>CM076571.1:24835464-25394904 GCA_034641835.2 Pinus albicaulis
CCACCTGTTGTTGTCTTCTCCTTTCAGATCCCTCATGCCAAATTCATCCTCCAGAATGCTGCCATGCCCATCATGCAGTTTCTCATGCTCAAATAGAAGTAGTGATATTTGGAAGTTGGCCTCCCATGAGAAGCTACCATCCCAAAAGAACCTCCTGATATTGGCCAATGTAAGCATGAGTGGCCTCCATCTACTCCAATGTATGGAGGATCCCTTCCTCAAAGGAAGTACCCTATATCTCTCCAAACCCATGGAGCAGCTCCCTTGCACCATGAAGGTGCCATCTTCCATCACTGCAGCAACTTTTGTTAGCGCAATATGTGTAGTGAGAGTGGGTGATGCTGAAAATGGGAGAATGTCTCCCTCGTCCTAGAGTCTATCCCAGACTCTCTGCATTGTACTAGACTCCTCCAAAGCCTTCACCTCTCTAGAATCTGAGAGGGGTGAACCAAATGGCAAGGTATCTCTTACAAACTCTAGATCTGGTGGCCTCCCGGGTGGAATGCCTCCATGTAATGAGACATCAATGTCAAGAGTAGACTGTAAATATGGTTGGGAAAATTTTACCATGCCTTCACAGCGCAAATTAGATTGTCTCTTCTTTGCCTTAGCTCTCTGAAATAGATATGGGTGTGTGCTCCTCATCAAGTGATGCTGACCTTCCTCCCTACCTCCTCCTTCCATCTATAATATCTCACAATCATTCTACTTATTGATTTTGCTTTGTCCTCTATATGTGAGATCCTGGGGAATTTCTTGAAATGATACAATCATTCCTCCTACTGGAGCATGTGCTCCTTCTTCCTCTACATCAGGGACTAGATATGCTCTAGATGTGTCAGCGTTGTTTCCCCCATCCTTCTCTTATTTTTCATTATGAATGGGAGTCACATGCTCAATAAGAGGATCCTATTTTGAGAAAGGAACCTTCATGCCCTCTTGAGTATGAGATATATTTTTTGCCTCTAACAAGTTTTTATGCAATATGTGAGCCTCTTCAATAGTTTTCTGAATTGGATTTGAGTTTATAGGCCCTTCCAACCCATGTAAAAGTTCTGTTTGTCATGGTTTCTTTAGTTTCACCAAGAATGTTATAGAATGTTTCCCATCAAACCTCTCCACTAATATCTTACTGAAACTTTCATAACAAGAACTATTGGCATTTTTAAATGAAAATGACTCAAATATCCACCAAGCATAGGCCTTACCTTCAAAGTGCAGCGCTGCAACTCTGATGGCTTCATCTTCAGAAACTTGGTGTTGCTACAAGTAGATGTGTAGTTCCTCTACCCAAGATTTGGTTGAACATGTTGGTGATCCATCAAAAGTAGATAGAGAAAATATATCCATGTCATGCTTCTTGATCCTCTCCACCTTGATCTTGCAAAACTCCTGGAAAGTGATATGATCTCTAAACTTCTCGGTTTGAGATTCATACTCTTGTAGAAAATCACTAAGAGTTTCCCTCTTAGGCATTCCTCCGTCCTTCAACTCTCTCATGATAGATCTGGGCATTTTAATGTGTTGTGCATAATAGGGTGTAGCTACATGCTAAAACCTATCATGTGAAAATCTAGATCTGGCTCTAGATCCAAATGCCTCTGGGGATTCCATCTCCCTTCTCATTTTCTTGAGATCTTCTTTAAGGATATGTATAGATTTAGGAAGAATATTTGAGAGAATCTCCTCCTTCCTTCCTCCACATAATGGTGTCTTCTCTTTTCTGTACATATCTTCTTCTCCTTCTTCTCCTGATAGCATAATGGCTGAGATCCATAGGCTAAGCCAAGACTATGCTTTGGTACCACTGTAATTTCCCAAAATAGAGACGTAGTAATACATGAACATAATGCTTGAAATAGAAGTGATAAATCAGCTCGTAAAATATTATAGGAACACATAACCATCAAATGAATGTAACAGTAGTAAAACTGAGCTTATCTATATCATCCCAATGTGGGGAAAATGCAGAAATTAGACCATAAAAATGTTATTCCCAAAAAATTACACTGTAAAAAGGGTAAATAACACTTATATTCCTTAAAATATATATAATTGCCCTCATATATAAAATGGGATCGTAAAAAAATCCCTTTTACTAAGTTAAACAAATCTCCCGACCTCAAATTGGCTTAAAAATGTCCAAACCCCATGACTTAAGCTATGCAGAATTTCTGAAGCACATGATAGCGTTATTCTATGAGGGTTTCTACAAAATTATGATAGTAAATATTAGATATGGAGTTTTAGTGAACAATATGCTACGAAAATAGAGATTTCACCTCCTTAATACATTATAGAAATAACTTGGCAAGGGTTTCTTGAAAGCTCGAGTACAAAGAGAATATATGAATCATTCAGCTCTAGAATAACGTAGTCCTACTAAAAAATTACATACATATGGCTGAATATTACAATAGAGGAATAATAATCCCTTCTTCTAGCTTTCCTGGAGAAGGATTAACACCTTCCCTAAGAAACTAGCTCAAGTTCAAGAGCTTAAACCCTATTACTGCAACTCTATGAAAAATGACACAGTTCCTGCAAGGGACAACATTGTAGGAAATGAGAAATAATTTTTCCAAGTGCCAATATGTGAAGTGAGCTCAAAAAATCTCCTAGCTGATCTCTCAAGGGAAGGAAAGCTCCCTCTACTGAGAAACAGACCCGGAAGTGGTGTTATCAATCCTCTAATGCAACATCTTGCAATAGAGCACTATTCTCTGCAGAAACAACATTGTAGCTAAATAATGGTGCTTGGCCTGAAGCCTATATGTGGAGATTTGAGCCTCTAACAAGGTCTTATGAAAGATTTGAGCCTCTTCAACAGTTTTTTGAATTGGATTTGAGTTTATAGGCCCTTCTAACCCATACAAAATTTATGTTTGTCATGGTTTGTTTGGTTTCACCAAGAATGTTTTAGAATGTTTCCCATAAAACCTCTCCACTAATCTCTTACTGAACCTTGCAGAAGAATAAATATTGGCATTTTTTAATAAAAATGATTCAAATATCGACCAAGCATAGGCCTTACCTTCAAAGTGCAGTGCTGCAACTCTAATGACTTCATCTTCAGAAATTTGGTGCTGATGCAAATAGGTGTGTAGCTCCTCTACCCAAGCTTTGGCTGAACATGTTGGTGATCCATGAAAAGTAGATAGAGAAAATATTTCCATGTCATGTTGCTTGGTCCTCTCCACCTTTATCTTGCAAAACTTCTAGAAGGTGATATGATCTCTAAACTTCTCAATTTGAGATTCATACTCCTAAAAAAAATCACTAAGAGTTTCCTTCTCAGGCATTCCTCCTTCTTTCATCTCTCTCATGATAGATTTGGGCATTTGAATGCACTTTGTATAATAGGGTGTAGCTTCATGCTCACACCTATCATGTGAAAATCTAGATTTGGCTCTAGATCCAAATTCCTCTGGAGATTCCATCTCCCTTCTCATTTTCTTGAGATCTTCCTTAATTCTCTATATAGATTTAGGAAGAAGCTTAAAGAGCCTCTCCTCCTTCCTTCCTCCACATAATGGAGTCTTCTCTTTTCCATACATTTCTTATTCTCCTTCTTCTCCTGATAGCATAATGGCTGAGATCCACAGGGTGAGCCAAGATTATGCTCTGATACCACTGTAATATCCCAAAATGGGGATGCAGAAATGCATGAACACAATGCTGGAAATAGAAGTGATAAATCACCTCATAAAATATGAGAGGGACACATAGGCATAGAATTAATTTAACAACAGAAAAAATGAGCTCCTCTATATCATCCGAAAGTGGGGAAAATGCAACAATTAGACCATAAGAACGTTATTCGTAGAAAATTACGCTGTAACAAGGGGAAAAAAAATTTATATTCATTAGCACATATACAATGGCCCTCATATATAAAAGGGGATTAGAAAAAAATCCCTTTTACTAAGTTAAACAAATCTCCCAGCCTCAAATTGGCTTAAAAATGCCCAAACCCCATGACTTAAGCTATGAAGAATTTCTAAAGCACATGATAGCATTATTTTGTGATGGTTTCTAAAAAATTATGATAGGAAATCATAGATCTGGAGTTTTACTGAACAATATGCTAAGAAAATAGAGATATAACCTCCTTAATACATTATAGAAATAACCCGACAAGGGTTTCTTAAAATCTTGAGTACAAAGAGTAGATATGAATCATTCAGCTCTAAAATAATGTAGTCTTACTGTAAAATTACATAAATATGGCTGAATATTACAATATATTGATAAGAATCCCTTATTCTAGCTTTCCGGGCGAAGGATTGACACCTTCCCTAAGAAACTAGCTCAAGATCAAGGGCTTAAACCCTGCTGCTGTAACTCTATGAAAAATTACGCAGTTACTACAAGGGACTATGCTATAGGAGATCAGAAATAATTTGGCCAAGTACCAAGATGTGAAATGAGCCTAGAAATTCTCCTATATTATCTCTCAACAGAAGGAAAGTTCCCTCTACTGAGAAACAAACTCGGAAGTGGTGTTATCAATCCTCCACTACAACACATTGCAATACAACACTATTCTCTTCTGAAATAACGTTGTAGCTAAAGATTGGTGCTTGCCCTAAAGCCTATATGTTGAGAAATATAGTGCAATACTCTCCCAAGAGGCCTCTCAAGGAAATAGGTGGGATTCCTGCTCGGGAACACGGGGTGCTAAAGAGCACATCAACCTTGCTAAACAACAAGAGGAAGAAATAGTCTAAGTAGACCAATATCAAATGATAATATTAAAACATGATCTCAAATGACTGCCATCGTATTTCTTAAATAGAATATGAGCTTGATTTTCCTTGGCCCCACTCAATTAGGTCATTTCTTTCATGAGATCCATCTCCCTCCAAAACTGTGTTATTCTCTAATTAATCTCCACTCCTCCTTATCAGCGTTGTTGATTTGGTCAAAGTTCACTGAATCAACATATTCCAAACCCTATTGACACTTGGAGGAGCTTTATTTAGCTGCTAAAAAGGTCTCCCTTCACACTTGAAGTGTTTTTATTGCTGCTCAAGAGACTTATGGGCCTCCCCACCCACTTATTCACCTACCTAGTGATAAAACAACTATAATATTCCATTTAGCTTGAAGGCTAAATTTTTGGAATATTACATGATATCTTACATAATTTATGTAACTCATATTTTATATGGAGTACCCATAATTTTTTATGACAGTTAATGGCTATTCCATCCTAATATATTGGACCTATGTTCTTCCCAAATTCAATGTGTGAGGTTTGGCAGTATGATTGCATGTTTCTGATATTCCTCCATAAATGTTTTGTCTCTCCATTTGCCACCTTCAAAATTAGAGTTCCATGATCCACATCAAAAATATTGGTTTAGAAAGGAAGCTTCATAGGTAGTTTATGATACAGATTATACATATGGGTATATGTTTGCTAATTAATTTACATTCCTATCATATCTATGGCATAGGACCCCCTAGATACAAACTAATGTGAATTTTGATGCAAATGTATAGGTTGTAGATGAAGTGGAAATGTTGTTCAAAAAGGTTTTTAATTTGTTCTATCTGATAGGACAAAAAATTGTCACATCTGGATCCTTTTATTTTGGTATTAAGGTTACTAAATCAAGGAGGAAAATTGAAGAGGTTGAAGGAATGTTGCATAAAGATATAGTTGAATTTGATGTGATATTATAGATGTATATAAAAATGTTTACTATACTTTAGGTTGTATAACATGATATTATGCTAGAATAATATTTATAATTAATGAATATTTCCATTTTTGTTTATAGAAATTGCTTAGTTGGAAATAATTTCTTCATAGAGTAATTCATCCTTTTAATGCAATTTGTCCAATTCAAACAAGGTTTGTTGCAAAAGGCCATCATTAGTGACGTGAAAGTTGGAAGACCTGCTGCTGATATTTCAAAGCTAAACAGTATAAGGAATCTCCTTATTTATGAATCCTATGAATGAGATGATCATCTTTGCCACTATTCATAACCACGTGATATATACTCACTATTTTTTACCTTTTGCCATGCAAATCAACCTTTTAAAGGTAGGTTTTTATGCTATCACAACATATTTACATGATTCACAAGGTGAGAAATCAATCTTTAGTGTAATTACAAATTTTAGGTTTTATAATTATAGGTTATTTATAGGCTTTAATTGTCTTCAAAGTTTCACTTTTAATAGAGTATTCAACCGAACATATTGAGTATCTTATACATAATGATTTGTGATTTAGTATCAACTCTTTTGCTTTGTTAGAATTAAATCCATTTTGTACTGACAGATAATTGAACACATTGATTTTTTCCAATGTTTTGCAATATTCAAGTGAACTAATTACTATGTTACTGTTTGGTGTCCACTGCTGAAAAGAGATACTCTTACTGTGATCAGTTTAAATATTTTTTATTTGTTGTTTGTTGTCACGTTTTGAGTGCGTATTTGTGAAATTCAAAATCGCATTTCGCTTTATGTGAAGGGGATATATATATATATATATATATATATATATATATATATATATATATATATATATATATATATCCCCTTCACATAAAGCGAAATTTTTATTTTTATTTTTCGCCATGGTTCCTTAAAGATCCATGTTACATTTGCACAAAAGTTTAGATATCATTCAGATATCTAAAATTTCTAATTTAAATTTGAATATTTACGTGGTAAAGGAAAGACAAAGGTCCCAATTATAAAAATTCATCCCACAACAACAAAATTGAGATTTTTATTTCATTCAACCTATAACATATTGCATCTGTCTTCATCAATGCTCTTATTTCTTATGCTATCCACTTATAACATTTCCTTTGCAATATTTGGTGCATTTACGAGTTATAGGTCATTTGTAGGCTATAAATGTCTTCATAGTTTCAATTCTAATTGAGTATTCAACTAAACATATTGAGTCTCATATACGTAATTATTTTTCTCTCCACCCACTTTTTATAACTTCCATAACCATTAGGTAGGGACTTGCAACTTTGATGACGTGTTGCTTGTTTAGTAAAAGATTGTCAGGAATTTAATTTACTATAACTTGTATAATTTACAATCTATAAAATTTCAAGATATAATTTTTAAAAGTCTAATTCTTTAAAGGGCGATAGCTCAATGAAAGAGCACCTGCTTTACAAGAAGGAGGTTGGTGGTTCGATTACATCGTGCCCTGATATTCATATGGAATAGAGGCGATTAGTTTTTGGTGATGGAGGCTCTTTTGACCATCACCAATGAGCTTATGATGACATTTTTTGACCCTCACCAAAATATGAAATAGTGACGATCAATGAATGCCACCATATATACGCATCAATAGTGACGAACATGAAATTTCCGTCACGATAAATTGTTGTTGTTGATATGAAATGTTGAAGCTCATTGTTTTTCATTATAGTAAGTATTCGTGATAGATCCTGAAGTCACCAATGAGATTATCATGACATTTTTTGACCCTCACCAAATATGAAATGGTGATAGTCACTATCTCTCATTATAATCAATATTCATGATGGACTTTGAATGTCACCACAACACATACTTTCGACAACTCCACCTTTGGTGACGTTCATTTTTTTGGTGACCGAGGCTATTGTCCATCACCATTGCTCCTATGAAATGGTGAAAGTCACTACCAGTCATTATAAATCATTATTGGTGATGAACCTTGAATGTCACCACAACACCTATACTTTCAGAGATGCCACTTTTGGTGAAGTTTAGTTTTTGGTGACAAAGGCTCTTCTGACCATCTCCAATGAGCTTATGGTGACATTTTCCACCCCTCACCAATGCCCCTTTTTCTTTTAGTGAAATAATAATACTTGGGAATTGGTTCCAAGACCTCATGATAAAAATGTCATTGGAACAAAATGGCGATTCAAAAACAAGTTAAATGAAAATGGAGATGTTATTAGAAACAAAGATAGACTTGTTTGTAAATGGTATGCTGAACAAGAAGGTATAGACTTTGAATAAACGTTTTGTCCTATAGCCAAACATGAAGCCATAAGAATGTTTCTTGCTTGTTCAATTTGTCAAGAATTCAAATTTTATCAAATGGATGTAAAATCTTCTTTCCTCAATGGTGATCTAGAGGAAGAATTTTATATAGAACAATGAGGAGGATTAGTTCTGGGAAATGATGAAAACCTTGTTTGCAAACTTAAAAATGAATTATATGGTCCCAAAAATGCTCCTCACGCATGGTACTATCGTCTTGACAAATATCTTCAACAACAAGGTTTCACAAAGGGATCTGCTGACAGTAACTTATACACAAAAATAGAGAATGATAAAGTATTGAATTTTGTTGTGTATGTTGATGACATCATTTTTGGAAGTAATAAAGATTCCATGAGTTAGAATATTTCTTCTGTCATGCAACAATAATTTGAAATGCCTTTACTTGGGGAACTAACATATTTTCCTGGCTTACATGTACAACAAGCAACAGATGGCATATTTCTATCACAAGAAAAATATCTCAGGAAAATTATAAAGAATTATGTTATGGAAGACTATAAATCTATGAGTACTCCAATGGTAACTGCATGTAACCTCAGTTCTCATGATGATTCTCACATGCTGGATCAACTAGAATATACATCCATGATTGGAAGTCTGATTTATCTAACTAGGACAAGACAAGATATTATGCATGCAGTTGGGATTGTTGGATGATTCCAAGCTAATACAAAAGAGTCTCACCTTCAGGTTGTAAAAATAATATTCAAATATCTACAAGGGACTCAAGACATTAGTCTATGGTATCCAAAGAATGTTTATTTCACTCTTAATTCTTACACAATTACAGATTGGGCAGGAAATGTTGATTATCGAAAGAGCAGTAGTGGTGGTGCATTCTATATGGGGCCTTGATTAGTATCTTGGTTCAGTAAGAAAAAAATTTCTATTGCCTTATCTACATCAAAAGCAGAATATGTGGCTGCCACATCATGTTGCACTCAACTTCTTTGGATGATGTAGACATTCCAAGATATTCAAATCAAATTTTCACCTCCCATCTCCATTCTATGTGATAATACAAGTGCCATTAGTATCTCAAAAAATCTTGTTATGCATTCCAAGACCAAGCACATTCCTTTCAAGTATCAATTCCTACATGGAAAAGTGCTTGAACAAAAGTTTAAATTGGAGTATGTTCCCTCCAAAGAACAAGTTGCAGGTATATTTACAAAACCTCTTCCCATGGAAGCATTCGAATATCTCAAACATAAGTTGGGAGTTGTCTTTGCCTCTCTTATCAAATCTTATTAAATTCAAAAGATTAAATTTGGTATGTTGGTTTCTTAAAGGTGAATCACATATATATATGCGAGTTTTTGTGCATAAAACTATGTATGTTTTTTGCTGACATAAATTTTTTGGGTCAGCTTTCAGAACAGTTTGTGGTGTTGTTGGGTATTCTCTGTTATTGTTCCCATATTCATCCTATGTACCCTTTTTTGATATTTATCTCCTTGATGAAGATGATTTGACGAATTTGTTGTTGAAAGTGTTTAGGATGCACAATATTAGGGGGAGCACCTGCTTTTATTGAAAAGAATGCATTCTTGGCATTCTATTTGGTTGTTATGTTATGATCTCCTATTTGAGATTATTTTGGTCATGATTATAAAATGTCATATCTGTTATTTGCTAAAAAGGTCCCATTGAGACCTATGATGTAAAATTATTATATTCAAGCATTCAAGGACTTTTTCAAATTTGTAAACCCACTTGGTTGGGTAGTTGAGTCAATAACTTTAGACCCACTTGGTTGTGTAGTTGAGTCAAATATGAAACTCTCCTTGGTTGGATCATTGATGTAAGTATGATTCCTTGGTGATACTAAAGTTCATACTTGGTTGAGTTATGGAGTCATGTACTTCATTGAAAAATATGTCTAAAGATTTAACATGAACTCTGGGGGAGCATGGTCAATACAGAGCACTTCAGATCTGTAGAGCTCTTCTTTCTATAAGGAAAGAGAAACCTTGTTTTGGTATTGATGTGCGCTTTTCCCTTGATGTCAAGGGGGGAGAGTATTTTTGGTTTTAAATAATGGTTATGATTAATTTATCTATCTGTTGTGGTGATAAAACACCATCATGGTTTACATTAAGTCCAAAGGGGGAGATTGTTGTCAATATGATGCAATATGTTGCCTTTGATGGAAACCTACATGATGAAGTTGTTCTTGATGGAGTCCCACTTAATGAGTTTCCTTTTGACAAGAAACGTATTTGTTAAAGATGTAAAGATATTTTTTCTAAATTTTAGTTCACATGTGACAGAGAAAGGAATTACAGTTAAGTACAAGAGAAATGAAACAGGAAATATTTCTCAATGTATATGCAAGTTTGATGAGGAGAAGTCACATATACACATATGTAGGAAGAATCCAAGTCGCATATACCTTTTGTGCTCTAAAATTATGATACCAAGGGGAACTACCATGGTATTAGCCCAAAGTATTGAGTGTCGTATCATCTATTTGATTTCGTCCAAGAATATCATCGACACTTGTGTGGTTTTGGCTCATGGTATTGATAAAGGCTAATCCTATATAAGGAGAAGAACATCATAGTGCAAGGGTGTGCATGTGTAAGGGTTTTTACTTAATACTTCTCTCTGAAGTATATCTGCATGGGATGAAATCTGTTTTATTGGTATATTTGAATCTATGATGCACCCTTAGATATAATATTGGATCAAGATCTATAGACCTGAAATGACTATGTACTTGATCTATTGAAGAGATGATTAGATCTGTGACCTGGTGCATGTTTGATAAAGTGAAGTGAAGATATTTGGGTAAGTATATAGATCTAAACCATTCTACAAATTTAATATTTATAGATTTATACGCTAGTTTGTCTCGGTAAAAGGGTGTATATACACGACTTTGTCTCAGAAAAAGCGTGTATGGAAGTTAGGTTTTTCTGAAGCTTAGTATAGAGGTTATCTGTTTATTACTATTGTATTTATGTTTTCTGTCAGTGAAGTCTTCATATAGATATGGGTTGCTTGAATACTATATATGCTGCTAAGTTGAATATGCACAAATCTAATCAATGAGTGAGTAAATATGTTTAATGATGGCTCTACAATACTGAAAAGATATCTCACTAAAAGCCTCAGATCTAGTTCCGAGATTGACCATATTTTGGAAGATTAGTATTCTCAGTTCTAAACGTAGGTTGGTGCAAAAGGAAAGCACATATACACGGGGGTTTAGTAAAGAAAAGTAGCGTATGCATTTTAAGATAATGAATGATCATGGTTGAGATTATTTCTACATGCTCATTCTAAAATCTAGGTTATTACTATGTTATGGTTACAGTGATCTCACTATTCTCATTGAAGTTTGGGTTAAGTTTATTATTGATGATCTTTATGATGAGTTGAGTTGAAGATGTGGGATCCAATGTGAAAATTGATGAAACATGGTCTATAGTGGTTTTGAGGGTTGAAGCCTTCAATGTGGAAGTATAAGATTTTTTCCAGTAGAAACTGGTGTACTGATCAGGGGGTTGAAACTCCCTCCTAGTAGTGGCTGGTAAACGAGATGAAGGGGTTAGATCTCCCTTCCAGTAGTCGTTGGAGAATGAGAGAAGGTTGCAGCCTTTTTTAAGTAGATTCTTGCCTACTAATATGAGCCTTCATCTGTAAAATATTGTAAGCAATTTTCCGTATAAAAAATATTGAAGACAAAGATGACATCAACTATGCTTTTCTCCTGAATTGGGTTTCTACCTTAAATATTGGTGTTCATGTGTGATGCTCTTATGTGATGATTTATTCTGCTATTACTTGAAATGTTTATGGTTTAACTATCTGATGTGTAGCTGATAAGCTAAGTTAAGGATTGTTTCTGAAAGTTTATCTAATAGTAAAGTTGTCTCAGTATACATAAGTTTCTATTGGTATATCTTTGTGTATACACTAGTTGGGCTCACTAAAGTCGCATATAGAAATCAGTAAAGAAAAAGTAAAATTTTACAGTGAGTTATAAATACTGATTCACCACCCCTCTGATTATTTTTCCTAACATCAACTCATACACATCTTAATCCCTTTGTTTCCGCAACTTGGTCCATTGGACGTACTTATCCTCATGGGTCCCGAGGGGGTAATATTATTCCCTGATGACATCTCAGAATGAATTCCCAATGGATGCGGCTGAAAAACATGAGGGTTCTCCCTCATCCCTCTGTTCACAGTACGTTTCCCACCAATATCTGACATGGGGGTTGGCTTTTAGGAGTATAAACGTAATATTTTCTCAATTGAAGAAATCATGGATCGAAAAATACCCTTCGAGAAAATTAAACCATATATCAATGGTTTCCGCATCTATTTGTCCCTCAAATATGAGAATGTTAAATTTTACTTGTACCTTTAAGGGAATGGTGCCTCCAGAGTGGTTCCAGGGTGAAGATGCGTCGCCAGTAGGTAGTATTCAGAGGATCTAGTCAACGTTCTCCATCATTGGGTCCGTTTGTTTCTCAATGGCCACCTCATGCAATATTTTGATAGGATATAATGATCCCTCTTATTTATTTTCATATTCCATGGGAGGCCATCAGGGTTTGTGACGCTGACCTTACAAAGGTTCAATGAGATCGAGCCCGAATGCCTTATACCGTGACCTCGTTGGGGAAATGAAAAGAAAGATAAATAAAGAGTAGACCAGTCTAATACCACTGATCAAAACTTATGCAGGAATGCAATAAAATATATAAATAAAGGTCAACACAAATATGTAGTATGAATAACACTTCATTTCATTAATATGAAATACTAAAAAATTCTTATAGACAGAATGGAAAACAAACTAGCTTGGGTTATGGTAGCTTATCTCTGAGAAGAGATGTGGTGGCTACATGCCTTTGATTTGTGTTACAATGAAGCTCTAGGGAATTTTTATTATTTAAAATTAAGAGAAAACCCTAAACAACCAAAACCATAACCCGAGGAGATGTAACACCAAGATTTTATGGGCCTCGTTGGGGTTAGTTGGAAAACCAACTTCCTGAGGTCGTAACTTGGTCATATTATATCTTTTTGGCGCACATGATACCTCATTGGAAAGATCACTATAAGGACTACATATGCTTACATAATTTGATTAAAATAATTAGAGAGATAATGCCCAAAAAATTCCGCTTAGGTTCTCAAAACGATTCCGAATGTTCAGGACCCAAAAAAATATGAAAAAGAATAAATAAGAAAACTGATGAAACTGACTAGGTGGAATAGGCAAGTGGCCGCCAATATCCACCTGGATCAACAGGGTTTGATCTTGAATTTACTTTCATTATTTCCTCAGTTTCACTTTTAGGAGGAATTTTTAGGGGAATATATTGAACACCTTCTTTTGTTTTTTGAATTAACTCCTACACCTTAGAGGTTCTTTGCAAATTATTTTTGAAGCCATAATTTTAATATCATGACATTGCACAATATATATTAGAGCTCCTTTTCACATATCTTTCACCATTTTGCAGTATGACACAATCAATTTTTTTTCGTGGTAGAAATATATATAACTTATATTTATGTCCTTCTCATCGAAAATTTATAAATTATTTTGATAACTTACAGAGTAAGTGCCTAAGGTTTGTCACCATTGGAAATCTAGGGCCATGTCCACTCTCCAAGTGGTACAATGTGAAATGGAGATTATAAATTATAGTCCCGAGTCTACAATTTAACCTTATGACATTTTCCAAGTCTATTTTTCTTTCCATCTTCTACCATCAGTTTCATGTCAGGTATTGGATATGTGAAAACGTTGAGACATTTTCGAATATTTGTGTTAAAAAAATTGTGAGTACTTCCTATATCAATTAGTACCACTACATTTTTATTTTTAATATTCCGTAATAGATACTTGGAGAACATTTTCACTGTCTCATTATATTCAAAATAATTGAGAATCCTCAAATTATTCTATGTTTGATTCTTCACTATATATATCATTGGTTGCTTCGCATTTATATAATTTCTTGGTATCCTTTCCTTTAAATAATTTGTTTCTAGGGTCCCATTTTTCATCAGAACGTTTTAATTTACCTTCCTTTATTCCTTGCACAAAAATATTACATTTTCATCCTTCTTGTAGATGTGACAAAACATAATATGTATTCTCCATGTCAAAGGTTTGGGAAAACTTTCGTCTTAAGTATACTCTTTTAACTTCTGGAAATTTTGAAATGAAAGTTGGCTATGGAATAAGAGGCTTGGACACAACTAAGCATTCAAAACCCTAGCAACGTTGTGCACCAAGTCGACCTCCATGACCTAGGGTTTGCTGGTTTCGGTGTTGGCTTCCCTAGGTTGACCTCCTCCCCTAGATTAATAGATCATAATTTCTCACCTGGACATCTTTAGGCTCACCGATGAATGACTCTAGTGAGGGGACGGTTTCTCCCCCCTGACGGGTCAGCCTCCCATAGGGGCTGCGGTAGGGGCTGATACTGTCAATCAACACAAATCTGGCCCATCTCAAGAGACTACAGGGGCGATACCCACAACACAACTAACAAATACACAAGAAACAATAGCAAAAAACAATAAATCAGCAACATGCATACCAAATAAATCCAAGAAAACAATGATATAACTCCGAGCACATCGCATCAATGGAAGACTTGAGTTCATGAAGGATCAAGCACTGATAGGCAAGTTCATGGGCTTCTAGCCAATCGAATAAGTGTTGAGAGGACGGATAGCCTCGAAATGGAAACCCAAAGACCATATTGACCTACAGTTGTGCACTAAAGGCTTCTTCAATGTACTCTTCACTTGTTCTGAAGGAAAATATAGAATCATTGATGGGAGCCCGTATTTTTTCAACATTGTAGGCCTATACCTCAGACCCTGGACTAAGTGTTTCAACCCAGAAAAACAACATCTCACTTGGGCATCGGTTTGGATCTGACTCTACTCTCTCCCCCAAGAATATTGGGATGAGCTAACCCTCAGAGACATTGGAAATTCCCTAGGATATTTCTTCAAGATCACAGAGGATACCAAGATCAACCGCTACACCGCCTATGCCCGCATATGTGTCTACATGAACCTAGCCGAACTACTATCAGCCGAGGCATTAGGGGAGTTTTGAGGTCTAAAATGGGCATCCTAAGGAAATAATAAAATAATAGCTAAACCAATAAAATAATATTTATGAATTTTCAATTCACTTTTTGCACCACAATCCATGTAACCATAGTTAAATTCAATACAAAAGTTGTACCAAAATAAAATTAATAAAACAATTGTGTTGATGTGACTATAAATAAGAATGAGTTTTTCAAGAAAAATTCATTATCTTTGAACAACTAATGCATTTGTACTTAAATAACTTAAAATAAAATAAAAATATAAATTTCTAAATTCTTAATTTATTATATGCTATTAATTAAAATCTATATTATTTAAATTTTATAATAACATGTAATTAATATACTATATAAAAATGATATAATATAATATAATATAATAAATTCATAGGGATATGGATTGTTTCTTTCAAGAAATATGAAATGACAATAATATTATTTTATTCAAAAAGTGTGAAATGACATTTATTATGAGTACTTTACTTTATGACTTTAAAAGTACTTAGAGCACTACCATGGTTAACCATGGGTTTTTATACACCATTGAGACTGTGACAAGTAAGTACCTTTAACTCAATTAATGCCACCTCAATCATTAGGGATGATGTCATCCCCTAAAATGTGATTGGTTCTCATAAAGTGAATTTTGATTGTACATTTTCCTTAGGAGGCCCATTTTAGACCTCAAAATTCCCCTAATTAGTAAGTCTGATGTATGAATATTTTAAATGGACACAAACTGTAGATTATGAGTACATTCCTTTTAGATGCAGAAAGTGCCACCAACACCAGCATCTTTTTATAGAATGTCCCATAAATAAGAAATCTACAGCTGAAAAGGAATCAAACGAATAGGAAGAAGAAGGATTCACGAAGGTAGCAAGAAAACACCGACACAACAGGAGAGCTACCCCTCAGTAGAATAAAAAAGGACCCATGATCAGCAACAACTTCACAACCCTAAATCAACTAAATGAAAACAAAGTTGAACCAATCATTGAAGCTGCACATACCTCCATGGAGTAGGCCTAGTCCTCAAAGGCTCAATAGGACAAGGTCCCCCTTCATACCTTCTTGAAACCATCAACTGCAAACGCCGTAGGGGAAAACAATCTCCTAAAAAGAAAAGAACAGATCATGGGATCAATTCCAGAAGCGGTGGAGGAAGAATGAAAAAGCATAGATTTGGAAGACTTGGATCACATAAGGTTAGAGTAATCCTACAATAAGAAGGACTACAAATCTATCTGAGAGCAACAAATCCAAAAAATGGAGGAAATCCTAGTCAGAGCATAGCAGCTCCCCTCCCTGGATATCCAGAGGGCATGCTCATTAACACCAAATACTTCATGAAAGAGTCCCATAAAATGGGTAGGAAAACAACCCTGCAAATGACCATAGAAATTGGGAAAGAAATGGTGGACTCTAGGTGATTCCCCAAGCTGACTAGATTCTACGCACTCACCTCCAATAATATCCCATGAAGCTCATATTATGGAATATAAGGGCACTCAATAGCCCCACGAAGCACAAGATCATAAAGAAAAGGATCATTGAGGAATTTTCAGAAATATTATACATGCAAGAACCCAAATGTTCCAACACTACTCTCGATAGCATCTTCAAATTTTTTGGAAAGACAAAAATACAATAGCGGTTGATACAAACGGGGTGTCCAGAGGCCTGGAAATAATCTAGCATCACCAAATAATTTCCTTCGAGAAATTTCATGCTAACAGACACTTCATGCATGCCAAGTTTCACCTGATTGGCATAGACATCGATGGTATTATCACAAACATATACTCTCCACAAAATTCCCAACAAAAATTGGTGCTCCTGGAAAACCTAGTGTAAATAAAAAAGAAAAGATCCATCCCTCTCTAGCTCTTGGGAGGAGACTTCAATATGATAACCAATCTTCAGGAAAAGAAAGGTAGAAGGATGCACCTAGAATCAGATAGAAATGGATTCAATAAATTCATCGAGATTAATAACATCATATATCTATACACCTCCAATGGAATATTCACATGGAACAACAAAAGAGGAGGTGCACATCATATAGCCTCAAGATTGGATAGATTCCTCATTATAGAATATCTCATCCAGCTCAAAGGTGACATAGATGCCACCATCATCCCAACAGCAAGATCTGATCACTAGCCAATACAAATTCAATGGTCACAACTAGGAAAGCATGCTCCTAAACCTTTTTCACTTCGAATATTGCTAGTTCTAGCACCTTTGGTTTAAGGAAATGGTTTTCAAATGGTGGTCCTCCTTAGAACCTCCGCAAGGTACCAAAATTATCCATTTCTAGAAGAAATTGAAAATACTCAAAGGCCAACTCAAATTCTGGAAAAAAATAACCTTTGGCAACATATTCACAGAATAGAAATATCTGGAGTAAGAAATGAAGAAATTGAAACAAAAAATCATCTAGGAAGGGCTCTCAGATGAGACAAAACATCAAGAGAAAACCTTAAATATTTAGTTGGAGGAAAGACGGAACCAAGAAGAAGCCCTTTGGAGACAAAAATTAAGAATCAACTGGCTCAAAGAAGGAGAAATAAATACCAAATTCTTCCATTGTTCCATTATTCAACACATGATGCACAACAAAATTACAACCCTCAAGAACCAAATGGGGGACAGGCTGGAAACTCAAGAGGCCATCATAGAGGAGTTGCATAATCATTTCAAGGATATCCTTCAGGAACCCAACCACTAAAGGTATGCGACCATTGGGGAAATCACTCAACATGTCCCCATGTTGATAACAAATGAACATAACAGGATGTCGCTCGCAGCTACCACTCTGTCTAAGGTGGAACAAGCAGTATTCTAGCTGAAGGTAGGGAAAGCTCGAGGTCCTGATGGATTCACCACCAACTTATTCCATTTCTTCTAGGAGACCATCCAGATCAAAGTCTGGGAAGTAGTGGAGGAATCATGTTCCACCCATTGGCTCCTACTTGTGCTAAATTCCACCTTCATCACTTTGGTACCAAAAGAACACATCTTAGCCTCACCAAGTAAGTACAGACCTATATCTCTTTGCAACATCATTTAGAAAATTATCTCCAAAGTTATAGGTAATAGGATAAAGAAGCTCCTTCCCCTCATCATCTCCCCAGATCAAACAAGTTATGCGGAAGGTAGGAAGATTCTTAACCAATGAAGTCATTCACTCCCTCAAAACCACCAAAAAACCGGGCATGCTTCTTAAAATTGACCTATAAAAAGCCTTTGATAAACTGAACTAGGACTACATCAAAAAATTTCTTGTAGCCTTCGGCTTTAACCACACCTGGGTTCGATGGATCATGAGTCTCATCACCTACCCATTTCTCTCTATTATGGTGAATGGCGCCCCCTCTACTACCTTCAACCCCTCCAGAGGCATAAGACAAGGGGACCCTCTCTCTCCCTTTATCTTCATCGTTATGGCAGAAGGATTGGGTCGCCTACTCAAAAGCTCCATCTAGACAGGCGCCCTACTTGGTTTACCCCTCCACAATCTGCTGCCCTCCTCTCACCAGCAATTTGTGGATGACAATATGATTATGAGTTACCACTCAGTCCAAGAATCCTGAACCCTCAAATCCATTCTCCAATCCTTCTCTAAGGCCTCCGACACATAGGTCAATCATGACAAATCGTAGATATTATTCTTTCACACCTCCCCTCTCACTCAACGCATTATCACCCACATGCTTGGTTTCACCATTTCTCCTGTTATCACCAAAATAGGACCCTGACAGGCTATTGATTAGACTACCTTTAGTGTAACTATTTCAAACCAGGCTTTTAGCGGAGGCTCAGCCTCCTCAGCCTGAGAGGGCTCTTTCAAGGGTTTATGATATTGATTAATGATAATATAGATGGCTAACTCTATCTTGGTTTTTTGTCTTAATAGGTTGAAAAGATAAAGGCTTTCTACCATTGGGCTATGGAGTCAACAAGTCAATAACTTCAGTGGCTAGGTTTCTTGACATGAAATCTGAGGAAAATGAGGTTCTTAAACAAATACAATTCACTCAATAACATAGTTCAAACAATCATTCCATCACTAAAGGAAATCAGAGCATAGGGTTATGAATTTTGAGTAATAGTAATGGAATTTACTGCTGAAAGTTTAAAGGTGGTTTACTCACAATATTCAGAAAAGAACACAGTCATCTCATCACTAAAGGAATTCAGAGCATTAGATAATTAATTCTGAGTAATAGCAATGAGATCTACTGCTCAACACAATCATTCCATTACTAAAGAAATCAGAGCACATGGTTGTGAATTCTTAATAGTAGCAATGTAATCTAGTGTTGGTAGTTCAGAGGTGAAACATAGTAATTTTATTGTTAAAGGAAGTCAGAGCATTAGATAATGAGTTCTAAGTACTAAAAATAATATCTACTACAAATGATTAAAGCAACATGAAGATCAAAGAAGGATTAAACCTCATCAGAACTCAGATTTACACAAGGAAAACTCTCCGTATTACTGATTGTATTCCTTCACATAAAGCAGTAGCTGGGCCAAAAATTTTCCAACCCTTTGCTAATTCTACCTCTTGCTTCATATATAGCTTTAAAACCTTGGATTCTACAATCCACCATTAGAGGAATTCGAATTCCTAACCTTGACAACTATTCTAACCATGAAACAGACTTATTAATTACAAAAGACTACTGCAAACCTAATGAGCAGTCCTATTTCAAATAGGACTAAAACTCTTTGACTTAACTCCTAACAAAATTATCTAAACATTAAAAAAAAAATTTGACACCTGCAACCTCATGAGGTCAAATTTGGTGATTCTAATTCACTTAAAGTTACCCTGCTGCTGACGATAAAATTGGCCTAGAAATTAGGGAACATGTTTCCCTGTTTTTAGGTTTGGTGCTCATTTATGTTCTTAAAATATATTTTCTGACCAAACTAGCCTTTTAAAACATGTGGCATCTATCATCACTTCCATAGAAATTTTCTCTTTCCACCTATATGAAAATCAAGCCCTTTCACCTTTTGAAATCTTGCAAAATGGTTCAAACTGCATCCTACAGCACTTACTGCCCTGTTTTTGGCTGAAAAATAGGTGTTGGGATAGAGATTGTATCTCATCATAAAAAAATTATTTTGAAAAATTGACTAAAACTCTGTGCTGAACAAAAACCTCTCTTGGTTTATGGAAATATTTCTCCTGTTGTCCAGAATATGTCTTTGAAAAACATGTGTAAACTGTAAAATTCTGCTTTCTAAAAATATGGCTTTAAATAATGCCTTGTATCTACCAACTGGTTATCCTTATGACGAAAGTGAGATAGGTTATTTTGGCTAGCGAGTTTTTGAAAAGAAACCTCCTTCAGAATTCCAACATACCCTTTCATGTCGCCCAAAAATGATTTTTAAAATGACTACTAAAACCATAAAGCAAAATTTTTCTCTGAATGACTTTCAACAATTTTTTAGTGCAAGTTCAACCATAAATTTCTCCCACCTCATAATGAATTTGAAGAAACGGAAAGAGGTTTTTGTATTTTGATATGCTAGTAATAAAAACCCCTTTCCGTTTTCCACAATATGCTTTCAGTTGCCCAAAAACCTTCTTGGAAATGGAGTACTTAAAACAAAAAAAAGAGTTTTTTCCTATTGAAAAAGGCTGCTACAGGTGCACTATGAAAACAACAGCATTTTAGTATTACAAAATCAGTCTTTTACACTGAGCGCACTATGAAAATGAGGTTTCTTGGCTTATTCAGAATTTTTTTGACACAGACTTAAAAATTGATTTTCAAAACATGGCATAAGATCTCTGAAGAGTAAAGGAAGGTTAATGAACATTATTTGGTGATCAAATGAGACTTGTAACCCATGGTTTAGACCCTATAAAATACAAAAATGACTCAAACCCTATCACCTAACCATTGAGACATGAAATTACCTAATACCTATCTAAGACCATGACTCAAACAAGGTAAACTTTTAGAGCTTATTGTTCATGGAGGGAACTAGAAAACTTCATTTGAACTTGAAAAATGACGTCTTAAGACCTTTAACCTATTAATTTCCCAATTCATAAATGAAATGACTCAAGACCTACTTGAAACCATGACCAAAAATAGAGTTGACACTATGGTGTTTTGAAAATTTAGGGTGTGATAACGGTGGCTCCACTAGGGATAGTGTACCCCAGTGGTACACTAAGAACCGGTAGCTTCAGAGCTGCAATCCATTCCTTTAAAATTAAAAACTCTTAAATTCTACCCAATTTTCTTCAAACTGTACCTACTTGAAAATGCTCAATCAACCTTGAGCTCATTTGCATCTTCCTACCTACCTACCCTATCAGCTGCAATCTTCATTTGTGGCTCAAGGAACATGGAACGTCCAATGAATCCAATCATTAATCTGATCTGACACTTGAATATATTGATTGTGTTTGAACCAAAATTAATCATGATGTTGAAATGACCAAGGCAACATGAGATGTGACTGATCTTCACAATGGAAATATAGCTTGAAATTTGGACTATAGAACCTTTCCATGTAGCCAGCTATAGGATCAAAGAAGACATGATCTGTTTGATGCTTCTCATGACATTCTGCAACTTCGGACAACTCCTCCATGATTTTATCAACCACATAATATTTCATTTGTGTGCTTTCGAACTGCATTTCAAACTGATTTTCAAAAATAGTGCAATTTTCCTCAATCTCAAAGGAGAAAGGTAGAAACACTCTCTCTTTTTTCTTTGTCATAAAAATATTTTGAAAAGAATAATCATTATCATTAAGACTATATGATTGTATTTGACCTTGTAAACCTTCAATGTATTTCTCAATGTCATTAGAAACTTCATCCAAAAATTTCATCTTATCTTGTGTCTTGCACTCAAATGATTTTAGATAATAAGACAAGGATAAAGAAAAAATTTCATCTATTTCTTCATTAATATGATCATCATTCCATATTTTAAAACCTTGAATTGAAGGAGTGTTTGCCACCAACACTATTATGTCTATCCATTCATCCCAAAAGATAAGCCAAAATTCTTCAAATGACTTAATAGATTTGACAGGAAAACTTTCAATCCACTATTTACATTTCCCTTGAAATGAATCATAGAACAACATAATGCAAACATCTTCATGTTTGACTCTAAGAAGCTTAGTAAAATCATATAAATCTGATATATGCTTGAAAGTCAGACTCAGATCTTCTCCATTGAATTTTGGACCATTCCTTAAAACATATGTATCCTTGGGAAAATGATTTGGGAAACCATGAATCCCTGAAAAATTTATGCATGCATACCTTCAACTAAAAATGGCAGCATTTGAGTCCTTCATAACTCTAGTGGAATCACCATGAATCTATGAATTTTGAATTCTTCAACAGTGGAGTCACCAAGGTAGTTTTCTAGCCTTGAAAATATTTCTGAGCTCCTGCTATCTTCAAGAGTTCAGCTTCATGATTTTTCGGGAGATGTATATCTTCAGACTCGCGGGGGATGCACCAAAATGTTATCACCAAAATAGGACCCTAACAAGTTGCTGATCAGAATACCTTTGATGTAACTATTTCAAACTAGGCTTTTAGCTGAGGCTTAGCCTCCTCAGCCTGAGAGGGATCTCTCAAAGGTTTATGATATTGATTAATGATAATATACATGGCTAACTCTATCTTGGTTTTGTGTGTTTATAGGTTGAAAAGATAAAGGCTTGCTACCATTGGGCTATGGAGTCAACAAGTCAATAACTTCAGTGGCTAGGTTTCTTGACATGAAAGCTGAGGCAAATGAGGTTCTTAAACAAAGACAATTCACTCAATAACATATGTCAAATAATAATTCCATCACTAAAGGAAATCAGAGCATAGGGTTATGAATTCTGAGTAATATTAATGGAATTTACTGCTGAAAGTTTAAAGGTGGTTCACTCACAATATTCATAAAAGAACACGGTCATCTCATCACTAAAGGAAGTTAGAGCATTAGATAATGAATTCTAAGTAATAGGAATGAGATCTATTGCTCAACACAATCATTCCATTACTAAAGAAATCAAAGCACCTGGTTGTGAATTGTGAATAGTAGTAATGCAATCTAGTGCTGGTAGTTCAGACGTGAAACACAGTCATTTTATTATTAAAGGAAGTCAGAGCATTAGATAATGAATTCTGAGTAATAACAATAATATCTACTACAAATGATTAAATCAACATAAAGATCAAATAAGGATTAAACCTCATCAGAACTCAGATTTATACAAGAAAATGTCTATGTATTGCTAATTGTATTCCTTCACATAAAGCAGCATCTCGGCCAAAAAGTCTCCAACCCTTTGCTAATTCGACCTCTTGCTTCATATATAGCTTTAAAACCTTGGATTCTATGATCCACCATCAGAGGAATTCGGATTCCTATCCTTGACACCTATTCTAACCATGAAACAGACTTATTAATTACAAAAGACTACTGCAAACCTAATGAGCAATCCTATTTCAAATAGGACTAAAACTCTTTGACTTAACTCCTAACAAACTTATCTAAACATTAAACATTTTTTTTGACACCTACAACCTCATGAGGTCGAATTTGGTGATGCTCATCCACTTAAATTTACCCTACTGTTGATGATAAAATTGCCCTAGAAATTAGGGAACATGTTTCCCTGTTGTTAGGTTTAGTGCTCATTTATGTTCTTCAAATCCATTTTCTAACAAAACTAACATTTTAACACATGTGGAATATATCATCACTTCCATAGAAATTTTCTCTTTCCACCTGTATGAAAACCAAGCCCTTTCACCTTTTGAAATCTTGCAAAATGGTTCAAATTGCATCCTACAACACTTGTTGCTCTGTTTTTGGCTAAAAAATAGGTGTTGGGACAGAGCTTTTATCTCCTCATAAAAAAATTAGTTTGAAAAAATGAAGGATGTTTTCAATACCACTCTGTTATGAACACAAACCTCTCTTGTTTTTTGGAAATACTTCTCTTGCTATCTAGAATTTGTCTTTGAAAAACATGTGTAAATCGTAAAATTCTGCTTTCTGAAAATATGGCTTTAAATAATACTTAAAATACTTAAAATACCTTGTATCTCCCAACCGGTAATCCTTATGAAGACAGTGATATATTTTATTGTAGATATAGATATTTTGAAAATAAACCTCCTACATAATTCTAAAATACCCTTTTATTTGGCCAGAAACTGACTTTAAAAAAGACTACTAAAACCAGAAAGCAGAATTTTTCTCTGAATGACTTTCAGCAATTTTTTAGCGCAAGTTCAACCATAAATTTCTCCCACCTCATAATGAATTTGAAAAAACTGAAAGAGGTTTTTTTATTTGAATAATTTAGGAATAAAAGCCGCTTTCAGTTTTCCAAAATATGCTTTTAGTTGCCCAAAAACCTTCTTGGAAATGGACTACTTAAAACAGAAAACAGAGTTTTTTGCTGATGAAAAAGGCTGCTATAGGTGCGCTATGAAAAAAACATCATTTTCGTAGCACAAAATCAGTTTTTTACACTGAACGCCTTACAAAAACGAGGTTTCTTGGCTTATTCAAAAAAAAGTTGACACAGACTTAAAAAATGATTTTCAAATCAAGGCATAAGATCTCTGAAGAGTAAAGCAAGGTTAATGAACATTATTTGGTGATGAAATGAGACTTATAACCCATGGCTTAGACCCTATAAAATATAAAAATGACTCAAACCCTATCACCTAACCATTGAGACATGAAATGACCTAATACCTATCTAATACCATGACTCAAACAAGGTAAAATTTCAGAGCTTATTGTTCAAGGAGGGAACTAGAAAACTTCATTTGAACTTGAAAAATGACATATTAAGACCTTTAACCTATTAATTTCCCAATTCATAAATGAAATGACTCAAGACCTACTTGAAACCATGACCAAAAACAGATTTGACACTATGGTGTTTTGAAAATTTAGGGTGTGATAACAACTCCTTTTCCTTCCAAATACCTAGGAGCCTCGTTGACTGACTCGACCATTAATCACTCCTCCTGGAGAGCTCTGCTGGACAAAATGGAATCTCGGTTATCCAACTGGACCAATCACACCCTCAATATTGCTAGCCTCCTGGTCCTCATTAAATATATTCTACAATCCCTCCCTATCTATCTCTTCTCAGTCCTTGCAGCTCCCAAATGGTTCCTCAAAGCCATGCGCAACTTGCAATGATATTTTCCATGGGGAGGCACCAAAGAAAAAAAAATGGGCCTTAGTAAATTGGAAGGATGTTTGTACCCCTAAAATTCAGGGAGGACTAGGATTGCGTGACCCTCAACCTAATAATAACAATGGGAGCCAACATCTAGTGGAAATGGGTCTCCAACCCTAACACTCCATGGGCCAACCTATGGGCAGCCAGGTACCCAGATTACTGGCCAAAGGAGGATCTCATAAGGTATAACCTAGATCCAGTTGGATCCTAAATCTGGAAAGTAGCAAGTGACCAAAAAAGTATGATCCAAAATCACAGCTTCTAGGAGCTGCAAAGTGGTAACCAAGGCAGGTTATGGGAGGACTCCTCGAAACATATGCTAATCATTTCCTCCATCTTCCCTAGAACTCTATGAAGTGCAGCTCCACAAGGAAGGAAAATACAAAAGGCTCAAGACTTTTGGATGGATGACAGCTCCCAACTTTACAAGAAATTGCTACATATGAGCAGATGGAAAGACAAATAGAAAAATGAAAGCCACACAAAAATCTAGGAGGATATTAGTACAACAAGAAAAATTAGAATAAAAACAGGACTTGACATCCTCCACTGGGGGCATATTCCCAATGGAAAATATTGAACCAAGGAAGCCTACAACATTCTTCATTAGCAAAACCCTGGACCAGCAGATCTAATCTGGAAAAAGATATGGAAAGCTAATTTGTGGCCTAAGATATCCACCTTCATGTGGCTGCTTAGTAAATGACGCATCCTCACATGGGAGAATATTTTGAAGAGGGGGTTCGTAGGACCCTCCAGATGCCCTTTATGTCAGGATAGCTTGGAAACCATCGACCACCTATTGGACCAAAGCCCCATAGCCAATTCCTTGTGGGAAAAAATTGCAACCTTATGTCGATGTTCCAACCGAGCAAGGGGCAACATCATTAACACCATCAGCAACTGGTGGGACAACCCATATACCAGCACTCTCCTGAATAGACTTCGGTAGATCATTCCGAGCATCCTCATTTGGAACATCAGGAAGGAACAAAATAGTCGCATATTTAAAGAGAAGGCATCCACTTTTGATCAGCTCTGGGATAGGATTGACAACTATGGCCTTAGATGCCCAGAGTCAGGAGGACCTCCCCACCTCTACAGAAGAATGCTACATATGGAACAATTGGAAAATGGGTCTAAACACCCCCATGCACATCAATCCTAGAAGCGTAGGTAGAAACCCTGCTTCAGAAAAATGGTCTCGCCCCTCTAATGGCTTCCTCAAATGCAATCTCGATGGAGCTTCCAAGGCAACACTAGAAATACAGGTTTCAAAGGAATTATCAGGAAGTCTCAAGGAGACCCTCTATGGATTTAGTATGGGAACATAGGTTGCAACAACAATATTTTGGTAGAGTTGGAGGGGCTTATACATGGTACTCAAATTTCCATTGAGTTTTATTACTTCCCTCTGGAAATGGAGGGAGACTCACAAATCTTAACTACAGCTACCACAAAAATCCTCCAAGGCATGACTTCCTCAAAATTTGCTAATACCTCGAGACTTTCCCAGAATCTAAAGGTGCTGGAAGTTTTGATTCACAGCCACAGAGTCATAAATTTTGGTCACATTCGTAGGAAAGCCAAATCTGACGCAGATCCCCTAGCGAACAAAGAGGTGGAAAGCAGCTTTGAGTTGCATCATTCCACCCTAACACGGGTTGAGGGGGCATCACTCAGATAGGATTGCCTCACACTCATTTAGAAGGATATTCTCCGCTCAGGATGCGGGTGACAGAACTAACATGCTTGAAAATCACATCCTGCACTCCCCGGGAGGCAGAGATCTTATGCCCAGAGCCTCACCTCCTGTGCATCCTCAAACCATTAGCCACTGACACGAGACTCACAGAATTAGGAATGATGATGAGAGGACAGGAACCCCTTCGTGATATCCAGAGCATCATCTCACATCTATAACCATAAATGATCACCATGATTAACCTGTATTGCAGCCATCACCCTTCACTCGAGCCTGTTGAGGTGATAAATCATGGTACACAGGTGCGTGCGAAGCCCACTCATTTATATCATCCCCACACAGAGGCAAAACCCTTTAAAAATATGAGCTCTCATACTTTTTCACTACACACTCAATTATCTCTTCCTTTTGCCTCTGTAATGTTCCCAATTTTAGCCTCAAGCTAAAATGGGACATTATAGTGGAATATTTTATTTTCAATTAATAAAATGGGTAAGGAGACCAGTTAACTCCTTGGTGATAGAGAAATAACACTCTTTATGAGAAAGGAGGATAAATATGCAGCTGAAATAAACACCTAATGGTGTGAACATGATGAGGATCACCTTGAGTTGGCCATCCTTGACCAAGTCAATAGTGCTACCTTAGAGGGGTGGCTTGCTTTAGAAGACAATGCAGTTTTTGGAGGGAAAGCATTCAAAAGTGAATGGAAACCCTAATTGTGGGACCTACTGTGAGAGAGAGTTCATTTTCTTTATAAGAAAGAAGGAGCAGCTCATTTTGGTTTATGATTTGATTCAGAAATTTCGTAGTGAGGCCAAGGACTTGCACATCCGGGCTGCTTAGCAGGATTGTAGTGCTCTTGAGCACTAGGGGTGTTCCCAGGAGGGGATCCCCCACCTCTTCCTCATGGTAGGAGATGATTGGAGCTACATTTCCTCATTCTGGCATTTTTCCAAGCTCACTCCTTCAGTTGCAACGTTATTTCTGTAGTAGGATGGTGTTGTGTTGCTGGGGTAGCAGCAGAGGAACTCATAGAGTGTTTCCTTGCTTTTTCAGTGGTGGAGTGATCTCTTGATTGGAGGAGCTGTAGAGAGGGCTCTTGGAACATATTTTAGATCTATGGCATCAGGCCACTCATTCACCATCTCCCACTGCGTAGTCATTTGGAGAAACTGTGTTATTCGATGAGGGCAGTGTTGAGGGAGATTCTTGTGCTCATCAGGAGGAGTGATTTTGAGTGAAAGGGGATCAAATCATTTTTCCTTGAGGGCATTATCAGAGGAGGGAAGAAACATTTCAGATCAGCCACAACCTCATATTCAATTGGTTTCAGTTGTAGTGACAATTTTTTTGTCACTATTGTATTTTATCTGGCATTTCTAGCAATCTCCCTAAGATTGGCTAGAAATCCCATATTGAGCCCATTTTCCTCTCTTGGGCCATTTATTTGTATTCCTTCAGCTACATTATCATTTTTTATGTATTCAAAAAATGCATCTCTCATAGATAATGCGTAGTTACTGCTCTATGGTATTTTGTGCAACAGCAGCATCTCGTGTATTACACTGCTTATTCATTGGAGATTGGTTCTAAAAGCTTGAGGGCCTTGTTCCTCATGATATTTCTATATAATATTGCTGGTATATTAATATGATGATGGCTGTATTATTTACCCTCTCATGATACATTCATATTTGAAAATTTTTAGATTTATATTTTGCATATTGTTGTAAGCTTTCTCATTGAGCATTGTTTCAGAGATCTAGTTTGGGGAGGTCTGTATAACCCATCTAGAATCATTTATTTAAGCTCATTTTCTACAAGAAAGTTATATTAGACGTTTTCTAGGGCATCCTAGTGTTGGTTAGCCTTATTTATGCAGCAACTTCCTTATATAGCATCCTCAAGGACCCTGTGGCAGAAATTCTCGAGGTGGAATATTGCATATCCATTGGCAAAGTTTGTGAAGGGCCAGCTAGCCTCAGGATCTCTCCCTTATTTGAAGAAGACATACCTTTTAAATTCCCCAACAATCAATCTCTGAAATGGACTTGCAGTGTCTCACTGAAGAAGGAAAAATGGAATATCTTAAGATATTCCCAATGGAGCAGAAATTTCCAGATTTGGAATATTACAGTGGTATCAGAGCATGATCTTGGCTCAGCCGGTGCCCAAGATCTATTTCTATTAGAAAGAGGAGCTTCTCTCCAAGGAGAGGATATTTAAAAAGGAGACAAGGAAAGAGGAATGATGGAAGAGGAGTTTTCCCTTCTTCTTTTCTAGACCATTGAGCACACCATTGAAGATTTGATGAAAGGGAAAATTTGGAGAAATTTTCTGAAGAGGGTCTGTTGATGAGACAAATCCTAGCTATTTTCATGTAGGATGTGGTCATTCAGCCACACATGAAGATCCACAGCGCAGTCCTTTGTTCACTTGCATTGCAAAGGGGGATAGAGGAAGGAGATGAGGCCATGGGAGGAGCAACACTGCAACTTAAGGTATGGCTCATGATTGTTGGCTTGAAGGATCCAATTTTCATTTCCATGCAAATGCAAAAACATGAGATGCATTGACTAAGGGTTTTATGGAAAAACTTGGTGAAACTCATTGTTTCATAAACAAAAACACTTTTCATACATTGGAAAGAACCAACAACGCTGTCATTTTAGCAGGAGATCCATCACCACATGGAGGTGAAAGGGGGATCCATTGCTTCCACTAGAGGAGCCCTTGTGTCCTTGCAAGGAGTTCCAAACATTTTTGCATGTTGGTACCAAGACACAATTCCGGAGCCATATGTGGCATTTGCTGGGGAATTGTGAGATGGAGGACGAAGAGCATAAGGATCAGCATGGAGGGATGATGAGAATTCTCCCTTATCTATTACAGAAATTTTATGCACATGGGAAAGAGACTGCACTGCGCAGAGGAGACAGGGACAAATCAGTCGACTCATACATGTAGTCTATTTCAAATCTTGATGTCTCACTTTTGAGGGTTTTCACTTGGGAGGCCACTTGATCTAGAGAGGATGAGAGGCATCATGTTATTTGGTTCACCACTCTTGGATTTCAGAGAGGTGGAGACATTAGAGGAGTCCATTACAACATAGAGAGTTTTGGGATAAACACAAGGAGGAGAGACACACTCTCCCATTTTCAGTCTCACCCACTCTCATTAGCCACACTGCACTGATAGAGTTTGTTGCATAGATGGAGGGTAGAATATTCATGATGTGGGATGAAAGATCCATGGATTTAGTGAGAGAGAGATTAATTCCTTTGGGGAAGAACGATTTCATGCTTGGGAGTAGATGGAAGCCACTCATGCTTACACTGCCTAGGATCGATAGATTCTTTGGAGGTGATAGTCTCTCATGGGAGGATTATTTTTAGAGATCATAATTTCTTTGAGCATGAGCAGCTATACGATGGCATGGAAGCAACTTGGAGGATGAATTTCACATGAGGGGATGTCAAGGTAGCAGGCATCAGCATGATGGAGCACCACATTGTAGAATACCAACGATGTCTATGTGGAGGATTGATCCAGGATGGAGGACTTAGCTTTGGTTGAGTATTCCCCGGGATCTTGATGCATGCATGATTCTTGGATGGCCTTGATGGAGATGGTAAATACTCAGTGGATGACATGATCATCTGTCATCATGGCAGACTCTTCTTGACTAGTTTTTCTAGTCTCAAGGAGAAATTATTTGCATGCAGCATGTGAGGACTTCCTAGCTATGCATTTGGATGCATAGTTTGATTGGCTAGAGGAGTTCACTTGGAGGGCATTCATTATGCCATCTATCAACATAGGGAGAGATGCATAGCCTATTTGATTATGGAAGAGAGAACCTCACAGCCACTTCCCTACTCATTGGAGGTAGAGGGGAATTCTCAGTTGGACCATTTTAGCTCAAGAGTTCAAGCACAAATTGGAGAAGGTATAATCTCACATTTTGTATTGTACTTTCCTCCTTGTTTAAGTAGAATGATGAGTCAAGGCGAGTTTTTCCTTCTTTCATAATGTACAAGGATGTATTTGTAGACTTTTTTAGTAGAAGAATGGATCATTCTTATGGTGGTTTGTGGAGGGAGCCACATGCTCCTTGGTGTGCACCATTGGCACCAATTTATATTTTCATGTTCCTATCTTTTGAGATGTGTGTGCCAAAAAAAAAGTCGCTAGAAAAGCACTTGTTATGTATATTTTTGATGCAGGAAAGAGGCTCACTGTGTTGGTCCCATGAGAGGAGGAGTGACCCACTCTCTAGTTGTCTTATGACAGCTTGTTTACATTGTGTTATGCTACCTTTTATTGCTGATGCTTACTTATTAACAGGGAGCACTATTTGGAGAGTGAATTATATTTTTGGACAACCCATTTGGAGCACTATTCTACCTATTACATATTCTCTATATTGCAGGAGATACCATGGGCAAACCATGATTTCCATATCATTACTTTTCTCTTCTTGTGGAGCAAACCAGTTGGAGAATTTGGAAAGGCATTTCATGGCTGAATATTTTGATGGGGTAGCTTGGGCCACTCTTGGAGGCCATACCATTTCAGCCCAAGGACATAGGGAGCCCCATATTTACTACCGAGGGATATAAGAGCTTATTGGGATAAAGCAGCAAAACTCTCCATTCAGCCCCATTACATTGCATAGAACTGGGGGCAAGGTTTTCATTTGGATGATAGCATGGTTGAAGGGATCATCAGTGGGATTATATTTTCCCACGCATGTCATCACTCCTACTGTTGTACATATCCCCTTTCCTTATTTAAATTTTCGGCCACCTCCTTCTCCAAAATCCATTTTTAATGTTCTTGGGAACAAAAGCCCCTGGGCCCCCGTTCAATTCCATCATCTCCGACAGAAAAATCTGCTCTATAACGTTTAAAATGCATATTTTATTAATCGGGCCGAAGCCCCTTAAACCTTAGCTCCTCCCGCTTAAATTTTCATATGACCCAAACTACAGGACCATGGGCCGGGAGAATAAGGGGCTTATCATTTATTTCCCGGGTGTCATAGCAATCGTCCGATCCGTGTTCAATCAACGGCACAGATCAAGGAGTGTGGACCCTGCATACGACCCTGGAGCGCAACAAAACCGGTGGTTTTCCCCGCACCATTTTCGTCGGCTGGCGGTATTTACCGCGGGGCCAGCGATTCCACAGGTGTGGTGCCACGTGTCCTCAGTACGGCGGGGAAACCACCCTCCTCCCGCGCGATAAAGACCGTTCCACGACCGGGCAGCGGAATTTGTTGGGGCCGTTGGATCTGACAAACCCGATCTGACGGTGGACTTACTCGTGAGTTGCTCGCCCGCTATTTTGACCCCACCATATTGCATGTCATGCCACCGTGTCATTGTTTCACACCCCCTGCCCTTCAATTCACTCGCCATGTCGTCTCTTGTGTGTCCTCCGCTCGCCTATGTGTCTCTTCACCCCGTGCGCTCATATTATACCCTCGCGCCAATATGTATATACGCGTGCGTTTTATCTGTTTTATTCATAATTCACCGCTATTCTTCCTTTACGACTATACTGTGTCTTATTGCGCCCGTTCACAAAAACCTCCATTGTCTGCTCCCGCCCCCCTGTATGTTCCCGCTTCTGACCTTTGTTTGCGTCATTTCATCCATCTCCGCCTCCATCGCCTTCCACCTACACCATAGTCAGGTTTCTCTAACATATTCAGGGTTTTTGCAGGTTTTCAAATCAAGTATAAGGGGGCATATCAATCTGTCGCCTCCGTTTCAGAAAATCAAGAACATACCAGAAGACGATTTCCTGTGGGCGAAATTAAATGAAAAGAGCTGAAGCCGGTGTATGAAGTGACTGCTATTAAAGAAAACATAGACAGAGAGTCTCCGAACCCTCTAGAGAGTTTCGCCCCACATTTAAGATTTAGAATTCAAATTCAGAGCTCAAAGGCCAAGAGTACAGTACCAGAGTTGCAGGCCAGCTCAGGCCCCTCACGGCATCAGATTTTTCTTCAGCTGAGGCATCCCGATGTATATATTTTATTATTTTCGTTTTGTACATAAGGAGACTTTTTTCTCCCGGCATTAATTTCTGTATACAGGTTGTTAGGTATATTCATTTATAGCTAGTCATTCATGAAGAAGGCGTGAGGGTTCCCCACCTTTCTTTTTCAATTCAGAGTAATAAGTGTGGATACCTACCTCTCCCTCCAGAAGTTTCTCTCCTCTCTATAAATATCAAAAAAGAAGACATTGTTAAGGTTCCGGATTTCTGTAAGCAAGCTGTGCAGCGAGAAGACGATTGTATTCATCTTGTGACATTTCTGTATGAAGTTTCAGAGCCCGTTGGGTCTCAGTGAGGAGGGGTTATGACTGTATTGAGGACTCTGGTCTCTGGTATGTTGCAGTATGTAAGTTCTCTCATGTGTTAATATATCATCCTTTTTCATGCAAACTTTCTTCTTGTATCATTTTCTAGAATGCGAGTGGCTCACTAGTTTGCAGTAAGGATTCATCTTAAGTGGTGCCCTTTCTGGAATTAGTCAAGCGCTTTAAATAGGCCTAGAAGTGATATCCTGTTCCATTGTTCACTCATTTCATAATTTCTGCTATATTAATGGCTTAAGGATTCGTAAATTGATGCGCCCTTTTGTCAGTAATATCTTCTCATGTTTCCTTCTTGTCCACACTCCTTGATATCTGATTTCTGTAATATATTATTTGAATCGGCCCTCTTTACAGTAAAACGGTCTCTTAGCTGTCTGATGCTATCATACTGAAGTTTTACATGATGTCTGTACTTTATTCCTATCTGTGTATCAGCCACTGAAGGAGAATTGGGACCAATTCAATCTATTTTCAATTTCCTTGTTTAAAAAAGAGATAGTAAGTGAGTCCCTTGGACTGACAACCAAAACTATAAAGGACTCCTTGCTATATTAAGATGTCCTAGGCACTGGTCTATGGAAACTCTAGACTGTCTCTAGGAGGGTGACAAAATCATCCACAACATCTTTCTGGCGCCGTTGCCGGGGACCGAATTCAAGAATAGAAGTTTCCCTGGGTTTTCGACATTTTATTTCACTCTCTAATCAGGTGAGCACAGAGAGGTGAAGAGTTGCAGATTTCTCACCTTGGCGACTCCACTGGTCCTTATTTGATAAATCTCATTAGTAGTCCTGGCTCCTCGTAGGCCACATTTGAGGTCAGATACAGCCCAACTGAAAACACCCTACGTGTCTGACCCAGAGAAAATTATTCATAAAAAATTCTGGAAGGAGAGGAAGTCAGCCCGCGCTGAAAATCCTGAGTGTTCTGTTAAAGATTATCCGCCCTCTTCTTCTCAAGAAGTTAGAACAGAAAATCCCGAAGTTTATCTAGAAACCCCACGTAGGGGAAATACTTTATTTGGGGAAGAACCTTGTCCTGTTTTCGAGGCTGAGGAAATTAAAGAAGTCACTGAAGTAGCTCCCGTTAACCGAGAACTATTCCCATCCACACCCCAGACCTCAGTTCAATATATTCCCATTGTCATTCACACTCCGCTTCCCCCTACCCCTCTCCCTTCTTTTGTTTCTCAGATCGTTGTGCAACCCCCACCGCCTCCAATGGCCAATGTTCCTGCTTTTCTCCTGAACAAATATGCTCCTCTGGCCTTACCCCAAGTATTGAATGATATGCCACAGAATTATCTGAAGATTCTGCCAAGGTTCAATGGTGAAAATGATGTGGATGCTCAGAAACATCTCGAGACCTTCTGCTCTTTTGCAGAAAATTTGAATGTTGAACATCTGGATGTGGTTTTGAGATTATTTGTGCAGTCTTTAGAAGGTGAAGCTAGAAAATGGTTTAAAACACTGGGAAATCGTTCTGTGACGACCTGGGATCAGATGGAAAACGTTTTCCTCAGGAAGTGGGGAGAAAAGAAGGATTTTGGAATGTGCCTTACTGAGTTTAATACTATCAAGAAGAAACAGAATGAAGGGGTATCAGAATTCATCAAAAGATTCAACAAGTTGTATCTAAGCTTGCCTCCGGAAATGAAGCCAAATGAAGCTGCTGCCAAGATAATCTTCATAGCAGCCTTTGATTTTGATTTTGGATTCTCCTTAAGAGAGAGAAAGCCTGCCAATTTAGATGATGCACAAGCAGATGCTCTGGAACTAGAAGCGAACTTTGCCTCCACAGGAAAGTTAAAAGGGAAAATTGAACCAGACGCCAGGAGAAAAGGCAAAGAGGAGGTTTCTACCTCTAATCAAGAAAAGGATTCAGATAAAATGGATGAAATAAGTAAGATGATAAAGAAGATGGTCAAGATGGAACTGGAAGCCAAAAATGCAGCTCCTAAAAACTATTACAATGCTCCGAACAGAGGATATAATCCTCAGTATAGAAAGCCTCCATTGCAAATACTACCAAGAGAGACAAGGGAGCAGCAAGATCAGGTACCTCACCCCTTGTACCTGGAAGGACCTGCAGATGACTCCACCGGAAATGCAGCCTATGGGTTAGAAGATTCGAATCTGGCCTTTTCAAATAATGATGATATGGAGTGCCCAGTACAAGCAGAGGATGAAGAAGCCGAGATTGACCATTACTGCAAGCAATTTGCTGATTTCATGGAAGCCCATTTCAACGTCAGATATGATCTCAGATCCTCAAGGAAGAGGACCAGAACTCAGGAGCAAGAGGAAGAAATACCTCAGAAAGAAGCATCTGCTCAGAAGGAGTCAGCAACCAAAAATAATGTTGAAAAAGGTAAGAATTTTCTAAATACCCCCTTGCAGTCAAATGATCAAATTCCTTCTTCTTCCAAAACAGTCAGCCCTCCTAATGCTGAGCCAGTGTCCCAAGAAGTCAAGTCCTCAGTTGAGAATAAGGAGTCAAAAGAAGTAATGATAGAAAAGTCTGCATCTGCTTTTAATTTGCAAAAAGAGCTCGAAAAGATTAAGATTCCTGTTCCTCTGACTGAGCTGTTGAAGCAGCCTGTATATCAGTCTCAGGTCACCTCTTTCATGCTTATTCCTGAACCACAAATTGTACCTGATAGTCTAAATCTTCAGGAAGAAAGATCCATGGTAGTCTTTGGCCCACACGTTGAGGAGATAGACCCTTCAACTCCTCCCTTTTATGTGTCCCTAGTCATTCATGACCTGCTGCTTCACAATTGTATGTTGGATTCTGGAGCTTCCCATAATCTTATGCCTTTGTCTGTCATGGAGCAACTAGGGCTGCAAATTACAAGGCCTTATAAAGATTTATATTCATTTGATTCTAAAAGGGTTAAATGCTTGGGAATGATTAAAGATTTAGTGGTCAATCTAGCCCAAATCCCAGCAAAAAGCGTGGTCATGGACATTGTGGTCGCAGATATCCCAGCTCGCTTTGGCATGCTGTTGTCAAGGTCCTGGGGTACTAAGATTGGGGGATCGATTAAACTAGACCTGACATATGCTACTGTCCCAGTCTTTGGTGGTCAGGAGAGGAGGCTGTATAGGGAGACTAGATTTGTTAAAATGGTGACCACTGCTGATTGCTCGGACAACTCTCCAGTTTATAATAAAGAGGGAGACTTCTCATGTTTTGTGTTAGAAGAAAGTCAAGACTATGCACATGAGTCCCCCTCTGGTCAATTCCAAGCTGAGAAATACAAGGAAGGCCAGGAATCACAGGTATGGACTTTGCATTTTGATGGAGCAAATTCCAGTGAAGGAAACGGAGCTGGGGTATTGCTAATTTCCCCCACAGGAAAATGGGTGCCGCTGTCTTTTAAATTAGAGTATGAAGCTACAAACAACGTTGCTGAGTACGAAGCTTTGTTATTAGGCCTACAGACAGCTAGAAACATGGGCATCCAATGTCTAAAGGTGTTTGGGGACTCTGAGCTAGTAGTGAGACAGATTAAGAATGAATGCCAAACTAAGCATCCCCGGCTCAGAGCATACAGAAATGAAGTATGGGACATGATAGAAAATTTCTTCCTAGCATTTAATATACAGTTCGTACCCAGGGAGCATAACAGAATAGCAGACTCTCTTGCTGTGGCTGCTAGTACGTTCCGACCTCCTCAGAACCCATTGTTAAGATATGAAGTAGAGGTACGCTACAGACCATCTATCCCAGACAATATAAAGCACTCGCAGGTCTTTGAAGATGATGAACAAATGAAAATATTCATGGAGACAGTGGGAGAATTCACAGGTATGGAAATTGATGATGATGAGGAGGAAGAAGCTGAAAACATTGCTGAAGGTAAATGGGAAGAAAATATAGCAGGAAACAGAGTATTGCAATTAAAAGGAAATGTCATCCCTAGAGGACTAGTACCTCTAGAAAGACTATTCACTAAGAATGATGTCCCCATGCAGCCAAATAAAGCCGTAGAAGAAGATCAAATGAGAGATTTAAATCTGGGTACTGCTACTGATCCCAAGATTGTTAAATTATCTAAAAATATCTCAGAAGAATATAAAGAAAAGTATTTGAAGTTATTTTAGTCTTATAAAGATGTTTTTGCCTGGTCCTATGAGGACCTAAAAACTTTTGATGTAAATATTATACAACACAAGATTCCACTCAGGGAAGATGCAAAGCCATACAAACAGAAGCTCAGGCAGACTAATCCCCTGCTTCTTCCCTCAATTGAGAAAGAAATCAAAAAATTGTTGAAGGCCAAAATAATTGTGCCCTTGAGGTACTCAGAATGGATAGCGAATCTTGTCCCTGTCAGAAAGAAGAACGGAGAAATCAGGCTATGTGTAGACTTCAGAAATTTGAACAGAGCATCTCTCAAAGATAACTATCCATTGCCTAAAATGGATCATATCTTGCAGAAGGTGGTGGGAGCATCCAGAATGTCAATGATGGATGGATTCTCAGGCTATAATCAGGTAGTTGTTTTTCCAGAAGATCAGAAGAAGACTGCGTTCACCACTCCATGGGGAACCTTTATGTATGCAAGGATGCCATTTGGACTGATCAATGCAGGTGCTACTTTTCAAAGGGCAATGGACATAGCCTTTGTTGGAGAACAGGACAAGTTTTTGGTAGTGTACCTCGATGACATCACGGTGTTTTCAAAGAATGATGATGAGCATATCGTGCATTTAAGAAGAACTTTTGAAAAATGCAGAAGGTACGGCCTTTCTCTTAACCCTCAAAAATCTCTGTTTGCTTTAGACGAAGGGAAACTCTTAGGACATATTGTGACTAAGGATGGTGTTAAAATCGATCCTAAGAGAGTTGAAGTAATAAATAGCATTTCTCTGCCAAGAAATAAGAAAGAAGTACAGGTGTTTTTGGGGCGAATAAACTTGTTAAGGAGATTCATTCCTAACTATGCAGAGATAGTTAGGCATATAACCAATATGTTGAAAAAGGACAGCGAAGTTAAGTGGTCTCAGGAGTCTAGAGATGCATTTACAAGAATTAAACAAGCATTTTCCGAAGCTCCCGTGCTAGCAGGACCGGATTATAGTAAGCCATTTATGGTATTTTCCTTCGCCTCACCACACACAATTGCTGGAGTGTTATTGCAGAAAAATGAAGAAGGATATGAACAGCCCATAGCATTCTTCAGTCAGGTGTTGTATGATGCTGAACTAAAGTATAATATACTGGAGAAGCAGGCGTATGCCCTGGTAAAGTCCCTGAAAGCCTTCAGAGTTTATATTTTTCAATCTCATATTACTGCTTATGTTCCCACAGCAGCTGTAAAAGACATTCTGGTTCAAGGAGACAGTGAAGGCAGAAGAGGAAGATGGATTGCAAAAATCCAGGAGTATGATCTAGACATAAAGCCTACTAAATTGATCAAAGGACAGGGACTTGCCAAGATGTTATCTGAATCTAATCATCAAGCTCTGGGCATTAATTTATCCATGATGGAAAATGAAGAATCAGAAAAAGGAGAGGAGCAACATGGACTAGAAATGGCCACACAAAAGGTACATGTGAAGTATCTGACTAGTCCATGGTATAAGCAAATAGTTGAATACCTGCTGACACTTAGCTGTCCTCCAGGATGTGATAAGGCAGCATACAGAGCTGTGAGGATGAGATCTCAGAATTATGTCATTGCCAATGGACAGTTGTATTGGAGAGACCCTTTGGGTATCTTACTGCTATGCCTCACAGAAAATGAAGTGCAGAGTATAATGACAGAATTCCATGAAGGAATATGTGGAGGGCACTACAGCTGGAGAGCTACTACCAACAAAATCTTGAAGGCTAGTTTCTACTGGCCAAAATTATATTCAGATACCTTCACTTGGGTCAGAACATGCGACAAATGTCAAAGGTTTGCAGAAAGACAGAAGTTAGCATCCTTGCCCTTGATTCCTGTTCATGTAAATGAACCCTTCCAGAAATGGGGATTAGACTTTATAGGAGAAATACACCCCCCATCAAGTGGCCAACATAAATGGATACTGGCAGCTACAGATTATTTTACTAAATGGGTGGAAGCCATACCTACAAGAAGGGCTACAGATGCTGTAATCATGAATTTTTTAGAAGACAATATCATATCCAGGTTTGGCTGTCCTGCAAGAATTGTAACTGATAATGCTCAAGCTTTTAAGTCTTCCAGATTTGTAAATTTCTGCCAAAGATATAATATTATATTGACCCATTCTACAGCGTATTATCCCCAGGGGAACGGGCTAGCAGAATCATCCAATAAAACCCCGGTGAGGGCCCTCAAGAAAACAATAGCAGAAAATCAGAAGAACTGGGATTCTCAGTTAAAGTTTGCTCTGTGGGCAAATAGGATAACAAGAAAAAGAGCAACAGGCAAGTCTCCATATGAGCTGGTGTATGGGAGGGCTGCAGTATTTCCTGTGCAATTAGCACTGCCAGTGGCACGTTTTATGCAGGAAAATCAAGAAGAACCCGACGAGATGATCAGGAGAATTTATCAGCTGGTAGAATTAGAGGAGATGAGGAACCAGGTAAACCAGAGACTAATAGAATACCAGGAAAAAATGAAAAAGGTCTTTGATCAGCACGCAAAGGATAGAAATTTCCAAATTGGAGACCTGGTCCTCAGATGGGATGTTCGTAGAGCAGAAAAGGGCAAGCACGCTAAATTCGATCCATTATGGTTCGGGCCGTTCAAAATAGTCAAGCTGGGAGGTAATAACACTTTCTATTTAGAAAATCTACAGGGCGAATTGTCGGACGCCCCCGTGAACGGCCAATTCCTCAAGCCGTATTTTCAATTCTGACTCAGGTTGAAAACGCTCCACTGTATATACTGTACATAAGCTGTTTTGGTTTTCTATTTTCTATCAGGAAAAGGGGGAATACTGATAGTTACCTGAAGAGCAAGCGTAGCGGAAATTGAACAGCGGAATGCAAATTTTGTATGGTCTGCGTGTTCTCGACATGCCCGAGGGCGAGCATGCCGTCCCCAACTGGAGCCAGTGTTGTACATATCCCCTTTCCTTATTTAAATTTTCGGCCACCTCCTTCTCCAAAATCCATTTTTAATGTTCTTGGGAACAAAAGCCCCTGGGCCCCCGTTCAATTCCATCATCTCCGACAGAAAAATCTGCTCTATAACGTTTAAAATGCATATTTTATTAATCGGGCCGAAGCCCCTTAAACCTTAGCTCCTCCCGCTTAAATTTTCATATGACCCAAACTACAGGACCATGGGCTGGGAGAATAAGGGGCTTATCATTTATTTCCCGGGTGTCATAGCAATCGTCCGATCCGTGTTCAATCAACGGCACAGATCAAGGAGTGTGGACCCTGCATACGACCCTGGCGCGCAACAAAACCGGTGGTTTTCCCCGCACCATTTTCGTCGGTTGGCGGTATTTACCGCGGGGCCAGCGATTCCACAGGTGTGGTGCCACGTGTCCTCAGTACGGCGGGGAAACCACCCTCCTCCCACGCGATAAAGACCGTTCCACGACCGGGCAGCGGAATTTGTTGGGGCCGTTGGATCTGACAAACCCGATCTGACGGTGGACTTACTCGTGAGTTGCTCGCCCGCTATTTTGACCCCACCATATTGCATGTCATGCCACCGTGTCATTGTTTCACACCCCCTGCCCTTCAATTCACTTGCCACGTCATCTCTTGTGTGTCCTCCGCTCGCCTATGTGTCTCTTCACCCCGTGCGCTCATATTATACCCTCGCGCCAATATGTATATACGCGTGCGTTTTATCTGTTTTATTCATAATTCACCGCTATTCTTCCTTTACGACTATACTGTGTCTTATTGCGCCCGTTCACAAAAACCTCCATTGTCTGCTCCCGCCCCCCTGTATGTTCCCGCTTCTGACCTTTGTTTGCGTCATTTCATCCATCTCCGCCCACCGCTCTTCCACCCACACCATAGTCGTTTCTCTAACATATCTGTGGTTTTTGTAGGTTTTCAAATCGAAGTATAAGGGGGTATATCAACTGTCGCTCCGTTTCAGAAAATCGAAGAACATACCGTAAGACGATTTCCGTGGCGAAGAATGAAAAGAGTCGGGTTTAAGGTATGAAATGACTGCTATTAAAGAAAACACAGACAGAGAGTCTCAGAACCCTCCAGAGAAATCCGCCCCGCATTTAAGATTCAGAATTCAAATTCAGAGCTCAAAGACCAGGAGTACAGTACCAGAGATGCAGGCCAGCTCAGGCCCCTCACGGCATCAGATTTTTCTTCAGCTAAAGGCATCCCGATGTATATATTTTATTATTTTCGTTTTGTACATAAAGAGATTTTTATCTCCCGGCATTAATTTCTGTATACAGGTTGTTAGGTATGTTCATTTATAGCTAGTCATTCATGAAGAAGGCGTGTATGTTCCCCGCCTTTCTTTTTCAAATTAGATCAATAAATATGGATACCTACCTCTCCCTCCAGAGGTTTCTCTCCTCTCTATAAATATCAAAAAAGAAGACATTGTTAGGGTTCCAGATTTATGTAAGCAGGCTGTGCAGCGAGAAGACTATTGTATCCATATTGTGACATTTATGTATGAAGTTTCAGAGCCCGTTGGGTCTTAGTGAGGAGGGGTTATGACTGTATTGAGGATTCTGGTCTTTGGTATATTGCAGTATGTAATTTCTCTCATGTGTTAATATATCATCCTTTTTCATGCAAACTTCCTTCTTGTATCATGTTCTAGAATGCGAGTGGCTCACTAGTTTGCAGTAAGGATTCATCTTAAGTGGTGCCCTTTCTGGAATTAGTCAAGCGCTTTAAATAGGCCTAGAAGTGATATTCTGTTCCATTGTTCACTCATTTCATAATTTCTGCTATATTAATGGCTTAAGGATTCGTAGATTGATGCGCCCTTTTGTCAGTAATATCTTCTCATGTTTCCTTCTTGTCCACACCCCTTGATATCTGATTTCTGTAATATATTATTTGAATCGGCCCTCTTTACAGTAAAATGGTCTCTTAGCTGTCTGATGCTATCATACTGAAGTTTTACCTGATGTCTGTACTTTATTCCTATCTGTGTATCAGCCACTGAAGGAGAATTGGGACCAATTCAATCTACTTTCAATTTCCTTGTTTAAAAGGGTAGTAAGTGAGTCCCTTGGACTGACAACCCAAACTATAAAGGACTCCTTGCTATATTAAGATGTCCTAGGCACTGGTCTATGGCAACTCTAGATCAGCTCAGAGGGGACAAAAATCACTCCGTCAACACCTACCTTGAGGAGGACATATTTCAGTAGGAGGATTTCCACCTACACCTTCTATCTTTGAGGGTGTACACCATTCCGGTTTGCATACTTGGGAGGAGGCATTGCATAACAATTTATTGCAGCATATCTTGAGCAGCGGTGGAGATTGTTGATGAGGAGGTCATAAGAGAAGAAGGGGGAGAAATTTTGTTCTCTCTATGCAATTTCTTAGGGACAAGCAACATGTTGGAGGGGAGGAATGTAACTTTCCCAATTTTAGCCTCGAGCTAAAATGGAACATTATTGTGGCATATTTTAATTTCACTTAATAAAATGGGTAAGGAGGCCCCTTAACTCCTTGGTGATAGAGAAATAACACTCCTTATGAGAAAGGAGTATAAATACGTAGCTAAAATAAACACCTAATGGTGTGAACATGACGAGGATCGCCTTGAGTTGGCCATCCTTGACCAAGTCAACAACACTACCTTAGAGGGGTCTCTTGCTTTAGAAGACAACGCAGTTTTAGGGAAAGCATTCAAAAGTGAATGGAAACCCTAATTGTGCGACCTAGGGTGAGAGAGATTTCATTTGCTTTATTATAAATAAGGAGCATCTAATTTTGGTTTATGCTTTGATTCAGAAATTTCGTAGTGAGGCCAAGGACTTGCACATCCGGGTTGTTTAGTAGGATTGCAGTGCTCTTGAGCACTGGGGGTGTTCCTGGGTGGGGATCCCCCACCTCTTCCTCATGGGAGGAGAGGATTGGAGCTAAATTTCCTCATTCGGGTATTTGGCCAAGCTCACTCCTTCAGTTGCAGCATTATTTCTATAGCAGGATGGTGCTACGTTGTTGGGGTAGTAGCAGAGGAAGTCATATTGTCTTTCCTTACTTGGTTTTTCAGTGGTGGAGTGATATCTTCATTAGAGGAGCTATAGAGAGGGATCTTGGACCATATTTCAGATATGTGGCATCAGGCCACTCATTCACCATCTCCCACTGTGCAGTCATTTGGAGAAACTGCATTATTCCATGAGGGCAGTGTTGAGGGAGATTCTTGTGCTAATCAGGAGGAGTGCTTTTGAGTGAAAGGGGATCAAATCCTTTTCCCTTGAGGGAATTATCAAAGGAGGGCAGTAGCATTTCAAATCAGCCACAGCCTCATATTCATTTGGTTTTAGTTGCAGTGAAAATTTGTTTGTCACCATTGTATTTTATCCGGCATTTCTAGCAATCACCCTGAGATTGGCTAGAAATCCCATATTGAGCCCATTTTCCTCTCTTGGGCCATTTCTTTGTATTCCTTCAGCTACATTATCATTTTTTATGTATTAAGTAGATACATCTCTCATAGAGACTACCCAGTTACTACTCTCCGGCATTTTGTGCAGTAGCAACATCTCATGTATTACACTGCTTATTCATTGGAGATTGGTTCTGAAAGCTTGAGGGCCTTGTTCCTCATGATATTTATATATAATATTGCTGGTATATTAATATTATTATGGCTGTATTATTTACCCTCTCATGATAAATTAAAATTTGCAGAGTTTCAAATTGATGTTTTGCATATTGTTGTAAGCTCTCTCATTGAGCATTGTTTTAGAGATCCAGTTTGGGGAGGTCTGTATAACCCATCTAGAATCATTTATTTAAGCTAATTTTCTGCATGGAAGTTACATTATATGTTTTCTACGGCATCCCAGCATTGGTTAGACTTATTTATGTATCAGCTTCATTATACAATGTCCTCAAGGACCCTGTGGCAGAAATTCCCGAGGTCGAATATTGCATATCTATCGGCAGAGTATGTGAAGGGAAAACTATCCTCAGGATCTCTCCCTTCTTTGAAGGAGACATATATTGTAAATTATCCAACATTAAATCTCTGAAATGGACTTGTAGTGTCTCACTGAAGGAGAAAAAATGGAAGATCTTAAGATATTCCCGATGGAGCAGAAATTTCCAGATTTGGAATATTACAGCCTCTTTAACTCTGCTCTAGCTTCTCCCTGATTTTAGAAGGTTGCGAAGCTTTATTCTCAAAGTCTAATTGTGAAATATCCCTTGGGATATTACACCCCTTGCTTTGCACCTTCACCCCAGCTATTCCTACCCCCTGAGCCCCAGCGCTGCTTGGAATTTTGTGTATCCTTCCCTGAATCACTCCCCCTACCTCTGTGCACAATGTCTCCCAGAATTCGCCAGAGAACTTTCTGAGGAGGATAGAGAGGGACTATCCCTAGCTGATATCACCGTTGTTGTGAAAACAACTCCAAAAATAGAAGAAAAGAGATATCAACGCCTTAGAAATAAGCCACTTCGAGGGGGCAACCTCCAATACATTATATAAATGAACAATTCTTGGATGATACAAATTACAAAACCTCCTTTCTATATATAGGAGTCCACGGGGCCACAATGTAATTCTAGTGGGCCACAATGTAATCCTAACTGACCTAAAAATAATAATTTATGGGCACAATAATAACAATATGGGGGTTACAGGGGTACAATAATAACAATAAGGGGGTTATGCTAACAACAATAAGGGACTATACTAGTAATATAGGGACCTAACATGCCCCTCTCCTTCAAAAAAGTGTTATCCTCAATGCTTGAGTAGCTCTGGGTGCTTCTGTATAAAATTCTCATCCTCCCATGTAGAATCTTCAGTGGGTGAGTTCTTCTACTTGATGAGATACTCTAAAATTGATCGATTTCGTAGCTGTTGATTTCTTGTTTCCATGACTGCTTCAGGTTCCAATATGATTTTTCCTTCCTCATCAAGTTCAGGAAATATTGTTTGAACTGCAATATTTTCACCTATAACCTTCTTTAAGCATGAAACATGGAAAATTGGATGCACTCGTGAAGAAGCAGGAAGCTCCAATTTGTATGCCATATTACCAATCTTTTGCAACACCTTGTAAGGACCATAGTACTTTGGCGATAATTTATTATCCTTCTTTGCTTGCTTGAGGGACATTTGTTTGTATGGTTGTAGCCGTAAAAATACCCAATCTCCTGCATCAAAACTTCTCTCGCTACGATGTTGATCTGCCTGTTGTTTCATTCGATTTTGTACCAAATTCAGGTTATCCTTTAAGAGTTGGGGAACTTCTTGCTGATGCTCGATGTGATCTTCCACTGCTTGAACCTTCGAATTTTCCCTTAAAGATGATGTGATGGATGGTGGATGATATCCATAAAGTGCCATAAATGGGGTCATTTTTGCTGCAGTATGGAAGGAAGTGCTATACCACCATTCAACGAGAGGTAACCACTTGACCCATTGTGTTTGTTTATCAGATACCAAACAACGAAGATATCCTTCCAAACATTTATTTACTATCTCAGTTTGACCATCAGATTGAGGATGATAAGATGAGCTATGAGCTAATTGAGTACCCAAACAAGAAAATAACTTTGTCCAAAAATTTCTAGTAAAAATGGGATCTCTGTCGCTCACAATAACCCTTGGGTTTCCATGTAGCTTTTGAATTGTGTCCATAAATGTAGTAGCAACTGTACTTGCTTTAAGTGGATGAGATAATGCACAAAAGTGTGCATACTTGGTAAGTCTATCAACTACCACCATGATGACACTCTTTCCTTCGGACTTAGGTAAACCTGTGATAAAATCCATTGAAATCTCCTCCCAATGTTGGCTTGGAATGGATAAAGGTTGTAGAAGACCCGGGGTCTTAATTGTCTCAACTTTATTTTTCTGGCAAACCAAACATTCCGACACAAACTTTTGAATATCAGATTTAAGGCCATCCCAAAAAAAATCTTTCTTCACCCTGTGGTAAGTTTTTAAAAATCCTGAGTGTCCTCCTAAAGGAGAAGTGTGCAATTCCAAAAGAATATTTTGTTTTAGTTGGGAATTCTTACAAAGATATAAGCGATATTTGTACCATAAAGAATCATTTTTCCAACTAAATGTATCAGATGTACTAGGATCTTGCTGCAACTTTTGAATGAGTGTCCATACATCTTTGTCCTTCTTCCATTCATCTCTTGCTTCGGTTATCCAATCTGGTTGCATAATAGAAATGGCACAAAGCAATGCTTCCACCTCTTCATTCTTTCTTGAGAGTGCATCTGCAACAACATTAAGCTTTCCTTTTTTGTAGATTATTTCAAAGTCATAACCCAACATCATTGTGACCCATTTTTGCTGCTCTTCTGAAGATAGTCTTTGTTCCAAAAAGTGTTTAAGACTATCATGATCAGTTTTTACCTTGAAGTGTCTTCCCATTAGGTAAGTTCTCCATTTCTTTAGTGCATGCAATATTTCTAACATTTCCTTCTCATAAATAGGTTTTTGTAAATACTTTCCTTTGATTGGACGACTTTCAAAAGCAATGGGTCTTCCTTCCTGCATTAAAACAACACCAATTCCATTTCCTGAGGCATCACATTCCACGATAAAGGTTTTTGTGAAGTCTAGCGTAGCTAAGACCGGTGCTAGGCACATTGCCTCTTTAAGATGTTCAAAGGCCTTAGTTGCTTCAGGAGTCCATGAAAATGCATCTTTCTTCAATAATGTTGTTAGAGGTGCTGCTATTCTCCCATAATTTTTAAAAAACTTGAAATAATACCCTGTTAACCCAAGAAATCCTCGCAACTGCTTTATGGTTGTGGGGACTTTCCATTCCTTAATGGCTTTAATTTTGTTAGGGACTACCTTAACACCCTCGTGAGATACAATATGACCCAGATATTCCACCTCTTGTACTCCAAAGAAACATTTGGATTTTTTTGCATATAATTGTTTCTCCTGCAATAGTTTGAGCACCCTATCAACATGTTCAGCATGATCCTTCGAAGACATGCTATAGATTAGTATATCATCAAAAAATACTAGCACAAATTTTCTAAGGAAGGGTTTGAAAATGGAATTGATCAATCCTTGAAATGTAGAAGGTGCATTGGTAAGGAAAAAGGCATGACCAAAAATTCATAATGACCCTTATGAGTTCGAAATGCAGTTTTTGAAATATCTTCAGTCTTCATTCTAATTTGATGATATCCTGAACGAAGATCCAACTTAGTAAAATAAATTTCTCCATGTAATTCATCCAATAATTCATCAATCACAGGAATGGGAAATTTATCTTTAATGGTGAGCTTATTGAGCTCCCTATAATCTGGACACATGCGCCATGATCCATCCTTCTTGTGCACCAATACTACAGGAGTAGATAAAGAACTTTGACTAGGTTGAATTATACCAACCTCTAACATTTCTGCAATCATATGTTCAATTTTGCTCTTTTGGACATAAGGATATATATAGGGTTGATGTTTGGAGGAAAAATTCTGGGAATCAAATGAATAACATGATCATGATCACGAATAGGTGGGAGTCCTTTGGGAGTTTCAAACACCTTGGAATGATTGTCCAAGACTTTTTGGAGATCTACAGAAATAGATGATTTTGATGTTGCAACTTCTCGTGAGCATAATTGTGCAATTACGCCTCGTTTTTCTTTATTTAGAAGATTTGTCATGAAATTAGAGCTTATTATCTTTCCTGGCTTCCCTAAAATACCCTGTAATTCAACTTCCTTACCTTCTGAGAAAAAAATCAAGAAAATTTCTTGAAACTTAAAAGCTCTGTTGAGGACCGTATTGTTGCTCTAGGGGAACGTCATTATCAATAAATTCATTATGAACGTGGAATGATATTACATTTTGTGGGTTAATGGATATTGAATTTTGGTATTCTGGTTCTTACGTACAACTATCCTTGACGACCATTTCGATGAGGACTGGTCTAACTATGCCATTGTTCATTGAATAAGTAATGATTCCTGAATTAATCCGCTATTTACATGTTAAAATGTAATAACCACGATACCATTGAGGTAGTGATCTTGTAATGTACAGTAAAAATAGTGGGTAATATGACAGTGACTAAAAACATTGTGTCATAGCAATGAATTTCAAGTGAATTACTACTAAATTTGAGCAATTTTAAGTGACCGAACTAAAATAGTAACAGTAATAATTGATGTAGAATAAATAAAACTATGTGAAAGTATTCATTCAGCAAGAGTGGACTATTTTAGTCTAGGGATGGAATAAAATATACGACTAGATAATAAGTGACTAAACTAAAAGCGACTAACTTAAACGACTAATTTAGTCTAGGGATAAAATATATGGCTAGATGATAAGTGACTAAAGTAAAAGCGACTAACTTAAATGACTAATTTAGTCTAGGATTAAAATATATGACTAGACAATAAGTGAAAAAATTAATAAGGATTAATGTAAATGACTATTATAGTCCAAGAATAAAAATATGGCGCCCAAATAACAAGTACAACAAGTATATGAATTAGTGATTTATGTCAGTAATTTTTAATTGTGTCACTCCATATATGGAAAATTTCACTTTTGGTATTGAAGTGTTACATTTCACTATTGGTGTCTCTGAATCCATTTGCAGTGTTAAAATTTAGAGACAAAGAGGTCTCTGAATTTACATTGTTCAAATTATGAATACCCTTTTGTCTCTAAAGTTTAACAGTGCAGATGGATTCATCTACAATTAACATAATTGCATGTATCATCTATCAATTTTACAGTAACACCTTCATTATAATTTTAGTAAAGGTAATATTAATTAGATATCCAAATTAATATTTATATTTATATTTAATATTAATTGGCCATAAAGTTTAATTTTTAAACTTCAGTGATTTATGTTAAAAGTGTGAGTTGTTTTAAATCTAAGGTTAAATCTTCATATTTACATTCAATAAATAGATAAATATAACATTTCTTTTGTTAAACATGTGATTTCATTTAAATATAGTATTAAATCGTCATATTTACATTTGATAAATACTAAATAGATAAACCTAAAATTATTTTTATAGACCTATTTAGTAAATAGGTATGAAAATTTATTAATTTAAGTATGAAACTTAAATTAAAATTTTAATGATGTATGAAACTTTGTTTTTTTTAAGTCAATGTTATATTCATGTAGGAAAAAAGGATTACATATAGCTAGTTACAAAATAGGTGGTCTCACCTCGACTTGGTTTGTTGACAAAAATTTGCACCATATGCAAAAAAATACAAAAGAGGGACTAGGCACATTGTCCATAAATGGTTGGGCCAGATGCACCAAAACACATATAAAACATAAAGAACACAAAATAGCATAGTATTCATCCAACGTGATGGATACAGGGTTGTCCGAGGTTGTTCCTAGATGTGGCGGAGGACAGAAGTCACACTGACCACGCGCTTCAAAGTGTGCCAACCAAGTCTCCAACTTTTCTAGTTTTTCAATGAGTTGATTTTGGCCTCGCCTAACCACTACCAGTCGGAGAGACTTGGCACTGTAAATAGTGCATTCAGTCCAATGTTTCCATCCGCTCTGCATGGTCCTTACGAAAAAATCTCTTAGTTGTGTCCACTCTTTCCATCAGGCTGTTGATAAATGCACGATAGTTCTATAGGAAACAATGTTGGATAACTTGCCCCTCATTTACCTCAAATCAGTCAAAACCATGTTTCCCCTTGCCACCATAGCCTCCTCTGTCCCTACGACTCTGCTTTTGAACCCTCAAACCCCCACCTCTGCTATCCCCCCACTTACCTCCTCCAAGACCCCCATGCACACCCACACTAGCGAGTCACGCACGTCGCCACATTATTTCCACCTTGGCGTGGAGCCACCATGATTATTTTTGAGTTTTCCACCCCCATAAGGCCATGGACGACAAGAGAAGGAGAACACCCACACCACACTGGGGGCTTCATAATTTGCTAAGGCTAAGGAACTCCACTGTGTGTAGAGTCCAAAGACCAGACCTCCCACTATAGAAAACAGACACCACCAGCGAAGGAGCCAAATGTCGTCTCCCACCACTACAGGGAAGCACAAAGACACCTCCTACTGTTAGATGGGAAGAAGGCTCCTTTTGGAGGAATGATGACTTTGGTAAATTGATAGAGGAAACCAAATATGTATGATATCCAATGTCTCAAGAATTCCATTTCTCTATCCAGATTTATTATTCAAATACTCATAATTCCCCTTAACCCGACATGGTGCCAGGTTTATGTACCCACGCTCACGCAGTGGACTAAAGACAAGATAAAAACCCCTACAATAATGTCACCATCTTAGAGCTCGAAGTTGTGACCATGAATTGGAGACAAGATCAAAAACCCTGCAACATCACCATCTTGGACCTCGAAGGCATGACCTACGATAATGAGAGGGTTTTCAAGCTTAGCATCATGGGATTTGGCCTCGACAGAACAATCTTTCCTTTCATTTTCAACTGCACCAATTTAGATTCCCTCGACTTGTTGGAAAACTATTTGACTCGCGAGATACCAATGAAGCTCCAATATATGGTCAATGTAATATAATTCCCTTGTCGTGAATCCTCTGCTGTTATCTAAATAACAGGCTCATGGGAAAAGGTGGAAGACTTTGGACATTCAAAGACTAGATCCAAATGTAGTTTTGGCCCTTGGGTACCTTGATCCTGAACACTTCAAAAGGCAGCAACTGACAGAGAAATCTGATGTGTATTCTTTTGGAGTAGTGTTACTGGAGTTCTTGTGTGTAAGGGAAATGCACAGGCAGAAAAAGGGAAAGCTTGAAAAAATGATTGACCCTCACCTTGTTGGGACCATCAACCCTGGTTCTCTGAAAATGTTTAGGGAGAATACCAAAAAGTTCTTGGAACAGATGGGCTTCGACAGGCCTTCCATGGGAGATGTTCTATGGAACCTGGAATATGCATTTCAACTCTAGGAGATATCCATGCAAAATGATCTAGATGAGAATAGTACAAATCATATTGCAGATGTTCCTTTGCGCTACCCAAATCCTGAGCCTTTTGGTTCAGGTTCAGTATGACTTCAAGTCTAGTACGAAAGTTCTCAATTTATGGATTTCATTAATGAGCATGTGGCATTTTGGAGTTCTCAACATCCCACAAAGGGATAGTTGTGAGAATTTACCTATTGTTTTGAACATGTTCTCCTTCAGTGGATATGACACATAATGGATCCATACCTTGGTGCAACAGTTCCTTACGTCAAGATGTTTGCATAAGATTTAGGGAAAAGTGAACACACAACACTAGTGGCTTTGGTTTGGGAGGAGAGCTACAAGTATGTAGAAGAGAATCAGGGCAAATGCATTATGTTCCTTTTCGCTGCCGGGAGCCTGAGACTTTTTATACTAACATAATTGGATGAGGTGTTGGTGAATCCTTGTGGGAGGTGATCACGAAACAAGACTCCTTTGCCATGTTCCAAATTTACCAAATTAGCACATGCAGATAGAACATTGGTGAGTATGAAATGGTTAGGTTCGGTACTTGTTTTTTGCATATCACATTAAAAATCCAGTGCCTCCTCGTAAAATCCTCTCCTCGTATAATCGACCACAATTAAAGACGATTACACCACATTTGGTTTAATCATTTGGTTTAATCGAACAAGATGGCGGCATTGGTTTTTAGTTTCAAGGAATTTGGGAAAATATAATTTTTGTGACCCCATTTTCATAATATACCTTGGAGATTCGGTTAATTTTAAAGTAACACCTTCCACTACCAAAGAATAACCCAAGGGAGTAGGAGCGTTTGTTACACTACTCATGGTTAAGGCCACTCTCCTTCGATAAGGTTAAATAATTACACTTCAATGCTAAGTCGGGGCCTCGCAACATAAAAAAAAGGGCCATGTAAAACTTGCATAACAAAAAAAGGAGGTTTTTCCCTTCTCCAATTATGCCTTATGTTCTTTAGTCAAACAAATTTTTAGAATTATTTCAGGTCCTTGAACTTGGTGAAACCCCTCATTGATTGCCAGAATCCCCATTCACTTCAGTGTTTACCTCCACACCAAGTGCTCCTAACTCAAGAGGCTTCATATTGCCTTCCATTGCACATCACTTCCTTACACTCAAGCGTGGAAAGGTTCTGTGCACCCAATTCACAGGTTACAATGCTTCTATGGTAAACAATTCTCCATGGTTCTCCTCTTGTTCCCTTTGCATTATTATTTAATCTTCACTTTCTCTCTATTTTTTCCCAAAAGTTCTTCTATTCCCCCTTCCTTATTCCTCAAATTTGTCCCTTGATTAATTAATTTAGTTAAATAGAAAATTTTCCCAATCCCCTCACAAATTTCCCTCAATGAAGTTTCTCTCCTAGATATCGAGATTCATATATATTTCCCCCTTCAATTTCAACAATACATAAATTTGAAAGAATATTTACTTCATGATAAAGTGTGACATGATATCCATACTGATTATTAAGTATTAATAATCTTAATTATATTTACAAAAAATAAATGGTTTAAAAAATCTTAATTATATTTACAAAAATAAATGGTTTAAAAAGTATTCCTTATAGCCTTTCTAATAGAAAAAGTTTAGAAATTACCAAAAAAAAAAACCCAAGATAGAAACCAACATGCACCTTGCAAGAAAACACTAAATATTTTATATATTGTTTAACTTCAAATTAAATAATATATATCACGGCTGTATACTATTAAATGCTTTTTTGCTTGTGTATTGATAACTCACTCTATAGAGTTTACAAAATATAACATTTATGACTTTCTTCCACTCTATCAAAACATGTTTGGCTACTTAAAAAGCAATTCAAAAGCAACTCATATCATTAGGAGACACCACTTTGTGATGGCTGCATTAATTTCATTTTAAATAAATAGCGGGAAGTGAGCGGTATAAAAGGAGTTGGTGGGACGATTTGAACTTTGGTGGAGAAAAATTGAAATTTTTGAATAGTAATTAGCGCCAACTTCCCTCCAAAAATTTTCCACCCCTCGAGTGTCTGTAGACTCCTTCACACAACTACCCTCTTCGTTCATTCAATCGCTCGCAGCCTTCTGCCGCCAATGGAAAAACTCCCCAGGGTTACCGATAGCGGGTCTCACAAGCTGCTATGGGAAATGGGAAAAACCGCTGCCAAATCGCTTGCAAAGGCTCATCAATGGCGGATACAAGAGGAAGGCAGATTCTCTGACCCTCAGCCAAAGAAATAAGAGAACACACCGAAATGGCACTGAACCCCTCATGAACAGGTGCCCTTCTTCTCCCGCAGAAAGCACGAAGAAACTATCGGATGAGAATACCCATCTGGAGAACGAAACGCCTGATTCACCATCACTCTGCTCAGATCTCGAGATTGTGGTGGCATTGCCCCTGACTCCTCCTTCATGTTCGTCGTCTGACATTTCCAAAGTTGTTTCAGAAATTTCGCATTCTGAAACCCCTAATAGTGCAAAACTAAAAATGAGATCTATGTCAGAGTTTCTGGCTCGAGAGAATGGTGGGGTTTGTTCGGAGAGTACCATTTTCATCATAGAAATAGTGGACCTTGTAAAATGGTAGGGTTTGTTGGGAGAGTACCCTTTTCATCATAGAAATAGTGGACCCTGTAAAATGTTTCAACACGAATATTTTGAACACTTATTTTTTTATTATTGCTGGAGTGGGGTTTTAACAAGTTTGCATTGATGTGCAGACACTTTCTCCAACTTTGTAGATGTAGTTATTGCAAGCCTCAAATCTCAGTAGATGTCGAAGAATGTTTCCATTTTGCACTGAAATGCCGAAGGATCTTGCAAGTAAGAAATTGATTTAAATTTTGCATTCAAATTGTTTTCCATTTTTTGATATTTAGTTCAGATATCGCTAGCCACTTATGTTGTTGCCCAGTTCTGTTGATTTCTCTTGCACTACAACTTGTGAAACCCACTGCGGGTAAGCCGGGCAGAGATGGAGGAGTTGCCCGGTTCTGCTGATTTCTCTTGTACGGTTCTGCTGATTTCTCATGTGCTCCAACTGGTGAAACTCCTTCTCTACTAGGTAGATGAGTTCCGTTTTGTAAACCTGTGATACCAAGTTTATCTCATTCCATGTGTTCTCCAAATTCACTTTCCACGCACACTCTTCTCCAAATTCACTTTCCACGCACACTCCTTTTGAGTGACCTCTTGGTGCAGGGCATGTTAGAGGTATTCCCTTAATTAAATTGAACACAAATATAGAAATCCATTAAAAAAACACACAAATTGAGTTAAATATACGTCGAGTACTCAACCCAAATCAATTTACGAGGTTGGAGCTGAGTCCCTAGTCGGAGGTCTGACCTCCTTTCTCTTTTGGGAAAATTCAAATTGGTCACAGACCTGACTTCTCAACGAGCTCAACTAGACCGATAGGTCTCACCCAGGTCGGGGTTAGTCACTCTTCTATGCACTATCTATGCAATGGTTCGTTGTGAACGCTGACTAAGGATCCGACCCAAAATGTTAATTAAACCGATTACCCATGTCCACCATTGCTTCGAGAAACACAGATTAAACTGTCCAAAGAATTATTGTGATTACTGGGCTGCAAAGTAAAGATCCTTTGCTCCTGGAGATGGAGTGTTGAGCTCGTTCACCAATTCCTTGTTCCGCCTTTATTGTGAAAAAAAATGGATGATTGTTAGAATGTGAGTTTGAAGCTGATATCTTTTATGTTGTAGACTTCTTGTAATGCTAGCTATTATAAGCATAAGGATTCTAGTGCGAAAATATTGATGAGTTTAATGCTTACTTATAAAGGGAAGAGTTCTTGTAATGCTCTGCAAAGTCTATCCCCAAAACATGTTCAGCAAAAACAGATGTAACTTCCAACATCCATGTGGCTGGGTTGTATTTATCTTTGATCTTTGGCACCCCTGGAATAGCCTGCAGTTGTCACGACAGATAAAAAAATTAACTCAGATTTATACTTTAAATTAGCAGTGCTCTGTTCAAAACTGTTCCTTCTCTATTGACTGAAAGAATCTGCCAAATTTTTACCTCAAAGTATTCAATAACCTTGTGAGAATTCTGCCCTAGTGGCCCGAAGAAAATGACTTGCCCTCCATTTTTCATCAACAATAGCTGAACCCATCATGGTAAGATAGAAATCAACACCAATCTCTGAAACAAACGATATCGAGTTATCTTATAATCTAACCTTGGTTTACCTCATCAAAAGCTTCAAAAATGTCAATGCTAGGCTGATGAATGGTACAGACAACAGTCCTTCCAGTAGCTACTGTATTACGAACAGTTCGCATCACAATTGTAGCTGCTGTAGCATCCAAACCAGATGTGAGTTCATCCATGAAAATTATAGAAGGATTTGCAACAAGCTCCACATCTATTGTTAACCTTTTCCTTTGTTCAGTAGAAAATCCAGATATACCAGGCAGGCCTACCAGTGCATCCCTTAAATTTTCTAATTCCACTAGTTCCATGACCTCATCAACAAAGACCTGAAAATTAGAATGTTTTGCAAGTTAGTAACATGACAATTTGACACCAGGTCAAAAGAAAACACTATTGCAGATAGACCAGAAAAAATGATAGTTGTAGACTTACAATTCTGGTTTCTTTGTCAACATCCTTTGGAAGTCGGAGGAATGCTCAATATATCAAGGATTACCATACAGTAACCTGTGAAGAATGTATATCATTCTGTTCATAGTAACTTGAAATGTGAGCAAAGGTTTCTTGTTTTTTGGGAAATACAGAGATTCGGATATTACCCTCAATGAATCCTCCAGTATTTCTTCCATCTAAAACATCCAAGAGAGTTGTCTTACCAGTGCCACTGACCCCCATCAATGTTGTAAGAACACCGGGGTTGAATGCACCAGTAACATCTTGGAGCAATTGTAGTCTACCTTCAGTCACTCCTGTGCAATGGTGCACCCAAACAGACTTTGTTACCACAATTTCTCCCATTGCCATTCATCCCTTCACGTACGATGCGTCCTCCCTCCATCTTTGCACAATGGCACGTGACTTATACCATTCTTATGTAATGCAGCCTAATTCCTCTCTCTATGCCATGAAGCCACATCAAATAAAAAAGTGTATTGTTGTAACGCATCCTTCCTCGACTGTCCCAGTATCCCGTGAAACAATGCAGCTATCTGCAGTGCAATGTGATTGTTCATTTTTCTTCCTCTAACATTATTTGTCGTGATGAATATTTTTTAGATGTCAAGTACCATAGAGTTCGAGTGTATCAACATATTCTCATCAATGGGAGATATGGCTCCGCCGATAAAGAAAAAACTATGCAAGGAGATTGCAAAATATAGTGAAGGAGGTGCGGTTGAAATTACTATAATCTTAGTTCCCATAGATACAGACACAACTTGCTACATAGACAAACTGATTTGAATGACTTGTTCTTATATATCTCAATCGTTTTCTCAAAAGGAGGTCCTTGTAGACGAAGAGGGGAATGAAGTGTATCGTAATGTCAAAAACTCAGGGTTCCACAAAGTAGAAGAACACCCTGTTGTTCTACGATATGTCAAAACTATTGAATGTATAATTAAGTGCATAAATACAGATGATATGATCGTTCGAGATTAAGCTTGAGCATCCTGAAAGCTAGTCAGAGTCAACGATTAAGATATATCAGAACAATTCTTGTTTTGATATAACGATTCAGACAGGGAATGCTTGTTCAAGACTGAACAAAGTGAATGGAATTCAGATCTGGTTTCAAGTGATGGTTGCCGAAACAAGGAGCCTATTTCCGTTGAACATATTAACTTTGAACACTATGAGGGTTAAATGGAATTGTTCTCTATTGATAAGTATCTGAGCAGAGAACTCTTCTCCACTGAACATGTTAAGCTTGAAGAAAGTCAATCAGATTTAGCTCTTGCTGATGGCCTGAGCAGCAAGCATTTTTCCATTAAACATGTTAAGCTTGAGCAACTTGAAAGCCAGTCAGAGTCAATCCCAAGTGACAGAGGTCAAGGTTGGAGATTTTTTCTCATTGAACATGTCAAGCCGAAGAAAAATGAAATTCAACCAGTCTTAGCTTCCAATAATCAAGGTCTTAGTGCGGATTCTTTATTAATTGAGCATGGTTAGTCTGAGCAACATGGATCCCAGTCATAACCATCCCCTTTTCTCTTCTACACCAGCCCTCTGATGATCTTGAAAAGAATGTTGTAGCTCAGTCATCTACAAACTCTACTCCCTTATTATCCTTCAATGAACATTTCCCTTATCCACTCCTAGTGCAAAATACCTCGACAACAGATGCAGATAACGTATTTCCAGTTGATCATAAATCAACTCCTCAATCTCTACCCGGTTCTGTTGATTTCTCTTGTGCTCCAACCTGTGAAACTCCCTCTCTACAAGGTACTAGGCACACCTGCCTTTGTGCCTTCTAAAGGGATCATGAAAGGGAACAGGCATGTGCTTAGACTGCACATCATTTCGTCTTCAGGCAGAAAAGCCTTCTGATTTTGCTAAAAGGCAGCTGCGAGATGTGTAGGCACTCGAAGTACCATTAATGAATGAACTTGCCAACATACGAATGTTGATGGAGAGATATTGGATCATGAATACCTGAGGAGCCGGGATTCTTTACGCCATCCATTCTAAGGTACAAGTATCTCTATACTCAACCGTTTCCATAATTATTTCTCCAATCTTTTGGTCATGATGAACGTACATTGTAATATCAAAACATTGTTTGCTCTTTCCTTTCATTATTTTTAACCGGTTGCTTGCTCTTTCAACAGACTTATGCAAATATTAAACCTTGCAGCTTAACTTAACTTTACAGAACATACTGATTATACTTCGCACTTAGTACAGTCCTGTAATCTTCGCATAATCATGCAACTTCACACAAAATACAGTTATGCAATTTCTCTCTTTAACATAGTCACATATATAGAGATGTATTAAGTATTAAACGATTTGTATTTTGGTTTTATGTCTCTCACCAAGTTTAATAAATCTAAGGTTAATATGTATTTATGGTGTTCAATCATTTGTCTAGAAATGAATTGAATTGAGTCTATCACTACTATCAATATTTGTTTTTATTTTTATTTTTATTTATTTATTTTTTTATTTTTTATTTTATTTTATTGTAAGAAGCCTCTTTCCATCACTCATTTTCTTCACAACATGAGCTACCACAATCACGAAAACCATTTTAATTATGTTTTGGAGCATTGGCAATAGGATTTAGTGCATTTTTAGAAAGAGGATAATTATGAGAAGTCAAAAGAAGGTTATGGGAAATGATTTCTTTTGCAAATTGCTTCTCAAAATGTTGTTGTTCATGTCCCTTAGGCATAATTCATGGCTTTTCAAGGTTTTGTTTTTTCCATGTCTTTAGAGTTAGTTTATCCGTGTGGTTTTGATAATGTTCCAACCACAATGCTTTTCCTTTAGGAGGGTTGTAGTTAGAACATTGTACAATAATGTTAAGTATAATAAACAGTGCCATCCTTAAGTGGTCTATACAATATTGTTGAGAGTATAGTAGTATTTGTGGAGGAGAGAAATGTGGTGCTCTAGGGTACACTCGTGCTCTTTTTTCCATATTCTATCATAGGTGAACGAATAAAAACTCACTCTTCTTTTTATTTGGATTAAAAAATGATGACAAATCTGTATTTTGTAGTGAGAAGGATAACCATGTATTGGAGCTAGACCTTGAGCCCTTCAATGCATTCTTTACTTGCCCTTCAAATATCTCATTAATTATGTTTTGGACCATTGGCAGTAGGATTTAGTGCATTTTTAGAAAGAGGATAATTATGGGAAGTCAGAAGAAGGTTATGGGCAATGATTTCTTTAGTAAATTGCTTCTCAAAATGTTGTTTTTGATGTCCCTTAGGCAAAATTCATGGCTTTTCAAGTTTTTGTTTTTTCCATGATTATCCGTGTTGTTTGGATAATGTTCCAACCTCAATGATTTTCCTTTAGGAGGGTTGTAGTTAGAACATTGTACAATAATGTTAAGTGGTTTGTACCATCCTTAAGTGGTCTGTACAATAGTGTTGAGGGTACACTAGTATTTGTGGAGGAGAGAAATGTGGTGCTCTACGGTACAATAGTGCTCTCTTTTCCATATTCTATCATAGGTGCACAAATACAAAATCATTCTTCTTTTTACTTGGATAAACAAATGATGACAACTTTGTATTTTGTAGTGAGAAGGATAACTATGTATTGGAGCTAGACCTTCAGCGCTTCAATGCATCTTTTTCTAGCCCAACCATAGTGCTTTTCCTTTAGGAGGTTTGTAGTTAGAACATTGTAGACTAATGTTAAGTATAATAAAGAGTGCCATCCTTAAGGGTCTGTACAATAATGTTGAGGGTAGACTAGTATTTGTGGAGGAGAGAAATGTGGTGCTCTAGGGTATACTAGTGCTCTCTTTTCCATATTCTATCATAGGTTAACAAATACAAACTCACTCTTCTTTTTACTTAGATAAACAAATGATGACAACTTTGTATTTTGCAGTAAGAAGGATAAATATATATTGGCGCTAGATCTTGAGCAATTTCAAGATAACTATATCTTTGCATTAGAGGCAATTGCAAGATCAATGGAATGATGGAGATTCTGTTCGGCAAGAAACCTATGAAGCATTGAAGGCTCTAAAAAAACAAGAGTACAAGCGGGTAAGAAAATCACACTTTTCTACATTGACTGATTGAACTTTGTAAGATAGTGTTAACTAATGTCAGACTTTTTTTCCTGTTTTATTGTGCAAAAAGAAAATCATATCAATGAGAACAAAATTCCTCATTTGCTTTTCTTTCTTTCGGTTATAATGGAAAATCATATGCACACTATATTGAAATGTATGAATTTTTAAAGTCATGTTGTGGTGTTCTTTTAACTATCAAAATTGAGTTATATATTCAATGCATATCTTTTATGAATTTTTTCCAGTTTTGACACACCGATATCAATATTTGAAACTGCCAGGAATCTTCATGACATGTGTAGGCTTATGAAAAATTATTGTGATGGCAATTCTAATGGCCTCCAATAATCTCTGAACAATTGACATAGTTTTGGCTATTCTTGAAGTAGTTAACAAACCTGCAGATGTTTAGAGGTTTTTATGTTTGGTTGGGAGTCCATTTATTTAGGGAAATGTCTCAAACTAGTTTTCATGAGCATGACATCTGTAGCAAATGGCATTGCACCAATTTTATTTCCGTTCAACTCGTATTTTATGAGAGGCTCCATCATTTATCATATGATATACTGATTTATGTGCACAATAAAAGTTGGATTGTTTCTAGTCTTGAACATTGGAAACACAGTATCCACTTATATCAAGGTCATTGGTAATGCCTTGAGGTGCCAAATTTACTCTAAGGTTCACAGGTAGCTTGGTCATCTAGTACTGACATACTACATCTGATATACTGAATTTATTCCAAGGTTCATTATTATTGCATAATAATGTGGCAAATAGTTGATGCACTTTAAACTGGTGAAGAAGAACTGTCTTCTTCCCTCCAGTTTCTGATGCTTGTCATTAAACACTGAATACTTGATGCATCCTTGACTTATGCTAATGGAATGTCCAATGTTCAACCTGATTCTTGTAGTGATTTCTGTCACAAGGGAGGTTTGGTCTTCAGATACCTACAGAATTGCTTCCTTTAATGATGCTACTATAGGTCTTCAAAGTGAAAAAATGATTCTTCTCGAAACTGAACAAGGATCGATATGCTTGATGCTAAGAAGATCAGACTGTGACTGTATATATGAATGATGACACTATTGAAGGAACATGACTGTGAACACAATCAATACAGCCCAAAGTGATCGAGAGCATTGATATTTTAGATGGAGGATATTGCAGCTACTCCACTGCAACATCATTCTCGAATAGGATTCCTGACACCATATAGGGTAATATTACTGTTCTGTATACAATGCAAAACTCAACGAATATAGACAGTGGGAATATACCATAAGAATAAAGCAGAGAATCCATATCTGAACGGATGGATGAACTTCCATATATTCATGTATTGTATCATCATTCATATACAGCTGATGAAATCGAGGTCAAGCTTATACTGCTGTAATAGAAATACCATATTGGAGTTGTTGCACAGAGACATCCATACACAAAGTTGAGAGTATATAGGAATGGGTTGATACCCATTATTGCCAATATGGGAATCCATACCAATGTAGAGTAATATGAGAAACATATATATGACTGAAGTAAGACAAAATGTCATAATTCAAAGAATCATACTGAAGCATATGCCATATGACATTATACGCAAATCATACCAAGACCATAGCTATATAAAAAACGTCTAATTATTTCATAGGTGCAGTATCAAGAGTGAAAATCTGAGAGACTCCCTTGAAAAGTAAGCTTGCTGAACCCTGCTTCAAATCATTGTGCTTTCATGACCAACTATGCTTCCTGTTATGTTGTTATACTATACATTCAAAGCATGGCTGGAAGGGCTTTAAGGCTCCTCCTCAAGCCTCCTACAATTCACGTGTTTGCTACATCAAGGTCTTCATATATACCAAGATATACTTGATCTTAACTGAACTGTACCTTAGGATGACTGTGGTCTAATCTAGGCCTCAAAACATAATTTTCTGAGTTGTTGCAGAAGCAATCCCTTCTCTGTGGCCTAGTGCAGAATGAGAATCTCCTTCTAGGACAAGGAACCACCCCTGTTTACCTGCACTGTCTCTTGAGATTACTGCGGCTAGGGCGGGAGGTCCCTTCTAGGCCTCTTGGCCCTCTCAAATCCTTCTCCTCATACTACTGTAACAGCACCTTCCAACAGCCTTGTAAACAAAGACAAACCCTTCACAAAAAGTACAGAAAAACCATAAATACTTACCTCTTAACCTGTGGTATGATCTAGCAAGAGAGACACTGCCCAAAACAGTATTGACTCTGCTCTCCTCCTTGTTGGCTGCTTCCCTTAAATGTTGAAGGAGGACTCTGCAATAATGGTTTGAAAATTTGATTTGAAGCCCCTATGAGCTATTGAGACCAACTCTGACATATTCCCAAACCGGAATTCTAACAACCCCTTGCTTGATGGAAACTTGATTACATTCCTTGTGGTTGCATTCCTTCTCTTGCTTGGGATTGACCTTATCTGGCTCTGAAACCATGTTAATTTTGGAGCATGTTCTTACTTAGTTACTTCACTGAACATACTATCTCATAAGCCATTTAGATTCCATTAGCAATCACATAGCTCATTATCATATAAACAACAACTGAAGAAAGAACACAGATGATCGAAGCAAAATACAAGCCAAGACAAGATAACACACGAATATGGCGCAAGCCAGGGGAAAACCTGAAGTCGAGGAAAACCCTTGATCAATTCTTCTTATTATTCATAAAAAAATGTTCAACAAAGAGAGAGAGAGTACAATGATTTTAAAGTCAACACTGAATTTCCAAATAGAAGATCTGACCTTAGACTGCAATTCGAAATATTGGTTAAGGCTGCTTGAATTTTCCATCTTTCTCCATTACAGCCTGCGTTCAAGCCTGGGAATATGAGGCCTAGAAAGAAGGACTTAACCATGCCTTCATTCTCTCAAACAAATTAACGACTAGCTGTAGTAATGGTCCTCTGTCTGCGTTCTACAACAAAGATGTTCAACAGAAGATCATGGAGGGATACGCTACAGCAAGGGATCACAATCCTCTGTCAGGGATCACAACTTCTGTCCAAGGGTCTACAACCTTTGATCCAATTGCGTTGGCTTCTTAGTGGCTGCGGCTAAGTAAGGAGACCCTAGAATAGGTCTCTCGACCCTCTAGACTTCCTTCACAAGCTACTGTTTACTGCGACCCAGAACAGAGATAATTACCATAAAGAAAATACAGCTGCAGCCTTAACCTCTTCTCACACCTATGGATTAGACCTGCAAGTAATACACACCATAAAACAATATTCTAGGAGCAAATGGCACAGATATTGCATTAAGAATTACAGTTGTTACAACCAGGAGCCAAAAAGTAGTCAAATAAGAGCTACTTGCCTACAAAAGAAATAACAGTTAACACTCCTTGACCCCAACTTAAAGACTGGCCACATCTTACCTAAAAATGACAATGTTGGAAAAAAATTACATAGTCAAACTTGATCTAAATAGTAAATATAGAAATTTCTTCCAAATTGAACAAGTGTTCATCTCATGAAACGTTGCCCAATTGTATTACTTCTATAAGTAGGAAGGGATTGTTAGAGAGATAACATCCCACAGTTGTACATGCTTCTCGAACCATCCATTTGCCCCCAAATAGAGCATTATTCCAATGAACACAAGAAACAAAAAATTCAAAGATTAAAACAGAGATTAATATTAATGGCCTTGAAAGATATATTCAAAGTTGCAACATGCCATACAATAATCACTCGTTAGACAAATGAAATGCAATTGATCCCTTATCACCAAAATATTGTGAAGAACCAACAATCTAAGTACTTCGGTTTTAAAATTCAAATGGGATTTCCAATATCATGACACTTCTAGGGCCACCTTGAATCATGGTCTCAAATATTCCACTCCCTGTTGAGAAGGCTTTCCACTGAATGAGTTGTCGGTTCTTGTCATAGAATTCCTTGGTTCAATAGTGCCCATAAATGGTATCTCATGAGACCATTTCCACCAATCCTTTCAAATGGAGAAAAGAATATCTAGATTATTTACTTAGCTTGAACAAACATTCTTTGGGATTCATCAATATATTGCAGAAGAATCAATCACTTTCTTGAAGTCTTTCAGAATGACAAGAGCTTTCCATGACAGCCACTTGCCTGTGTTCTTGTCCCACAAATAGTCATACATATGAAAAGGCTCTCTTTCACAATGGTTTACCCATAAAGAAAGGAACTTGCCAAAGTTGTCCTTAATATGCTACGAAAGACCAAATTAATTAGACAAACAAGTTCCATACTTGTTGATAATCCATATGGTGTCACTGCAACTACAAAGATACTAAATAACAGTTTCCCCATATCTGCTTGAGAATGCATGAACAAAGATCTTAAAGGCTTCAAACACACTTGACTATATGGCAAAGATCATAAGGGAGATGAGGGCTCAAAATTCTATTTTGACTTTTTAAAAAGAAAAGTGGCAATGAAGAGGATCTTGGATTACTCCATGCAAATGGTTATTTTTTCGGCACTCCAATTGACATTAGAGGTATGTTCAAATTGCAATTTCAAAATATTTTTCTCCTTATACCGTGATGGATCATGTAGTGGCTGCAGGAAATGCTTATTGTAGGGTCAATCCTCATAAGGTTTTTATTGGTGACTAGAGCAAGTTGAAGAACGATGACTTCTCAAAAGAGGAGGATTTTGCAACACTTAGCTACATGAGGAATGGCAAGTCTCCAGGTATAGAATCTAGATGGAATTATGTGTGAATTTTACAAGGCCATGAGCCATGATTAGTGACAATTTTTGTCATTTGGCAAAAACATTCCCAAAAAAGCAGCCACAAACACAATTGGTGATTGGCATCCAATTTCATTGCTTAGTGTGGCACACAAGATCATGGCTAAAACAGAGAGTCTAAGGATGTAGTCAATGCCATGGAAGGTTGTTAGGTTTTCTAACGATAACACAAGTTTTGTGTACAAACAAGTAATCTCAATACCATGGTTTCAACATGTAAAACCTTCAAATGTGCAAAAAAACTAGACAACAACCCCTTTTATTTGAAATTCATTTGACAAAGCTTTTGACTGAGTGGAATGGACCTTCATTATTGATATGCTGGCTCTTGTGGAGTTTGGACCTAGATGCGTGACTATGGAGAACACATTGTTCACTAATACATTAGCTTTTATATACCAAATAGTGCTTAGATAAGTTTAGTTGATGATGCTCATGCTTGTTTAGACATAATCAACCTAGCATCAAGTGATGTGTTTAGTGACTAACAATCTATTTTTTTCCTGGTGGGGTTGGACTCTCTTCCTAACTAGAATCCCTCAGCTTGGAAATTTACCCCACCCTGGCTGGTTGTTAGATATTTGGGTATTCCCTTTAGTCTAGATCTTTTGCCAATATCCATGTACAATTGGTGACTTCAACAAATACAAAGGAAACTTCCTGTTTAGCATCATCAAGACCTTCCCTTTACAAGGAAGTTGACCATGGTTGCACAATCCTACTAGACTTGCAAATATATTTTGCGTCTTGTTGGTTGCGTAGCAAGGCCTGATATCAATAGTAGAGCAGATTTTGAGATTGTAACCATGGTCTCAATCAAACAAAAGGGTCTTCCATTGGCCCCTTGGGATGTGTTACTATCCCCAAGGATGTCAGGGGGCTTGTTTGATCAAAATTCCCACTCAAGTGTCTATTTTGGCTACCATATGAGTGTCAAGGGGTGTAGAGGGTGATGCTCCATGGCAGGTTCTATTGTTACTAGTATGATGTCAACAAGTGGGGAAAGTGCAGGGGGGATTTTTCTTTGTGTGATATCATCTCCTTCATCCTCGACCTGTTTATGATAGTAGCACTGGGCAGGTACTTCCGAACAGATTTGAGTGTCTAGACATGTGATTGGATGAAAAGGGAATTTCATCCAAGTGTATATGGTCTGAAATCTGTAGCAGAGTGATTTCTGCAGCAAGGATCATTCCCAATAAGGTTGTACAATAGAATTCTGTAGATCAGCCAACAACAGTGGCACAATGAGGCCATACTCATCTTAAGAGAGAAATGCGAGTTGTGTGGAGGGTTCAAAACAATCATGTGTGTTGCAGTAGGGCCGCATGTGCTGTGCAAAGTGAGCAGAGAAATCACGCTTGCCATAGGAAGTAGTAAATTGTTGCACGTGCTGTGGGCAGGGGTGCAAACAACCACACTGGTGACAGAAAGGTTGCACTGCAGGTTGAGCATATGGCAAGTCGCGTGGGTGCTTACGAGAATTCGGGTAGTATAGCTTGCACAGAGGCCCATAAAATCTCTATAGTTGTTGGAGATTGTAATTTTCCACAAAGGACCATGTTCCCAGTAAGGAAACCCTTGTATGATAAGATGTTAATGAACACAAAATTTTGATGTGCAGATTTTCTGTGTATGCATGTGTGGGATTGGTGCCTAGTTTGCTACTGCTGATTTTATTTTATTTACCTATTAAATACCAACAATGCTTTTTATTTAGTAAGCTGAAACTTTAATTAATTTACAACAAGGAAATTTACTAGAAACTACATTTTCCAGTTGCTAGGGTTAAGAAAATTTAACACACCAAATTCCAGGTCTCAAGCTCACTTATTTGAATTTCCCAGAGTAATTGGGTAGCATGGAAAGAAATTGTGGGCTTGGCTAGATGGAACATGAAAGACAAATTGGGATCTGGCACACACTCCATTTGGTGTTGGAGACGTAGGGTGATTTCCTTCGATAGTTGCCCCACCTTCAAGCTCACACATTCAACAAGAAAGGCATCCTCTTTTGGGGATACATGTCAGATGAAACTACTTGATATTAGATGAATTGGTAGTGCTTGTCTCAAGAGAATGACCTTCTCGACCCTAATAAAGATTCAAATATGGAGTTGGTAGATCCTCAACAAGATCTAATGAAAATAAACATTGGACTGTCGGCTCCATTTTGGAAGGACTGGGAGTGGAGTTTTGGTAAGCCTTTGTAATAATATTTCTCTTCTCAACTATACTCAATATTGCATCAACAATATCAAATATCCCCCTAAGCTCAATGGAAATAAGTTTTCATTGAATCATCCTATTAGTATATTAGTAACTTTTATGGTTATCAGTATTAGTATATTAGTAAAATTGTGACTAATGACACTCTCTTATTTGGTTCAAATAGAACTGAATCCAAAACTCCAGCTATAAATTTTAAAATTGTATATTTATTTTTAAAATTGCAATATGTTAAAACATATTAACACGACTGTTTATTTTGTTTAAAATTACGCAATTCACAACATATATATGTAAAAGGAGAAAAACAGAAAAGGAAAAAGAAGAACCTATGTTTTCATTTAAAACAAAAATCCAATACTTATTCATACTAAGCTTAGATCCAAACAGAAAAGGTCAAAACATCTAGCCCCATTGGAAAATTTTCCACATAAAAAGACACCAAATACTGCCTGAAACATGGATGCTAAGTGAGCTATTATCAAATGGCTATCATATAAACCACAAAATTGAAATTTTGTGTTTGTTCTTATTCAAGTTTGAGTTTATTTCAAGACTGCTATAGTCTATGGTCATGTGCGATTATGAATTATAACTATATATAATTTTGATGTTTCTAGGTTGGAGATTGTACTATTTTCATTGGAGGATGCTAGTATTGATGCGCCCAAGTCTCTTGAGTTACTTGATAGGATTCTCGCAAAAATGGTTGTTGAAGGGATATTCTTTATTCAAGATATAGCAAGGGAAATCAAGGATGGAGGTACATAGCCATGAAGCTTATTAGAAACGAGGGGATTTTGAGGTATTTCTCAAGAAGAAAATTTCAAGGTAGTCTGCTCACAATTTTAATGACTGATCAATTTTGTGTTTTATTTGTGATCTCTCATGTTGAAAAGTGAATGGTTGTTTAGTTTTTAGCTCGTGCTCACATTAGTTGGTTCCTGAAGCTCGAGCACTTTATAACAAAAATAGGCAAAGTCAAACAACACAAATGGTCCACTAGCTCTCTTTTCATTTGCTAATATTATAATGAAGTTTTATTAGAGGCACTGTTTGTTTGTTTGTTTTGGTTAGAAAAGGCTTTGCTCTTGGTTTTATGTGATTTTTAATTTATCGTATGTAGCATGTTGAGAAATGGGAAAGTATAACGTGACATTTATTTTGCAGAAATTGATGTTGAAGGAAAATTGCTTTGACATTGTTGATATTAAGGTATATGTTGTATAAACTATTTATAGTCTAATTTATGTTATATTCTAGTGTTCATTTTCTTTCATTTCTTACACTGCATTGTATGTTCTTTTGTTTTCAGAAAATGAAATCAGTGTTGATGGTAAGAAGCATGAATTGAAAAAAGAGAAGAGCAATAACATTGGAGCGACAAATGCAAAAAGAGAGAGGAGAACTAGTCTGGTGATACCCTTAGAGCCAATATCTCGCATAAGACACACATATAAAGACTGATGATCAAGTCTTCAAAGTTGGTGAATTCACCTGTAATGCCTTGACAATACAACAATAATGTTTTGAAGTGATGAAATATCATTTCATGTGTAAATTGTAGTCCAACTAATATTAAGTTGGAAACTCATATTGTAATACTTTAACATTTCATATAATATAATTTATGTGGTTGAAATTATTTATAGTTGCACTTGATGTTGTTTAGTATTGTAATTAAAATATGCTACTTTGTGTTTTCATATTAGATGAATATGCACATTATATGACATTTTTTAATTCATACAAATTATTTTATGTTGATTAATAATGAACACAAATAAAATGAATATACAACTAAATTAGTCATTTATAATGATTATTAATGAAAGTAAATGAAATGAATATAAACTACTAAATTAGTCGTTTATATAATGAATAAATGGCTACTGCAAATGATAAATTTGTGACTACAAATAATGACTAAATTTTGCATATAAACGACTATTAGTAGCTAATTTACGGTATCTTATAACACGACTAAAATTTAGTCATATTTCTTCGGTCATTAATTGGTTTCAAACGATGACTAAAATTTGCATATATATGACTATTAGTAGCTAATTTACAGTATCTTATAACACGACCAACATGTTGGTCATATTTCTTTGGTCATTAATTGGTTTTCTTGGGTGATCATATAGTAATATATTTTGTTGTATATTTGGTCATTAATTGTGACATTTAATGACCAAATCAAAGACTAAATAAATGACTAAATGAATGACTAAATCAGTGACCAAATGAATGACTAAATGAATGACTAAATCAGTGACCAAATGAAAGAACAAATGAATGACTAAATTAGTGACCAAATCAGTGACTAAATCAATGACCAAATATACAACTAGATAACAAAATTGAGATAACCAATTAATGACTAAGCTAAAAACGACCAAAAGTTGGTCGCGTTATAAGATACTGTAAATTAGCTACTATTGGTCACCGACTGAAAAATAGTCGTTTATATGCAAATTTTAGTCGTTTTTTTAGTAACTAATTAGCGATTTTGTACTAGTGAATGCATTACATGATATGGTTGGACTCATTTCTTTCTTTTCTAGGGTTGGTTCCTGGTGTATATCCTCTTCTTTTGAAAATTCTTGTTCATTTTCTTCTTCCTCTTCACAATCTATTTAAAATAATTTCTTCTCAGCACACTTATGACCTTTAGTGTATTTTCTATCATAACTGTAGCAAAGCCCTTTTGCTCTTTTTTCTTCCAATTGTTGTGGTGTCAACCTTGTAGTTTGTGGAAATCTAGGAGTAGCAACACTTCCCTCTATATAGAAGTGAGTGGTAGGTTTCCTTATCGTCATAATTTTACATTCTATTTTTCTTGACAACCTGAATGCCTTCTCTAATGAATCACGTTCCAAAACACGAACTTCATGTTGGATGTTATCATTTAAAGTACCTATGAAGAGATCAATCCTCTGTTCCTCTGGAATATCAGTTACCCTTCTATTAATTTTTTTGAAGTCCTCAATGTGCTCCCCCATTGGATAATTTTGTTTGAGATTTATCAATTGGCTAAATAAGGTGTTGCTCTTTGTATCCTCATAATATGCTATTTTTTCCTCCATAAAAATTGACCAAATGACAACTTTTTTACGGGAGCAAAGCCATCGATACCATACAAATGTATTTTTTTCTAAATGTAAAGTTGCAATGCGTATCTTTTGTGTGTTTTGCACATTATGGAGATCAAAATATTGTTCCATCTGTAGTATCCATGTTACAAGATCCTTTCCATCAAACTTCCTCATATCCATTTTTGGAAGATGGTGGTTCTTCGCGCCAAAATTAGAGTTTATGAAATCATGATTAACATTTACTTTGTTGTCATCATGAGTTTCTTCTACTATCTTTTCACCATTAGCAAACATTTATTGTATCAACTTTGTCAAACCTTCCATGTTTGTTTTTGGATAATTCTTCATCTTTTCCATCTTAGCTTCCATGTCATCCATCTCAGATTCCATGCCAGCTTCCATGCCATCTATCTTAGATTCCACTCCTTTCTTCAAACCATCCATCTTTGCTTCCATGCCTTTCTTCAAAACTTCCATTTCATTTTTTGCTACTCTTTGCGAGAGCGAAATTTGGTGCACTTGCTCTTGTAATTTTGCTACATCATGTTGCAATTCTTCATCTTCATGAGTCATAGTAGAGCCTTCTGAAGGCTTAATGGGTGCTGAATTATTTTTACGAGGCATTTTTTAGTACCCAATACTAATATGTATTCTATAATACGCCCTTGTAATCAATTCAAATCGATTCTTCAAACAAGACTTATGTAATTCAGAAAAAATAATACACACCTTTTTCTTGCTTTTGAGAAACTCGATATTGAAATTGGATTATCTCAGCTCGAGACCAGGTCATAGTTGCTCAAATTTTCTAACACATAAATGTATTAGTAGTGGCTTCTTCTTCTAACGGTTATTCATGAATGAGCACTTCAAGAGTGCTATATCCCTTGTCCAAGATGCCAAATTGAAAAGGAGCTACATTTTCTTTTATTGGTAGATCAAAAACTTTGAAAAGGTTACAATTATGGTATTCTTGTTATGTCCTTCTTGCTTTAGAATCTTTCTCGAGATAGGACTTTGATTTTCTCAAAAAAAACTCACTAATTAGGGCCTTCTGTTATTCTGGAAGTAGCTTTTTATAGTCTCAGGAAATCACCCTCATTAAACACTTCAGAGAGGCTGATCTGTGGTCCTTGGTAGCTTCATCACTTTCTTCTTTCGAGGATTTTAATTTCTATTATTGAAATTACCTCAGATAATTTTCATAGGAGCCCACAATATAGGGCACGGTTCTTCAACAGATAGGGACAACATACATATCAATATCTTCATAGGATCAGCATCACTTTGTTTCTGAAATGAGATCTCAACCAAACCTTAAATGTAAGAGATAAAAATTTCAAATGAAGGGCCGAAAAAGTAATCAAACCTTTGTTTTAAGGAAGAATGAGTGATGTTTAAATCATCATTAGTAGATCCATTTCAAGAGTACAAAACACCCATTGAAATGGTGCTTCAACTACAATTGGTTGGAGAGGACTTCTTGATAACTTCCATTGTCCTATGAAAAAATGGCATGGCTAGCATTCTCTTACGAATTTGTGCACTTTTTTCAATATAGTTGGCCAATCGTAGCCACCCCTAAGGATCTTATGTACAATTTTCTTTGCTATGTGATGTTCTCTCTCAAAACTATATGGATATCATTGGTCAAACTTGTTGCTTCATTGAGGATAACACATCTAAAACAAAACCATTGTGATTTATCCATCAAAAACCTTGCTTTATGAAGCAATATCTTGAATCTTTTAACCTCAAGGCCCTTTACTTGTGCTTGGGAAGGTGTCTAGGTCTAGTCATAGGCTTAATGTAGTAGATGATCTCTGTATGCGAGTTGATGTAGCTGCATTAACCAAGTTGATTCGAAGAGATTCTTCATTGCCCTTGGTCAAAATATTTGTTAATCTCTGACCCTTACTGTTTTTTGTGGGTCTTACCTCTAAGTCATATTCTCGAATCTTAGCAACACACATACCCCTTGATCCCAAGAAAACATGGTGTGACAAGATATCCTTCACTATTGGATGTCGAAAAAATGTTATAATCTCTGAAAAATGAATGTAGGTTACAAAATTATTTAGTGATTTTACCAAAGCATGGGCCTACTTCTCAAAGTTAAGGCTCACCAAAATTGGAGAATTGAGTATAACATCTTCGACATTATGGAATGTTGTATGGCTTGCATCATCCCATATAAAAATTTCATCTTTATTTATCAACTCGTTAAAGGGTTTTGTGATCTTTGCTACATTTGGAATGAATCTTCAGATGAAGTTTACTTTGCCAAATAAAAACTGCAACGCTTTCTAATTTCTTGGTTTAAGAATTTGATGGACAACATGGATCATTTTAGGGTCAAATATCATTTATTCCTTTGGTAATATGTATCCAAATAACTTTCCTTATATAACCCCCCAGGATGGTATTCTTAAGATTGAGAGATATACCATATTTTTTTCATTTATCAAAAACTTGTCTCAAGTAGCTAAGATGATCCTTCCTATTCTTTGAGAAGACTCTAAGATCATCCTAGTAGATTTCTATGATCTTCTTAACTATGTCCCTAAAAGCATAATCCATGCCTCTTTCAAAGGAAGTTCCCATATTCTACAATCTGAAAGGCATATTGATATACTCAAAAGTGCCCCAAGGAGTAGTAAATGCATTTTTCTCTCTATCTTCTTCTTTTGCCAATACTAGATTATATCCAGAGAACACATCCAAGAATGACATCATCTTGAAACCTATAATTCTCTACAATAACATTTCCATGTTTGGAAAATAAAAATTGTCTTTGATGGGAGCTTTGTTAAGTCTTGGAAATCCACATATAAGCTTATTTTCCATGTCTTATTTGTAACCACCACAAGTTTAGACAACCATGATGTATGTCTAGTTGGCGTAATGGTACTTACATGTAGAAACTCTTAGAACTCTTGCTTTACTATAGGTGCCAATTTGGGGTTTATTTGTCTTAGTTTTTAGAAAAATGGCTTGCAACCTTCTAGCAAAGGAATGAAATGTTGAATGATATCACCCTTGTAAGCCTTAAGGCCATCATATGACTAAGCAAACACGTCCTTGTATATTTTGATCAAAGACCCAATCTTCTCATTCTCTTTCGAAGTGATTTCTTTTCCAATCTTTATCAAGATTGGATTTCTCTCTATCCCTACATTGGTATCTTCATACTCATTTGGTTCTATTGTCTCAATTATACCTGTAAATGCATTGTCTCTATTGAATATTTCTCAAGATTGGATTTTTCTCTATCCCTACATTGGTATCTTCATACTCATTTGGTTTTATTGTCTCAATTCTACCTCTTAAAATGTTGTCTTTGTTTAAGCTTTCTTCCAAAGGAATCATACCTAAAGGGATTTTTTTGGTTGGTCGTTGTTCTATTGAATCATCTTCCCTCATGTCAATCTCATACATTTCAAATTATTTTGTGTTGTCGAGGAACCCATCTATTTCTAGATCACCTTAAAAAACTTACTAATGCTTGATGTTGTCTGGAATTGAAGGTGTGTAAATCGTCTCAATTCGGCCACCTTGGTCTAGATTTGGGCAAGGATGGAATAAGGTGTTTGAAACTACTAAAGCATCGGATTTTTTAGTCATGGCCTTGGGAACCAATTCTAATCCGGAGATATCAAATTTCTCTATGGCAATTGGTACTGCTTGTCCATATCTTTTCAACCTTTCATTTTTCCAAGCATGCAACCCTTTCACTTGGCATACAATGATGTCAAAACCACCTATTACTTCTAAAATTGTAATTCCTAGATATCTAGATGTAGTTATACCAAGATAAAGTGCCCCATACTTGGAAATGTTGTTAGTAGCTTCCAATTCCAATATATAGCTAAATAAATCAATTCCTTATCAAGAGAGGTTAGGATTATACTTACGCCATTACCTTGTTTGGAACTTTCAAAATCGAAGTCCATCTTCCACATTCTTCCAGAATTTTTCCTTGGTGTTAGATCTACTACAAGTATAGTGTATGATCCCATGCTTTCCTCCAAACAAGTGAAATAGTTCTCAAGTTCCTTGGGCTTCAACATGGTTTTCACTGAAAATTTGTTTGTACAAATATAGTTGTCTCAAAAAAAGGAGTTAGGATGGTAGTATATGAGAAATTCATTTGTATGTGTCTATATTTGATGCCCATTTTCATGTCAAAATCATTCCCTTGTTGCACGAATGTCCAACACTACTAGGTCTATTATGATGAAGGCGTTAGGGTATGATGTTGGATGGAATTTGAGGTTATTGATCAAACCCATTGAAGGAATCTCTCTGGAATCAAAGACACATACATTTAGATAGGGTCTTAAAGTCTTAAAATCCATTTTCTTTGGAACTTAAAGTTCCATTACATTCATGGTGTCTTTAGAGTCTAGCATAGAGTTGTGAAAAATCCAAACTGTTACCACCAATAAAATGAAGAAGGGCTCATGCAAAGGGTTCATATTTGATCTTCAATAGGTTGATGCGAGGATAATATGATCCTCTTTCCCATATAATTTCAATCTTTGATATTTTGTAACTTGAAATCATAATGTATTTCCAATTTGCTTTATGCATGTTGGAAACTTCACAAGTTCAACCAACGGCATTGGAATGTTCACAATTCTTGTCTAGCATGAAATATCATAACTCGAACTTTTCAAAGTTGATTTTTCTATAGTACTCTGAATTCTTTCAGGAACTTCACTTCAACTTTTCTCAGGAGGAGGATATGGTTCTTCTTGGCCTTAATGGGATGTCCCCATTTTTCTCCTGCTATAAAACTATAAATCACACCCTTAAATTTTTCTTCAGGCATGCTCTTTATTTCCTCTAGTGATGACATATCTCAATATAATTTTGTTACTTAGTCAACCAGTGGAGCAACAAATTTTCCCATGATACTAGTACCACCCCTAGGCATCATATTTCATGTGTTTATGCAACTAGTTATATATGATATTTCCTCATTGAAGACTTTTGCTATAGCACAAGACAGTTGTATTTGAACGAGCCTACACTAGTGTGGGCTTATATTTATTGAATGGAGCTCTCAGCATTCCGCTTTGGAAACCATTTGGTTTCATTTTCCATCCTCTCTCTATCTTCACAATGTGGTCTTGTAATGTTGTTTCGTTTTGACTGATGCTAAACTGTAATTTTTTAAATTCCTCGGTCAAGATCATCATTGGATCTATTGATTCTGTTGAATACGATGCTTTTGCCTTTGCTTTCGGTTATGTTGTTGGTGATGCTCGAATTTCCAGACAATGTCCAATTTTCATTAGCATCTTTTGCATTTGATTTGTCCTCAGCCCAAATATTTGTCTTGGTCTAGTTTAGGAAGGAACTGAATGTTCCTTGATAAACATTCAAATAATATGTTAATGTGTCTCGAGTTGTTGGATTATTTTTTAGTGATATTCTCTCTACAACTTTGTCAAACATGTCATTGAACTCTTCGACAGTTTCATTATCTTTCTATTTAACATCAGTCAAAAAATTTAATAGAAATTGAACATCCATTTTAGCTTTCCATCTATTTAGAAACACATCACACAAACCTTCAACTGTACTAATACTAGTATTATGCATGCTTTCAAACCATCTAGAGGAATCTTTGGTCATAGGGACAATAAAACATTTAAGCAATACATCAATATGAACTATTCATAACAACACTATGCTATGACAATAGTCATCCTAGAAATCCATAACATCATTTGAATAGTCACCACTAAATGTTGATATATCATTGTAGGAATATAGGAGAGAGTGAGGTTGATATGCAATATTTTGGAAATGAAATGGTTTAGACTCTCCTACCTGGGCTAGCGAATGTTGGGTAGCTATATTTGCAACATCTGAAATTTTCTTTCCCTCTATGGCACAACATTGAGATCCTCAGTCTCTGGTCCTCTCATTTGAATTTTCCCCTAGGGGTTCTCCTATTGTATCACATAACCATACTCTTTTACAATTTTTTTTTTGAACATCTAGTTTAAAGTTCCTTGCTAGATATTTAGATTTGTTTTCCCTTCTTTTGTTTTTTACTTTCAATATTGATCTAGGAGTTGCTTTTGCACTCCCACCTTTTATATACCCTGGATTGTACTTTTTAGTCTCATTGGCCTAATTTTGTAGTTTTTCATTGAAATTTAGTAAAATTATTGTTGTTTTACACTATCGCTTTTGAAGTTCTATTTCCAGGACTAGAATAGGGATACAAAAACGTTTCTTGATCTCAAATTATGTTCTTTCAATAATGCACCAAAGCCCATTCTTCTTGTATTTCTTCTTCCTCTCATGATTTTTTTATAAATATGTGGCAAATGCTTGGTGACACTAAAATAGTAGTCCAGAGCTTATGGTTATTAAAGTGAACAAGGCATCATATAGACAATATTTTCTAATGAACAAGAAAATAATTCATATTTTACTTGAGGGTTGCTATGCATTTCATAACACTGATACACTTCAATACATCTAAAAGGGATTGAAATTTAGAGGTTCAAGGCATAATTCCAGGGCATTGATACACTTTGTTACCTCTGAAAGGGATTGAACCTTATAGGTTCAAGGAATAATTTATTTTGCTGACTAAATACAAAATAATCACTGGATTATCAGGGCTTATAAACAACGACAAAATCTGAAAAAGTTATCTAAGCGCACCACATTTCAAAAATATTGTACTTGTACTGTAATGTAAGGGTGAGCTATCCGAAGACTAAAATTGTAAGATACATCCCACAACATTACATGTTTAATTTAAATGCTTGTGTTTTGAAGGATCAACTGTGTCATGGTCAAATTTTTAACAACATACTGTAAATTATAAAATATATTTGCATAAATATAAATCAAATTAAATTTTCCAAGGAAAATAAATCAAAATAGATTAACCTTTTTTCCAGGAATTTGACTTGCTTGGCTTCTTCTAGTTCCATCAGACAAAAACTTGAGAATACTTGGGAATTATAAATTTGCAATCAACTCATCTCTATATATTTATTGATATTTGTACACTGTTTTTTGGGCATGAATCCTTTTAATTTTTCCATAAAATAGGTTGTATTCTGCATCAGAATGCATATGTTTTTCAACATTGGAGTAACCTTGTTCTGTTTCTTGTGTACATCTAGTTTTACCTTTCCTTACACACAAAAAATTTAAATATTTTCTTTATATCAAGCATTATAACATGGGTTACATGATATATACAAAATGTATACAAAAATTCAACAATATGGATCCATCTTAAGTGTGGATCCATCAAGCACAAAGAGGGGATGAACTCTTTCAAAGTGCAAACGGTTTTTAGAGTGAAAATTTTTGAAGAAGCTTTTGAATTTCCATAGAATTAATCTAACTCAAAGCTTGATATATCCATCCTTAAGATAGCCGCAAGGGTTAGCGCAAGTGGTCTAGATCCAGACATGAATTTATTTGATATTCTTGCTAATTGTTGCGTATCACGGGTTAGGCTCTTTTTGATTCCCTTGGGGGGAGGCCCAGTAATTAGGGCCAACGGTTTACCATATTGTATGGAAACCCTAGAGCACTTCCCCACATTTCCTGGATGGTAAACCATTGACCCTGATTATGGGGCCTCACCCCAAGGGAATCAAATATATATATATATATATATAATCCATATGGAACTTAAGATGGATCTATATAGGTTTAAGGATGTTGTATTTTGTTATTCTATTTTTATTTGTGACATTATTCATATATATATGAAGCCATTGGAGTTTGGTGACATGAAATAGAGGAGATGCTACGCTATAAGGAGGGAAAGGAGGCTTTACTAAAGGCATGTGCTAATAAATAATTGGAAAGGCACCACAACTTATAATGAGAAGTCAATGAGGGGAAATGGGTTGTTTATGGTCTAGAACAAACTTTGGAAAAGCCCACCCACCTGACACATATTATACTATTATGATAATCTATGCTCCTTTGGAGAAAAACATTTCACTTTAAAATGTCTTTTCATCTATTTCAGTGAAATGCACAACTTTGTAAGAACAATAAATGAGAGTCCAAACCTCCTCTTACAAGTGGAGGGATGGGGCCACCTATGTCACATGTTACTAGTAAAACTAGTGCTGATGGAACCAGTCTTGTTCAAACGGAAATTGTTTTTAAGAAATCTTCCATAGGAGATACATGTGCTCAAGTTATAGGTGTACAGTGGGATATGTATCCATCCGAACAAATATTGTTACTGCCAACTACTCCTTCACATGATTTATCTAGATTTTCATCTTAAATAAAGGCCTATTCAAATGACATTATGTCTCCTGTGAGTCTAGGTTCATATGGGGTAGTAACGTCATATTTGGAAATTCAAGATAAGGAATCAAAATATTCAGATTTGACAAATGTTTCACTATTTTTGTTTCATCCAATTTTAATCTTAATTATCAAATAACAATGGAGGATCTATATGGGAAGGTGGCATGGGAGAATCAAGGAGTAGCAGAAAAGGAAATGAAATCCAAGGTTTTTCTGGATGAGAAACTTTTAGGGTAGATAAACCAAGAACATGTTTTCTCTAAAGAAGACTTTCAACCTTCTCCTTCTGATCATCAAAAAATATTGGTTTTTTTAATGAGTCACTATGTGTTGAAGGGGAGAGTCCATGGGCATTCACAACTCTTTCACATCGAGTATTATGGAATTTTTGACAACCCACTAGGAAGGTACATTCGGGATGATTTGTTTGATTAGGTATATTTTTTCTTCATGTTTTTTTCTTCTTTGAAGTTTTCTTCTTCATGTTTATTTGTTCTTATGTAGTTTTCTCTTGCTATCTTGTAGACTTTGCATTTAAATTGTAGTAATTACCAAATTTTGATGTAAAAAAATACCAAAAACAAGCAGAATTCCCGTTGTCATTTCTGTAACGAACCCTCAAAAGCACATGTTCTTTGCTACACAAACTGTCAGGGAAACTTCATGATATTGGCAAGATAGTTACCTTTATTATTTACATTACCTGGCGAAAGTGAAGAAAAAATATGGATGTGGCATAGGCACTTAAAATGTGCAAAAAAACATGGAGCTCCAAAATAAACCTGATAAACACCACCTTGCCCGTCTAATGATGCATGGGGTTTATCCTTTGGAAAATTCCTAGAGATTATTTTTTCTAATGATGTTGTAGCAAGAAGGGTTTTCAGCTGTGGTCATTTATTACATTGAGGCTGTAGATAACAACCAAGGTTCCAACCCAACATCTGTGATGCTCTAGGGCTCGAGACACCCTCTAGGCCATAACCAATTTAGTTCATCAGTTAGTCCAAAACCGAAGTGGCTCACCCTTCTTCGAGATGGCCAATCCCTTTGAAATGCTCACCTTCCAGGGTTCACCAACCAATTTCTAGAATCGTTGTCAATTCCAGAGTCTGAGCAGGGATGTCACCAACAATAATACCCAATGAGTCTAGAACCCAAGTATAGGGTTCACTGACTGGTTGCCATAACCATGAATCACAGAATAATCCACTTTCCTTCCTGACTAGATAATCGAATCCCCCCTTTTATAAACATATATTTAATTTATTTAATATTATAATATAATATTATAACATTACTTTTTCATCAAGACACCTTTACTAGTCATGGAGTCATCAGCCCCAGATACTCTTTTGTCTAGGTTCGCTTATAGCCATTATGTATTTATTAGTATGCATAAATTAAACGTATTCACCATATCAAGCTTTCTAGTCTCATAGCATAAACATCACATACACACATTGGTCCCAACACTTATATACACATACACATGGACATATTTCCTAGAAGCAACTCTTGACTCACCAGATTAATTAATTATGTCTCGGCTCACCAACCTAATAATCTCACATGTACATGGTGAATACAACATAGGGGTTGAATAGGGGATGTTACAACCTCCCCCTCTTATTTATGCACTATCCTCGGTGCATTTATTATATACGTAATCCAGATCTGTTGTTGCATAGTGACATTCTCCTCCATGCCTTCATCTTCATAGTCGGTATGTTGCAGGTCCATCGTTCATATTGTACACCGATGTCTTTATTCAAGGACATCCTCAATTCCCTATGTATGAACAAGGTCCATAGATCTTTGTCACACCCCATATTCATGGGTGTGAAACCCAACAAAAATTCCATCATACTTCAAAATTGAGATAACTTCTGAGTACACATTTTTGCAAATGCCTATCATAAAGACATCCATCCCATGAATATCTCTCCAAAACTGAAATGCTTCCCTTGCAACTATCTGGGAACATACAGTATTGGTTCTATTACCTCAAATTTAATTCAAGTGTTGTAGGATAAGGTTGAGCCTTTGTCATAGGAAGAACATCATCCTCATAACTTTTGTCTTTGCATGAAAATATAGTGTTGGAATCCTCAATTCAGGGACATCCTCAATTCAATCTGAATTAAAGGGTCCAAAGATATTTTTCACATACCACATTGATGGGTGTGCAACCCAACACAAATTCCATCATACTTCAAAATTGAGATAACTTCTGAGTGCACATTTTTGCAAATGGCCATTATAAATACTTCCAACCCATGAATATCTCTCCAAAACTAAAATTCTTCTCTTGCAACTATCTACGAGAATACATTATTGGTTAGGCTACCTAAAATTTAATTCAAGTGTTGTAGGATAAGGTTGAGCCTTTTTCATAGGAATAAAATCATCCTCGTAAATTTTGTCTCTACATGAAAAAATAGTATTAGAATCCTCAATTCAAGCACATCCTCAATTCCCTCTACACGAACAGGGTCTAGAGATATTTTTTACAACCCACATTCATGGGTGTGCAACCCAACACAAATTACAACATACTTCAAAACCGAGATAAAATATGAATGCACATTTTTGTTTGAATCCTCAATTAAAGGACATCCTCAATTCCCTCTGCACGAACAGGGTCCAGAGATCTTTGTCACACCCCACATTGATGGATGTGCAACCCAACACAAATTCCATCATACTTCAAAGCTAGGATAACTTCTGAGTGCACATAGTGATGGAATCCTTAATTCAAGGACATACTAATTTCCCTGTGCACGAACAAGGTCCACAGATCTTTGTCATACCCCAGATTTATGGGTGTGCATCGTAGCACAAATTAAATCATACTTGAAAACAGAGATAACTTCTGAGTGCACATTTTTGCAAATGGCCTTCATAAAGACTTCTAGCCCATGAATATCTTTCCAAAACTAAAATTCTTGCCTTGCAACTATGTGGGAGAATATATACTGGTTTTTCTGCCTCAAATTTAATTCAAATGTTGTAGGATAAGTTCAAGCATTTTTCATAGGAAGAAACTCATCCTCGTAACTTTTGTCTCCACATGAAAACATAGTGCTGGAATCGTCAATTCCCTATGCATGAACATGGTCTGGAGATCTTTTTCACACCGCACATTAATGGGTGTGCAACCCACCACAAATTTGATCATACTTCAAAACTGGGATAACTACTGAGTGCAAATTTTTGCAAATGGCCATCATAAAGACTTCCAACCCATGAATATCTCTCCAAAACTGAAATGGCTCCCTTGCAACTATCTGGGAGCATACAGTACTGGTTCTACTACCTCAATTTTAATTCAAGTGTTGTAGAATAAGGTTGAGCCTTTTTCATAGGAAGAAACTCATCTTTATAACTTTTGTCTATGCATGAAAACATAGTGCTCAAATGCATATCGTCAGCCTCACCATCATCTGCCAGCCCCTCACTAACAATGTCATTGTTTAGCTCCCCACACTTATTGAAATTCAAAATGTACTTATTTTCTACTACTCCCTCAACAATGCTGAGATGATTTAACCACAAGAGTTTGCTTCAGTCCTACCGTAAAATTCAACTATATTGTTTCTATTTGACCATTCTCCCTTTTTTCTAACATTCACTAGTTCATTGTTGAGTTCAGTATTTAACTTTACAAGAGTAACCTCAAGCTATAGTGGTGTCTAAATGTGGACCTAGACATAAGGCAGTGACTCATTTTCCAATGATCAACTTGAATTTCTAACAAAATATGTCTAGGATAGGGCCATTCACCTTAATTTTGGACCCTCATTTTTAGCCTGCTTTATTTTCCCATGAACTTATTTATCATAATAGTTTTAGGTGTTATAAATGGGAGAATCATTGAAACACACCACATATGATTTGAGATTGTTTTTCTTCAGAAAAGAGTCTAGATATAATTCTATATAAGGGCTGCCGTGGTATCTTCCCTTTGGATCTGCAGTACCCTCTCCAAATGTACCAACAATGTTATCTCTTTCCAATTATATGTTGCTTTCTCCATCTAAGATAACAACAACTTCTTTAAATTATGGCTTCAAAGCTTCCTCTGTGAGCTTGTAAAAAAAATTGATTTTTTTTTCTTTCATCAAATGTACCATGTAGTGTTGACTCCTCTCTCCACTTACCCTTTGTCAGCCCCTTCAACCACCATGCTTTAAGAAATATTTGAAACCATTAAGTAAACTTTAGAGCTACACCTAAAGCATTACCACAATGTTCTCTCTTCCTATGCCACCGAATTCAGCTGCTTTATATTTTGGAAACAATTTTAATATTATTTTTTATTTTGACCTTGTGACATCTTACATAATTTATGTAACTCATGATTTTTTTGGAGTACCCATAATTTTGTATGAAAACTAATTATGGGTACTTCAGAAAAATCATGAGTTACATAAATTTTTGAAATTATTGTGTGTCATTTTTAGCTTTCCACTCTTATTGAAATTAAAAATGGATTTCTTGTCTACTACTCTCTTAGAGATGCTGAGATGATTTAACGACAAGATTTTGCTTCATTTCTGCTAGAAAATTGAACTATATTGTTTCTATTTAACCATTCTCCCTGTTTTTCTAACATTCACTCGTTCACTATTGAGTTCACTATTTAACTTTACAAGAGTAACCTCAAGCTAGAGTGGTGTTTGAATGTGGACCTGGACATAATGCAGTGGCTCATTTTTCAATGACAAAATTGAATTTCTACCAAAATATGTCTAGGATAGGGCCATTCACCATAGTTCTCAATCCTCATTTTTAGCATGCTTTATTTTTCCATTAACTTATTTACCATAATAGTTGTAGGTGTTATAAATGGGAGAACCACTAAAACACACCACATATGATTTGAGATGCTTTTTCTTGAGAAAAGCATCTAGATCTAATTCTACATCAGGGCTGTTGTGGTATCTTCCCTCTGGATCTGTAATACTCTCTCCAAATGTACCAACAATGTTGTCTCTTTCCAATTATATGCTACCTTATCCATCAAAGATAGCTGCAACTTCTTCAAATTATGGCCTCAAAGCCTCCTCTATGGGCTTGTAAAAAAAATTGAATTTTTTTCTTTCATCAAATGTACCATGCAATGTTTATTCCTCACTCCACTTACCCTTTTCCAACCCTTTCAACAACCATGCTTTAATAAATATTCTAAACCATGAATTAAACTTTAAAGTGACACCTAAAGCATTGCCACAATTTTCTCTCTTCTTATGCCACTGAATTTTCCTAGCTTATATTTTGGAAGAAGTTTTCATATTATTATTATTTTTTATCTTGACCTTGTGATATGTAATATCCCAAAACGGCGATGCAGCAATACATGAACAAAATGCTGGAAATAGTAGAAATAAATCACCTCATAAAACACTAGTGGGACACATAGCCATCAAATTAATGTAACAAAAACAAAAATGAGTTGCTCTATATCATCCCAAAGTGGGGAAACTGCAGCCATTAAACCATAAAAACGTTATTCCCAGAAAATTATGTTGTAACAAGGGGAAATAACACTTATATTCCTTAGAATATATATAATGCCCCTCATATATAAAATGGGATTAGAAGCAAATCCCTTTTACTAAGTTAAACAGATCTCTCGACCTCAAATTGGTTTAAAAATGCCCAAACCCCATGACTTAAGCTATGAAGAATTTATGAAGCACATGATAGAATTATTTTATCAGGGTTTCTAAAAAATTATGATAGGAAATCATATATCTAGATTTTTACTGAACAATATGCTAAGAAAATAGAGATTTGACCTCCTTAATACATTATAGAAATAACCCAATAAAGGTTTCTTGAAAGCTTGAGTAAAAAGAGAATATTTGAATCATTTAGCTCTCAAATAATGAATTCTTACTAAAAAATTACATACATATGGATGAAGAGTACAATAGAGGGATAATAATCCCTTCTTCTAGCTTTCTAGGAGAAGGATTGACAACTTCCCTAAGAAACTAGCTCAAGATCAAGGACTTAAACCCTGTTGCTGCAACTTTATGAAAAATGATGCAGTTCCTGCAAGGGAATGCACTGTAGGAGATGAGAAATACTTTGGTCGAGTGCCAATATGTGAAATGAGCCAAGAAATCATCCTAGCTGATCTCTCAAGAAAAGGAAAGTTCCCTCTACCGAGAAACATACCCGGAAGTGGTGTTATCAATCCTCCACTGCAACACCCTGCAACACAGCACTATTCTCCACGGAATTAATGTTGTAGCTAATGATTGGTGCTTGGCCTAAATCCTAGATGTGGATCAATATAGTGTAATACTATCCCAAGAGGCCTCTCATGAAAAGAGGTGGGATTCCCACTCGGGAACACCCGGTGCTAAACAGCACAACAACCCTACTAAACAGCAAGAGGAAGCAATAGTCTAAGCAGACCAATATCAAATGATAATCTAAAAGCATGATCTAAAATGGCTACCATCCTATTGCATAAATATAATATGAGCTTACTTGTCCTTGGCCCCACTCAATTAGGTCATTTCCTTCATGAGATCCATCTCCGTCCAAAAGTGCGTTATTCTCTAATTAATCTCCACTCCTCCTTATCAACACTGTTGATTTGGTCAAAGTTGACTAAATCAACATGTTACAAACCCTGTTCAGACTTGGTGGAGCTTTATTTAGCTGCTAAAAAGTTATCCATTCACACTCGAAGTGTTTTTATTGCTGCTCAAGGGACCTTATGGGCCTCCCCACCCACTTATTCACCTATCTAGTGATAAAAAAACTATAATATTCCATTTAGCTTGAAGGCTAAATTTTTGGAATATTATAGTCCTCCCCTCCAAAATGTTGCTTATCCTCAAGAAAATATAAAAGGAGAAAAAAATACTCCCCTAATCCTCTTATGGCCTCCTCATCAACAGTCCCCACCACTGCTCAAAATATTCTGCAATAAAACTGCCCTCCAATGTTTCCTTCCAAGTATGCAAAGCTACTTGGCTCACATCATAGAAAGGTGGAAGGTGTAAGTGGAAACCTCCTTGCTGTCCAGTGGAATCCTCAAGGTAGGAATGATTACAAACATGGGGAATCTCATTCCCAGTAAGTGACTCCCACACCCATGGTATCATCCAAATGAAATGAGCCATTATAGGTAGCTCATCAAAGAAATCATCGATCCCCGGTTTGTGCAATGTATTGGGGCTGTATGGAGAGATCATATTTTTCCATCCAAGTTGTTTATCTATCCATTTATGGTAAGTATGGGGTTATTGCTGATTTTGGGCTGAAATGTTATGGCCTCTAAGAATTACCCAAGTTACCCCACAAAATAAATCAGCCATGAAGAGCCTCCTCCAAGAACGCGAGTTTTTCAAATGGCTCGTCCCATATGAAGACAAGAGGTGTGGTGTGGCAATCATGGTATTCCCATTGATTCTCCTAAAATATACAACATGTAAAGTAGGGATAATAATACTCCCAATGGGTATCTCCAACTCATGTATCACTCTCCAAGCAAAGCTTCCCATGAACATAAGAATATCATCAAAATATGGAAGAAAAACCAAATGAAAACAAGCTTCCATATAACAACCAAAGAGTGGATCATAGTTCCACACATGGGACCAGCGCAGTGCATCCCTTGCCTACATAAAAACAAGTAATAACAAGTTCCCTCCCAGCCACTTATTTCCTGCCACACTCATTCTATAAGATAGAAGCATGAAAGTAGAATATGGTGTCAATGGTGGAAACCAAAAATCATTTGGCTTCCCCCAGAAACCACCAATAAAATAGCCAATATCAATAAGAATATCATCAAAATATGGAAGCAAAACCAAATGAAAACAAGCTTCCATATAACAACCAAAGAGTGGATCATAGTTCCACACATGGGACCAGCGCAGTGCATCCCTTGCCTACATAAAAACAAGTAATAACAAGTTCTATCCCATGTTGGGTATGTGTTATATTCTTTCCACGATTATCCCCACGCGCTGTATGTTGCGTCGGGCGTAGTTGGGGGGTCACGAGGGGCGAAGAAGTCCCCACCGTTGGGGTCCGGGGCAGCGCCCCAGCCAAATTTTTTTTTTTGTGCAGATCCACTCATAGGCGAATCCGCACATGGTTTTGTGCATGGTTTTGCACATGGTTTTGGGGTTCGATGGTTTTCGGCCCCTGGTATTTTTGTAGATCCGGTCAAGGGAACTACGGTTATGTTCTAATCCAGGGCTAATAGATTGGGGTTTATGTATGCTCCGGCATGTATATATATGTGTTGTAACACTAAAAGGAATAATAATGAAAAATAAAGCTGGTCGTCCCGATTTGGGATCCAGGGGAAAATCTCTGTGTTTATCTGTTTTATGTTTTATGCTCTTGCTATTGTTTATTTTCTGTTATAAGAATTGTGTGTAGATATTTCTATTTAGGGTTAAAACCTACATCCCAGCCACTTATTTCCTGCCACACTCATTCTATAAGATAGAAGAATGAAAGTAGAATATGGTGTCAATGGTGGAAACCAAAAATCATTTCGCTTCCCCCAGAAACCACCAATAAAATAGCCAATATCAATTCTGCAAGTGGCTTCAATTACATCATCATGTAATATGTAAGAAGGGATAATCCTTAGTACAACATGCTACTCATATAAATTAAAGAAGTAAAAAAACATAAAGTTAAATTATACCTTCTCCATTATGTACTTGGGACCTTGAGCTGAAATGGCTCAACCAGAAATTCTCCCTCAACTCTAAAGAGTAGGGAAGTTCTTGTGACATCCTCTCTATCACCATTTGGGCTATGCATCTCTCCATATGCTGAAATATATCATGTTGGATGCCCTCCCAAGTGAAATCCTCCATCAAAGTATGAAATGCATCTAAGTGCATGGAAAGAAAGTCCACATGTGTTGCATGAAGTAGCTTCCTCTTGCGCTCAGAAACTCTAGTCAAGAAGATTCTACCATAAGAATAGAAGACCTCGCCAATCACCATGTATCTATCATCTCCCTACGGGTCATCAAGTATCCTGCAAGCACCAAGATCCTTGGAGTACTCTACCAAGATTTGAGACCTCCAATATGGATCAATCCTCCTAAGAGACAACGTCGATGATCTGAAATGTGAAGCTCCCCACCTGTTGTTGTCTTCTCCTTTGAGATCCCTCATGCCAAATTCATCCTCCAGAATGCTGCCATGCCCATCATGCAGTTTCTCATGCTCAAATAGAAGTAGTGATATTTGGAAGTTGGCCTCCCATGAGAAGCTACCATCCCAAAAGAACCTCCTGATATTGGCCAATGTAAGCATGAGTGGCCTCCATCTACTCCAATGTATGGAGGATCCCTTCCTCAAAGGAAGTACCCTATATCTCTCCAAACCCATGGAGCAGCTCCCTTGCACCATGAAGGTGCCATCTTCCATCACTGCAGCAACTTTTGTTAGCGCAATATGTGTAGTGAGAGTGGGTGATGCTGAAAATGGGAGAATGTCTCCCTCGTCCTAGAGTCTATCCCAGACTCTCTGCATTGTACTAGACTCCTCCAAAGCCTTCACCTCTCTAGAATCTGAGAGGGGTGAACCAAATGGCAAGGTATCTCTTACAAACTCTAGATCTGGTGGCCTCCCGGGTGGAATGCCTCCATGTAATGAGACATCAATGTCAAGAGTAGACTGTAAATATGGTTGGGAAAATTTTACCATGCCTTCACAGCGCAAATTAGATTGTCTCTTCTTTGCCTTAGCTCTCTGAAATAGATATGGGTGTGTGCTCCTCATCAAGTGATGCTGACCTTCCTCCCTACCTCCTCCTTCCATCTGCAATATCTCACAATCATTCTACTTATTGATTTTGCTTTGTCCTCCATATGTGAGATCCTGTGGAATTTCTTGAAATGATACAATCATTCCTCCTACTAGAGCATGTGCTCCTTCTTCCTCTACATGAGGGACTAGATATGCTCTAGATGTGTCAGCATTGTTTCCCCCATCCTTCTCTTATTCTTCATTATGAATGGGAGTCACGTGCTCAATAAGAGGATCCTATTTTGAGAAAGGAACCTTCATGCCCTCTTGAGTATGAGATATAGTTTTTGCCTCTAACAAGGTGTTATGCAATATGTGAGCCTCTTCAATAGTTTTCTGAATTGGGTTTGAGTTTATAGGCCCTTCCAACCCATGCAAAAGTTCTGTTTGTCATGGTTTGTTTAGTTTCACCAAGAATGTTATAGAATGTTTCCCATCAAACCTCTCCACTAATATCTTACTGAAACTTTCATAACAAGAACTATTGGCATTTTTAAATGAAAATGACTCAAATATCCACCAAGCATAGGCCTTACCTTCAAAGTGCAGCGCTGCAACTCTGATGGCTTCATCTTCAGAAACTTGGTGTTGCTACAAGTAGATGTGTAGTTCCTCTACCCAAGATTTGGTTGAACATGTTGGTGATCCATCAAAAGTAGATAGAGAAAATATATCCATGTCATGCTTCTTGATCCTCTCCACCTTGATCTTGCAAAACTCCTGGAAAGTGATATGATCTCTAAACTTCTCGGTTTGAGATTCATACTCTTGTAGAAAATCACTAAGAGTTTCCCTCTTAGGCATTCCTCCGTCCTTCAACTCTCTCATGATAGATCTGGGCATTTTAATGTGTTGTGCATAATAGGGTGTAGCTACATGCTAAAACCTATCATGTGAAAATCTAGATCTGGCTCTAGATCCAAATGCCTCTGGGGATTCCATCTCCCTTCTCATTTTCTTGAGATCTTCTTTAAGGATATGTATAGATTTAGGAAGAATATTTGAGAGAATCTCCTCCTTCCTTCCTCCACATAATGGTGTCTTCTCTTTTCTGTACATATCTTCTTCTCCTTCTTCTCCTGATAGCATAATGGCTGAGATCCATAGGCTAAGCCAAGACTATGCTTTGGTACCACTGTAATTTCCCAAAATAGAGACGTAGTAATACATGAACATAATGCTTGAAATAGAAGTGATAAATCAGCTCGTAAAATATTATAGGAACACATAACCATCAAATGAATGTAACAGTAGTAAAACTGAGCTTATCTATATCATCCCAATGTGGGGAAAATGCAGAAATTAGACCATAAAAATGTTATTCCCAAAAAATTACACTGTAAAAAGGGTAAATAACACTTATATTCCTTAACATATATATAATGGCCCTCATATATAAAATGGGATCATAAAAAAATCCCTTTTACTAAGTTAAACAGATCTCCCGGCCTCAAATTGGCTTAAAAATGTCCAAACCCCATGACTTAAGCTATGCAAAATTTCTGAAGCACATGATAGCGTTATTCTATGAGGTTTTCTACAAAATTATGATAGTAAATCTTAGATATGGATTTTTACTGAAAAATATGCTAAGAAAATAGAGATTTCACCTCCTTAATACATTATAGAAATAACTTGGCAAGGGTTTCTTGAAAGCTTGAGTACAAAGAGCAGATATGAATCATTCAGCTCTAAAATAACGTAGTCCTACTAAAAAATTACATACATATGGCTGAATATTACAATAGAGGAATAATAATCCCTTCTTCTAGCTTTCCCAGAGAAGGATTAACACCTTCCCTAAGAAACTAGCTCAAGTTCAAGAGCTTAAACCCTATTACTGCAACTCTATGAAAAATGACACAGTTCCTGCAAGGGACAACATTGTAGGAAATGAGAAATAATTTTTCCAAGTGCCAATATGTGAAGTGAGCTCAAAAAATCTCCTAGCTGATCTCTCAAGGGAAGGAAAGCTCCCTCTACTGAGAAACAGACCCGGAAGTGGTGTTATCAATCCTCTAATGCAACATCCTGCAATAGAGCACTATTCTCTGCAGAAACGACATTGTAGCTAAATATTGGTGCTTGGCCTAAAGCCTATATGTGGATAAATATAGTGAAATATTATCCCAAGAGGCCTCTCAAGGAGATAGGTGGGATTCCCACTTGAGGGCACCCTCTGCTAACAACACAACCCTGCTAAACAACAAGATGAAGAAATAGTCTAAGCAGACCAATATCAAATAATTATCTCAAAAAATGATCTCAAATGACTTCCATACTCTTTCTTAAATATAATATGAGCTTCCCTATCCTTGGCCCCACTCAATTAGGTCATTTCCTTCATGAGATCCATCTCCCTCCAAAACTGTGTTATTCTCTAATTAATCTCCACTCCTCCTTATCAATGCTGTTGATTTGGTCAAAGTTGACTGAATCAACATGTTCCAAACCATGTTCATACTTGGAGGAGATTTATTTAACTGCTGCAAAGGTCTCCCTTCACACTTGAAGTGATTTTATTGCTGCTCAAGAGACTTATGGGCCTCCCCACCCACTTATTCACCTACCTAGTGATAAAACAACTATAATATTCCATTTAGCTTGAAGGCTAAATTTTTGGAATATTACAGCCCTCCCCTCAAAAATGTTGATTGTCCTCAAGAAACAGTAAAAGGAGAGAAAAATTCCTCCCCTCCTCTTGTGGGCTCCTCAACAATAGCTCCCACCACTCCTCAAAATAATCTATAATAAAACTGCCCTCCAATGCTTCCTCCCAAGTATGCAAAGATACTTGGCTCACATCATAGAAAGGTGGAAGGTGTAAGTGGAAACCTCCTTGTTTTCCAATGGCATCCTCAAGGTCTGAGTGATGACAAACGTGGGGAATATCATTCCCAATGAGTGACTCCCACACCCATGCTATTATCCAAATGAAATGAGCTATTGGGGAAATGAGATTTTTCCATCCAAGTTGTTTCTCTCTCCATTTATGGTAAGAATCGGTTGTTGCTGATCTTGGGCTAAAATTTTATGGCCTCTAAGAATGGCCCAAGTTACCCCACAAAATAAATCAGCCATGAAGTGCCTCCTCCAAGAATGCAAGTTCTTCAAATAGCTCCTCCCATATGAAGACAAGAGGTGTGATGTGGAAATCATGGTCTACCCATTGTTTCTCCTGAAACATACAACATGTAAAGTAGGGAGAATCATACTTCCAATGGGAATCTCCAACTCATCTAGCACTCTCCAAACAAAGCTTCCCATGAACATAATAATATTAGCAAAATATGGAATCAAAACCCAATGAAAACAAGCTACCATATAACAACAAGAGAGTGGATCATAGTTAAACACATGGAACCAGCACATTGCATCCCTTGCCTGCATCAAAATAAGTAATAACAAGTGCTCACCGAGCCACTTTTTTGTTGTCACACTCATTCTATAAGGTAGAAGCATGAAAGTACAATATGCTGTCAATGGTGCACACCAAATATCATGTGGCTTCCCCCACAAACCACCAATAAAATAACCAATCTCAATGCTACAAGTGGATTCAAGTACATCATCATATAATATAAAAGAAGGGATAATCCTCCTTGGTACAACATGATGCTCATATAAAGTAAAGAAGTACAAAACATAATGTGAAATTATAACTTCTCCACTATGTACTTGGGACCTTGGGCTGAAATGGCTCAACCGGAAATTCTCCCTCACCTCCAAAGAGTAGGGAAGTGGTTGTGACATCCTCTCTATCACCATCCAGGCTATGCATCTCTCCATATGCTGAAACATATCATGTTGGATGCCCTCCCAGAGAACTCCTCCAACAAAGTGTGAAATGCATCTAAGTGCATGGAAAGAAAGTCCACATGTGCTGCATGAAGTAGCTTCCTCTTGAGCTCAGAAACTCTAGTCAAGAAGATTCTACCAAAAGAATAGATGACCTTACCAATCACCATGTATCTATCATCTCCCTCTGGGTCATCAAGTATCCTGCAAGCACCAAGATCCTTGGAGTACTCTACCAAGAGTTGAGACCTCCAATATGTATCAGTCCTCCTAAGAGACAACGCTGATGATCTGAAATGTGAAGCTCTCCACATGATGTTGTCTTCTCCATTGACATCCCTCATGCCAAACACATCCTCCAGAATGCTTCCATGCCCATCATGTAGCTTCTCATGCTCAAATAGAAGTAGTGCTCTTTGGAAGTTGGCCTCCCATGAGAAGATACCATCCCAAAAGAACCTCCTCATCTTCGCCAATGTAAGCATGAGTGGCCTCCATCTACTCCAATGTATGGAGGATCCCTTCCTCAAAGGAAGTACCCTCTATCTCTCCAAACCCATGGAGTAGCTCCCTTTCACCATGAAGGTGCCATCCTTCATCACTGCAACAACTCCTCTCAGCGCAGTATGTGTAGTGAGACTGGGTGATGCTAAAAATGGGAGAATGTCTCCCTCCTCCTTGAGTCTATCTGAGACTCTTTGCGCTATACTAGACTCCTAAAAAGTCTTAACCTCTCCAGAATCTGAGAGGAGGGAACCAACTGGCAAGATGTCTCTTACCAACTCCAGATCTAGTGGCCTCCCAGGTGGAATGCCTCCATGTAATGAGACATCAATGTCATGAGTATACTGTACATATGGTTGGGAAACTTTTCCCTTGCCCTCACAGCACAAATTAGTATATCTCTTCTTTGCCTTAGCTCTCTAAAATAGATAGGTGTGTGTGCTCCTCATCAAGTGATGCTAACCTTCCTCCCTACCTCCTCCTTCCATCTGCAATGTCTCACAATCATTCTCCTTATTGCTTTTGCTTTGTCCTCCATATGTGAGATCCTAGGGAATTTCTTGCAATGATAAAATCATCCCTCCTGTTGGAGCATGTGCTCCTTATTCCTCTGCATGAGGGACCAGATATTCTCTAGATGTGTCAGTGATGTTGCCCCCATCCTTCTCTTCTTCTTCATTATGAATGGGAGTCACCTGCTCAATAAGAGGACCCTCTTTTGAAAAAGGAACCTTCATGCCCTCTTGAGTATGAGATACAGTTCTTGCCTCTAACAAGGTCTTATGAAAGATTTGAGCCTCTTCAACAGTTTTTTGAATTGGATTTGAGTTTATAGGCCCTTCTAACCCATACAAAATTTATGTTTGTCATGGTTTGTTTGGTTTCACCAAGAATGTTTTAGAATGTTTCCCATCAAACCTCTCCACTAATCTCTTACTGAACCTTTCAGAAGAATAAATATTGGCATTTTTTAATAAAAATGATTCAAATATCGACCAAGCATAGGCCTTACCTTCAAAGTGCGGTGCTGCAACTCTGATGGCTTCATCTTCAGAAATTTGGTGCTGATGCAAATAGGTGTGTAGTTCCTCTACCCAAGCTTTGGCTGAACATGTTGGTGATCCATGAAAAGTAGATAGAGAAAATATTTCCATGTCATGTTGCTTGGTCCTCTCCACCTTGATCTTGCAAAACTTCTAGAAAGTGATATGATCTCTAAACTTCTCAGTTTGAGATTCATACTCCTGCAAAAAATCACTAAGAGTTTCCTTCTCAGGCATTCCTCCTTCTTTCATCTCTCTCATGATAGATTTGGGAATTTGAATTCACTTTGAATAATAGGGTGTAGCTTCATGCTCACATCTATCATGTGAAAATCTAGATTTGGCTCTAGATCCAAATTCCTCTTGAGATTCCATCTCCCTTCTCATTTTCTTGAGATCTTCCTTAATTCTCTAGATAGATTTAGGAAGAAGCTTAAAGAGCCTCTCCTCCTTCCTTCCTCCACATAATGGAGTCTTATATTTTCCATACATCTCTTATTCTCCTTCTTCTCTTGATAGCATAATGGCTGAGATCCACAGGCTGAGCCAAGATTATGCTCTGATACCATTGTAATATCCCAAAATGGGGATGCAGAAATGCATGAACACAATGCTAGAAATAGAAGTGATAAATCACCTTATAAAACATGAGAGGTACACATAGGCATAAAATTAATTTAACAACAGAAAAAATGAGCTCCTCTATATCATCCAAAAGTGGGGAAAATGCAACAATTAGACCATAAGAACGTTATTCGTAGAAAATTACGCTGTAACAAGGGGAAATAACATTTATATTCATTATCATATATACAATGGCCCTCATATATAAAAGGGGATTAGAAAAAAAATCCCTTTTACTAAGTTAAACAAATCTCTCGGCCTCAAATTGGCTTAAAAATGCCCAAACCCCATGACTTAAGCTATGTAGAATTTATGAAGCACATGATAGCATTATTTTGTGATGGTTTCTACAAAATTATGATAGGAAATCATAGATATGGAGTTTTACTAAACAATATGCTAAGAAAATAGAGATCTAACCTCCTTAATACATTATAGAAATAACCTGACAAGGGTTTCTTAAAATATTGAGTACAAAGAGTAGATATGAATCATTCAGCTCTAAAATAATGTAGTCTTACTGTAAAATTACATAAATATGGCTGAATATTACAATATATGGATAATAATCCCTTATTCTAGCTTTCCGGGAGAAGGATTGACACCTTCCCTAGGAAACTAGCTCAAGATCAAGGGCTTAAACCCTGCTGCTGCAACTCTACGAAAAATTATGCAGTTACTACAAGGGACTATGCTATAGGAGATCAGAAATAATTTGGCCAAGTACCAAGATGTGAAATGAGCCTAAAAATTCTCCTATATTATCTCTCAACAGAAGGAAAGTTCCCTCTACTGAGAAACAAACTCGAAAGTGGTGTTATCAATCCTCCACTACAACACCTTGCAACACAACACTATTCTCTACTGAAATAACGTTGTAGCTAAAAACTGGTGCTTGCCCTAAAGCCTAGATGTGGAGAAATATAGTGCAATACTCTCCCAAGAGGCCTCTCAAGGAAATAGGTGGGATTCCTGCTCGGGAACACGGGGTGCTAAAGAGCACATCAACCTTGCTAAAAAACAAGAGGAAGCAATAGTCTAAGTAGACCAATATCAAATGATAATATTAAAACATGATCTCAAATGACTGCCATCATATTCTTAAATATAATATGAGCTTTCTTTTCCTTGGCCCCACTCAATTAGGTCATTTGTTCATGAGATCCATCTCCCTCCGAAAGTGCGTTATTCTCTAATTAATCTCCACTCCTCCTTATTAGCGTTGTTGATTTGGTCAAAGTTCACTGAATCAACATATTCCAAACCCTGTTGACACTTGGAGGAGCTTTATTTAGCTGCTACAAAGGTCTCCCTTCACACTTGAAGTGTTTTCATTGCTGCTCAAGAGACTTATGGGCCTCCCCACCCACTTATTCACCTACCTAGTGATAAAACAACTATAATATTCCATTTAGCTTGAAGGCTAAATTTTTGGAATATTACATGATATCTTACATAATTCATGTAACTCATATTTTATATGGAGTACCCATAATTTTGTATGACAGTTAATGGCTATTCCATCCTAATATATTGGACCTGTGTTCTTCTCAAATTCAATGTGTGAGGTTTGGCAGTATGATTGCATGTTTCTGATATTCCTCCATAAATGTTTTGTCTCTGCATTTGCCACCTTCAAAATTAGAGTTCCATGATCCACATCAACAAGATTGGTTTAGAAAGGAAGCTTCATAGGTACTTTATGATACAGATTATACATAGGGGTAGATGTTTGCTAATTAATTTACATGCCTATCATATCTATGGCATAGGACCCCCTAGATACAAACTAATGTGAATTTTGATGCAAATGTATAGGTTGTAGATGAAGTGGAAATGTTGTTCAAAAAGGTTTTTAATTTGTTCTATCTGATAGGACAAAAAATTGCCACATCTGGATCCTTTTATTTTGGTATTAAGGTTACTAAATCAAGGAGGAAAATTGCAGAGGTTGAAGGAATGTCGCATAAAGATATAGTTGAATTTGATGTGATATTATAGATGTATATAAAAATGTTTACTATAATTTAGGTTGTATAACATGATATTATGCTAGAATAATATTTATAATTAATGAATATTTCCATTTTTGTTTATAGAAATTTCTTAGTTGGAAATAATTTCTTCATAGAGTAATTCATCCTTTTAATGAAATCTGTCCAATTCAAACAAGGTTTGTTGCAAAAGGCCATCATTAGTGACGTGAAAGTTGGAAGACCTGCTGCTGATATTTCAAAGCTAAACAATATAAGGCATCTCCTTATTTATGAATCCTATGAATGAGATGATCATCTTTGCCACTATTCATAACCACGTGATATATACTCACTATTTTTTACTTTTTGGCATGCAAATAAACCTTTTAAAGGTAGGTTTTTATGCTATCACAACATATTTACATGATTCACAAGGTGAGAAATCAATCTTTAGTGTAATTACAAATTTTAGGTTTTATAATTATAGGTTATTTATAGGCTTTAATTGTCTTCAAAGTTTCACTTTTAATTGAGTATTCAACCGAACATATTGAGTATCTTATACATAATGATTTGTGATTTAGTATCAACTCTTTTGCTTTATTAGAATTAAGTCCATTTTGTACTGACAGATAATTGAACACATTGATTTTTTCCAATGTTTTGCAATCTTCAAGTGAACTAATTACTATGTTACTGTTCGGTGTCCACTATTGAAAAGAGATACTCTTACTGTGATCAGTTTAAATATTTTTTATTTGTTGTTTGTTGTCATGTTTTGAGTGGATATTTGTGAAATTCAAAATCGCATGTCTCTTTATGTGAAGTATATATATATATATATATATATATATATATATATATATATATATATATATATATATATATATATATATATATATAATTTTTATTTTTATTTTTCCCCGTGGTTCCTTAAAGATCCATGTTACATTTGCACAAAAGTTTAGATATCATTCAGATATCTAAAATTTCTAATTTAAATTTGAATATTTACATGATAAAGGAAAGACAAAGGTCCCAATTATAAAAATTCATCCCACAACAACAAAATTGAGATTTTTATTTCATTCAACCTATAACATATTGCATCTGTCTTCATCAATGCTCTTATTTCTTATGCTATCCACTTATAACATTTCCTTTGCAATATTTGGTGCATTTGCGAGTTATAGGTCTTTTTAGGCTATAAATGTCTTCATAGTTTCAATTCTAATTGAGTATTCAACTAAACATATTGAGTCTCATATACATAATTATTTTTCTCTCCACTCACTTTTTATAACTTCCATAACCATTAGGTAGGGACTTGCAACTTTGATGACGTGTTGCTTGTTTAGTAAAAGATTGTCAAGACTTTAATTTACTATAACTTGTAGAATTTACAATCTATAAAATTTCAAGATATAATTGTTAAAAGTCTAATTCTTTAAAGGACGATAGCTCAATGGAAGAGCACCTGCTTTACAAGAAGGAAGTTGGTGGTTCGATTACATCGTGCCCTAATATTCATATGGAATAGAGGCGATTAGTTTTTGGTGATGGAGGCTCTTTTAACCATCACCAATGAGCTTATGATGACATTTTTTGACCCTCACCAAAATATGAAATAGTGACGGTCAACAAATGCCACCATATATACGCATCAATAGTGACGAACATGAAAATTCCATCACGATAAATTGTTGTTGTTGATATGAAATGCTAAAGCTCATTGTTTTTCATTATAGTAATTATTCGTGATAGATATTGAAGTCACCAATGAGATTATCATGACATTTTTTGACCCTCACCAAATATGAAATGGTGATAGTCACTATCTGTCATTATAATCAATATTCATGATGGACCTTGAATGTCACCACAACACATACTTTCGATGACGCCACCTTTGGTGACGTTCATTTTTTTGGTGACCGAGGCTATTGTCCGTCACCATTGCTCCTATGAAATGGTGAAAGTCACTACCAGTCATTATAAATCATTATTGGTGATGAACCTTGAATGTCACCACAACACCTATACTTTCAGAGATGCCACTTTTGTTGAAGTTTAGTTTTTGGTGACAAAGGCTCTTCTGACCATCTCCAATGAGCTTATGGTGACATTTTCCACCCCTCACCAATGCCCCTTTTTCTTTTACTGAAATAATAATACTTGGGAATTTGTTCCAAGACCTCATGATAAAAATGTCATTGGAACAAAATGGTTATTCAAAAACAAGTTAAATGAAAATGGAGATGTTATTAGAAACAAAGCTAGACTTGTTTGTAAATGGTATGTTGAACAAGAAGGTATAGACTTTGAATAAACATTTTCTCCTATAGCCAAGCATGGAGCCATAAGAATGTTTCTTGTTTGTTCAATTTGTCAAGAATTCAAATTTTATCAAATGGATGTAAAATCTTCTTTCCTCAATGGTGATCTAGAGGAAGAATTTTATATAGAACAACGAGGAGGATTAGTTCTGGGAAATGATGAAAACCTTGTTTGCAAACTTAAAAATGAATTATATGGTCTCAAACATGCTCCTCGCACATGGTACTATCGTCTTGACAAATATCTTCAACAACAAGGTTTCACAAAGGGATCTGCTGACAGTAACTTATACACAAAAATAGAGAATGATAAAGTATTGACTTTTGTTGTGTATGTTGATGACATCATTTTTGGAAGTAATGAAGAGTCCATGAGTCAGAATATTTCTTCTATCATGCAACAATAATTTGAAATGTCTTTACTTGGGGAACTAACATATTTTCTTGGCTTACATGTACAACAAGCAACAGATGGCATATTTCTATCACAAGAAAATATCTCAAGAGAATTCTAAAGAATTATGTTATGGAAGACTGTAAACCTATGAGTACTCCAATGGTAACTGGATGTAACCTCAGTTCTCATGATGATTCTCCCATGCTGGATCAACTAGAATATAGATCCATGATTGGAAGTCTGATTTATCTAACTAGGACAAGACCAGATATTATGCATGTAGTTGGGATTGTTGGATGATTCCAAGCTAATACAAAAGAGTCTCACCTTTAGGTTGTAAAAATAATATTCAAATATCTACAAGGGACTCAAGACATTAGTCTATGGTATCCAAAGAATGTTTATTTCACTCTTAATTCTTACACAATTGCAGATTGGGCAGGAAATGTTGATTATCGAAAGAGCAGTAGTGGTGGTGCATTCTATATGGGGCCTCGATTAGTATCTTGGTTCAGTAAGAAAAAAATTTCTATTGCCTTATCTACATAAAAAGAAGAATATGTGGCTGCCACATCATGTTGCACTCAACTTCTTTGGATGATGCAGACATTCCAAGATATTCAAATCAAATTTTCACCTCCCATCTCCATTCTATGTGATAATACAAGTGCCATTAGTATCTCGAAAAATATTGTTATGCATTCCAAGACCAAGCACATTCCTATCAACTATCACTTCCTACATGGACAAGTGCTTGAAAAAAAGTTTAAATTGGAGTATGTTCCCTCCAACGAACAAGTTGCAAGTATATTTACTAAACCTCTTCCTATGGAAGCATTCGAATATCTCAAACATAAGTTGGGAGTTGTCTTTGCCTCTCTTATCAAATATTATTAAATTCAAAAGATTAAATTTGGTATGTTGGTTTCTTAAAGGTGAATCACATATATATGCGAGTTTTTGTGCATAAAACTATGTATGGTTTTTGCTGACATAAATTCTTTGGGTCAGCTTTCAGAACAATTTGTTGTGTTGTTGGGTATTCTCTGTTATTGTTCCCATATTCATCTTTTGTACCTTTTTTTGATATTTATCTCCTTGATGAAGATGCTTTGATGAATTTTTTGTTGAAAGTGTTTAGGATGCACAATATTAGGGGGAGCACCTGCCTTTATTGAAAAGAATGCATTGTTGGCATTCTATTTGGTTGTTATGTTATGATCTCCTATTTGAGATTATTTTGGTCATGATTATACAATGTCATATCTGTTATTTGCTAAAATGGTCCTGTTGAGACCTATGATGTAAAATTATTATATTCAATAATTCAAGGACTTTTTCAAATTTGTAAACCCACTTGGTTGGGTAGTTGAGTCAAAAACTTTAAACCCACTTGGTTGGGTAGTTGATTCAAATATGAAACTCTCCTTGGTTTGATCATTGATGTAAGTATGATTCCTTGGTGATAATAAAGTTCATACTTGGTTGAGTTATGGAGTCATGTACTTCATTAAAAAATATGTCTAAATATTTAACATGAACTCTGGGGGAGCATGGTCAATACAGAGCACTTCAGATCTGTAGAGCTCTTCTTTATATAAGGAAAGAGAAACCTTGTTTTGGTATTGATGTGCCCTTTTCCCTTGATGTCAACGGGGGAGAGTATTTTGGGTTTTAAATAATGGTTATGATTAATTTATCTATCTGTTGTCGTGATAAAACACCATCATGGTTTACATTAAGTCCAAAGGGGGAGATTGTTGTCAATATGATGCAATATGTTGCCTTTGATGGAAACCTACATGATGAAGTTGTCCTTGATGGAGTCCCACTTAATGAGTTTCCTTTTGACAAGAAACGTATTTGTTAAAGATGTAAAGATAATTTTTCTAAATTTTAGTTCACATGTGACAGAGAAAGGAATTACAGTTAAGTACAAGAGAAATGAAACAGGAAATATTTCTCAATGTATATGCAGGTTTGATGAGGAGAAGTCATGTATACACATAGGTAGGAAGAATCCGAGTCGCATATACCTTTTGTGGTCTAAAATTATGATACCAAGGGGAACTACCATGGTATTAGCCCAAAGTATTGAGCGTTGTATCATCTATTTGATTTAGTCCAAGAATATCATCGACACTTGTGTGTTTTTGGCTCATGGTATTGATAAAGGCTAATCATATATAAGGAGAAGAACATCATAGTGCAAGGGTGTGCATGTGTAAGGGTTTTTACTTAATACTTCTCTCTGAAGTATATCTGCATGGGATGAAATTTGTTTTATTGGTATATTTGAATCTATGATGCACCCTTAGATATAATGTTGGATCAAGATCTACAGACCTGAAATGACTATGTACTTGATCTATTGAAGAGATGATTAGATCTGTGACCTGGCGCATGTTTGATAAAGTGAAGTGAAGATATTTGGGTAAGTCTATATATCTAAACGATTCTACAAATTTAATATTTATAGATTTATACGCTAGTTTGTCTCAGTAAAAGGGCGTATATACATGACTTTGTCTCAGAAAAAGCGCGTATGGAAGTTAGGTTTTTCTGAAGCTTACTATAGAGGTTATTTGTTTATTACTATTGTATTTATGTTGTCTATCAATGAACTCTTCATATAGATATGGGTTTCTTGAATACTATATATGTTGCTAAGTTAAATATGCACAAATATAATCAATGAGTGAGTAAATATGTTTAATGATGACTGACTAATTAAGGGTTCTACAATACTGAAAAGATATCTCACTAAAAGCCTCAGATCTAGTTCCGAGATTGACCATATTTTGGAAGATTAGTATTCTCAGTTCTAAACGTAGGTTGGTGTAAAGGAAAGCATGTATACACAGTGGTTCAGTAAAGAAAAGTAGTGTATGCATTTTAAGATAATGAATGATCATGGTTGAGATTATTTCTACATGCTCATTCTGAAATCTAGCTTATTACTGTGTTATGGTTACAGTGATCTCACTATTCTCATTGAAGTTTGGGTTAAGTTTATTATTGATGATATTTATGATGATTTGAGTTGAAGATGTGGGATCCAGTGTGAAAATTGATGAAACATGGCCTATAGTGGTTTTAAGGGTTGAAGCCTTCAATGTGGAAGTATAAGCTTCTTGCCAGTAGAAACTAGTGTACTGATCAGGGGGTTGAAAGTCCCTTCTAGTAGTGGCTGGTAAACGAGATGAGGGGGTTAGAGCTCCCTTCCAATAGTCGTTGGAGAATGAGAGAAGGTTGCAGCCTTTTTTAAGTAGATTCTTTCCTACTAATATGAGCCTTCATCTGTACAATATTGTAAGCAATTTTCCATATAAAAAATATTGAAGACAAAGATGACATCAACTATGGTTTTCTCCTGAATTGGGTTTCTACCTTAAATATTGGTGTTCATGTGTGATGCTCTTATGTGATTATTATTCTGCTATTACTTGACATGTTTATGGTTTAACTATCTGATGTGTAGCTGATAAGCTAAGTTAAGGATTGTTTCTGAAATTTTATCTAACAGTAAAGTTGTCTCGGTATACATAAGTTTCTATTGGTATATCTGTGTGTATACACTAGTTGGGCTCACTAAAGTCACATATAGAAATCAATAAAGAAAAAGTACAAGTTTACAGTGAGTTATAAATACTAATTCACCACCCCTCTGATTATTTTTCCTAACATCAACTCATACACATCTTAATCCCTTTGTTTCCGCAACATGATCCATTGGATGTACTTATCCTCATGGGTCCCCAGGGGGTAATATTATTCCCTGATGACATCTCAGAATGAATTCCCAAAGGATGCGGTCGAAAAAAATGAGGGTTCTCCCTCATCCCTCTGTTCACAGTACATTTCCCACCAATATCTGACATGGGGGTTGGCTTTTAGGAGTATAAACGTAATATTTTCTCAATCGAAGAAATCATGGATTGAAAAATACCCTTCGAGAAAATTCAACCATCTATCAATGGTTTTTGCATCTATTTGTCCCTCAAATATGAGAATGTCAAATTTTACTTGTACCTTTAAGGGAATGGTGCCTCCAGAGTGGTTCCAGGGTGAAGATGCGTCGCCAGTAGGTAGTCTTCAAAGGATCTAGTCAACGTTCTCCATCATTGGGTCCGTTTGTTTCTCAATGGCCACCTCATGCAATATTTTGATAGGATATAATGATCCCTCTTATTTATTTTCATCTTCCATGGGAGGCCATCAGGGTTTGTGACGCTGACCTTGCAAAGGTTCAACGAGATTGAGCCCGAATGCATTATACCGTGACCTCATTGGGGAAATGAAAAGAAAGATAAATAAAGAGTAGACCAGTCTAATACCACTGATCAAAAATTATGCAGGAATGCAATAAAATATATAAATAAAGATCAACACAAATATGTAGTATGAATAACACTTCATTTCATCAATATGAAATAGTAAAAAATTCTTATAGACAGAATGGAAAACAAACTAGCTTGGGTTATGGTAGCTTATCCCTGAGAAGAGATGTGGTGGCTACATGCCTCTGATTTGTGTTACAATGAGGCTCTAGGGAATTTTTATTATTTAAAATTAAGAGAAAACCCTAAAAAACCAAAAACCTAACCCGAGGAGATGTAACACCAAGATTTTATGGGCCTCGTTGGGGTTAGTTGGAAAAGCAACTTCTCGAGGTCGTAACTTGGTCATATTATATCTGTTTGGCTCACATGATACCTCATTTGAAAGATCACTTTAAGGACTACATATGCTTACATAATTTGATTAAAATAATTAGAGAAATAATGCCCAAAAAATTCCGTTTAGGTTCTCAAAATGATTCCGAATGTTCAGGACCGAAAAAAATATGAAAAAGAATAAATAAGAAAAATGATGAAACTGACTAGGTGGAATAGGCAAGTGGCCGCCAATATCCACCTGGATCAACAGGGTTTGATCTTGAATTTACTTTCATTATTTCCTCAGTTTCACTTTTAGGAGGAATTTTTAGGGGAATATATTGAACACCTTCTTTTGTTTTTTGAATTAACTCCTACACCTTAGAGGTTCTTTGCAAATTATTTTTGAAGCCATAATTTTAATATCAGGACATTGCACAATATATATTAGAGCTCCTTTTCACATATCTTTCACCATTTTGCAGTATGACACAATCAATTTTTTTTGTGGTAGAAATATATATATAACTTATATTTATGTCCTTCTCATCCAAAATTTATAAATTATTTTGATAACTTACAGAGTAAGTGCCTAAGGTTTGTCACCATTGGAAATCTAGGGCCATGTCCACTCTCCAAGTGGTATAATGTGAATTGGAGATTATAAATTATAGTCCCGAGTCTACAATTTAACCTTATGACATTTTCCAAGTCTATTTTTCTTTCCATCTTCTACCATCAGTTTCATGTTAGGTATTGGATATGTGAAAACGTTGAGACATTTTCGAAGATTTGTGTTAAACAAATTGTGAGTACTTCCTGTATCAATTAGTACCACTACATTTTTATTTTTAATATTCCATAATAGATACTTGGACAACATTTTCACTGTCTCATTATATTCAAAATTATTGAGAATCCTCAAATTATTCTATGTTTGATTCTTCACTATATATATCATTGGTTGCTTCACATTTATATAATTTCTTGGTATCCTTTCCTTTAAATAATTTGTTTCTAGGGTCCCATTTTTCATCACAACGTTTTAATTTACCTTCCTTTGTTCCTTGCACACACATATTACATTTTCATCCTTCTTGTAGATGTGAAAAAACATAATATGTATTCTCCATGTCAAAGGTTTGGGAAAACTTTCGTCTTAAGTATACTCTTTTAACTTCTGGAAATTTTGAAATGAAAGTTGGCTATGGAATAAGAGGCTTGGACACAACTAAGTATTCAAAACCCTAGCAACGTTGTGCACCAAGTTGACCTCCATGACCTAGGGTTTGCTGGTTTCGGTGTTGGCTTCCCTAGGTTGACCTCCTCCCCTAGATTGATAGATCATAATTTCTCACCTGGACATCTTTAGGCTCACCGATGAATGACTCTAGTGAGGGGACGGTTTCTCTCCATTGAAGGGTCAGCCTCCCATAGGGGCTATAGTAGGGGCTGATACTGTCAATCAACACAAATCTGGCCCATCTCAAGAAACTACAGGGGCGATACCCACAACACAGCTAACAAATACACAAGAAACAACAGCAAAAAACAATAAATCAGCAACATGCATACCAAATAAATCCAAGAAAACAATGATATAACTCTGAGCACATCGCGTGAATGGAAGAATTGAGTTCATGAAGGATCAAGCACTAATAGGCAAGTTCATGGGCTTCTAACCCATCGAATAAGTGTTGAGAGGACAGATAGCCTCGAAATGGAAACACAAAGACCATATTGACCTACGGTTTTGCACTGAAGGCTTCTTCAATGTACTCTTCACTTGTTCTGAAGGAAAAGATAGAATCATTGATGGGAGCCCCTATTTTTTCAACATTGTAGGCCTATACCTCAGACCCTGGACTAAGCGTTTCGACCCAGAAAAACAACATCTCACTTAGGCATCGGTTTGGATCTGACTCTACTCTCTCCCCCAAGAATATTGGGACGAGCTAACCCTCAGAGACATTGGAAATTCCCTAGGATATTTCTTCAAGATCGCAGAGGATACCAAGATCAACCGCTACACTCCCTATGCCCGCATATGTGTCTACATGAACCTAGCCGAACTACTATCAGCCGAGGCATTAGGGGAGTTTTGAGGTCTAAAATGGGCATCCTAAGGAAATAATAAAATAATAGCTAAACCAATAAAATAATATTTATGAATTTTCAATTCACTTTTTGCACCACAATCCATGAAACCATAGCTAAATTCAATTCAAAAGTTGTACCAAAATAAAATTAATAAAAAAATTGTGTTGATGTGACTATAAATAAGAATGAGTTTTTCAAGAAAAAATCATTATCTTTGAACAACTAATGCATTTGTCCTTTGTACTTAAATAACTTAAAATAAAATAAAAATATAAATTTCTAAATTCTTAATTTATTATATGCTATTAATTAAAATCTATATTATTTATGTATAATAACATGTAATTAATATACTATATAAAAATGATATAATATAATATAATATAATAAATTCATAGGGATATGCATTGTTTCTTTCAAGAAATATGAAATGACAATAATATTATTTTATTCAAAAAGTGTGAAATGACATTTATTATGAGTACTTTACTTTATGACTTTAAAAGTACTTAGAGCACTACCATGGTTAACCATGGGTTTTTATACACCATTGAGACTGTGACAAGTAAGTACCTTTAACTCAAGTAATGCCACCTCAATCATTAGGGATGATGTCATCCCCTAAAATGTGACTGGTTCTCATAAAGTGAATTTTGATTGTACATTTTCCTTAGGAGGCCCATTTTAGACCTCAAAATTCCCCTAATTACTAAGTCTGATGTATGAATATTTTAAATGGACACAAACTGTAGATTATGAGTACATTCCTTTTAGATGCAGAAAGTGCCACCAACACGAGCATATTTTTATAGAATGTCCCGTAAATAAGAAATCTACAGCTGAAAAGGAATCGAACAAATAGGAAGAAGAAGGATTCATGAAGGTAGCAAGAAAACACCGACACAACAGGAGAGCTACCCCTCAGTAGAATAAAAAAGGACCCATGATCAGCAACAACTTCATAGCCCTAAATCAACTAAATGAAAACGAAGTCAAACCAATCATTGAAGCTACACATACCTCCATGGAGTAGGCCTAGTCCTCAAAGGCTCAATAGGACAAGGTCCCCCTTGATACCTTCTTGAAACCATCAACTGCAAACGCCGTAGGGGAAAACAATCTCCTAAAAGGCAAAGAACAGATCATGGAATCAATTCCAGAAGCGGTGGAGGAAGAATGAAAAAGCATAAATTTGGAAGACTTGGATCACATAGGGTTAGAGGAATCCTACAACAAGAAGGACTACAAATCTATCCGAGAGCAAAAAATCCAAAAAATGGAGGAAATCCTAGTCAGAGCATAGCAGCTCCCCTCCCTGTATATCCAGAGGGCATGCTCATTAACACCAAATACTTCATGAAAGAGTCCCATAAAATGGGTAGGAAAGCAACCCTGCAAATGACCATAGAAATTGGGAAAGAAATGGTGGACTCTAGGTGATTCCCCAAGCTGACTAGATTCTACGCACTCACCTCCAATCATATCCCATGAAGCTCATCTTATGTAATATAAGGGCACTCAATAGCCCCACGAAGCACAAGATCATAAAGAAAAGGATCATTGAGGAATTTTCGTAAATATTATAGATGCAAGAACCCAAATGTTCCAACACTACTCTCGATAGCATCTTCAAAATTTTTGGAAAGGAAAAAATACAATAGCGGTTGATACAAACGAGGTGTCCAGAGGCCTGGAAATAATCTAGCATCGCCAAATAATTTCCTTCGAGAAATTTCATGCTAACAGACACTTCATGCATGCCAAGTTTCACCTGATTGGCACAAACATCGATGGTATTATCACAAACATCTACTCTCGACAAAATTCCCAACAAAAATTGGTACTCCTGGAAAACCTAGTGTAAATAAAAAAGAAAATATCCATCCCTCTCTAGCTCTTTGGAGGAGACTTCAATATGATAACCAATCTTCAGGAAAAGAAAGGCAGAAGGATGCACCTAGAATCAGCTAGAAATGGATTCAATAAATTCATCGAGATTAATAACATCATAGATCTACACACCTCCAATGGAATATTCACATGGAACAATAAAAGAGGAGGTGCACTTCATAAAGCCTCAAGATTGGATAGATTCCTCATTATAGAAAATCTCATCCAGCTCAAAAGTGACATAGATGCCACCATCATCCCAACAGCAGGATCTGATCACTGGCCAATACAAATTCAATGGTCACAACCAGGAAAGCATGCTCCTAAACCTTTTTCACTTCGAACATTGCTAGTTCTAGCACCTTTGGTTTAAGGAAATCATTTCCAAATGGTGGTCCCCCTTAGAACCTCCGCAAGGTACCAAAATTATCCATTTCTAGAAGAAATTGAAAATGCTCAAAGGCCAACTCAAAGTCTGGAAAAAAACAACCTTTGGCAACATATTCACAGAATAGAAATATCTGGAGTAAGAAATGAAGAAATTAAAACAAAAAATCATCTAGGAAGGGTGCTCAGATGAGACAAAACATCAAGAGAAAACCTTAAATATTTACTTGGAGGAAAGACAGAACCAAGAAGAAGCCCTTTGGAGACAAAAATTAAGAGTCAATTGGCTCAAAGAAGGAGAAATAAATACCAAATTCTTCCATTGTTCCATTATTCAACACATGATGCACAACAAAATTACAACCCTCAAGAACCAAATGGGGGAAAGGCTGGAAACTCAAGAGGCCATCATAGAGGAGTTGCACAATAATTTCAAGGATATCCTTCAGGAACCCAACCACTAAAGGTATGCAACCATTGGGAAAATCACTCAACTGTCCCCAAGCTGATAACAAATGAACATAACAGGATGTCGCTTGCAGCTACCACTCTGTCTGATGTGGAACAAGCAGTATTCTAGCTGAAGGTAGGGAAAGATCGAGGTCCTGATGGATTCACCACCAACTTATTCCATTTCTTTTCGGAGACCATCCAGATCAAAGTCTAGGAAGTAGTGGAGGAATCATGTTCCACCCATTGGCTCCTACTTGCGCTAAATTCCACCTTCATCACTTTGGTACCAAAAGAACACATCGTAGCCTCACCAAGTAAGTACAGACCTATATCTCTTTGCAACGTCATTTAGAAAATTATCTCCAAAGTTATAGGTAATAGGATAAAGAACCTCCTTCCCCTCATCATCTCCCCAGATCAAACAAGTTATGCAAAAGGTAGGAAGATTCTTAACCAATGAAGTCATTCACTCCCTCAAAACCACCAAAAAACCGAGCATGCTTCTTAAAATTGACCTATAAAAAGCCTTTGATAAACTCAACTAGGACTACACCAAAAAAATTCTTGTAGCCTTCGACTTCAACCACACCTGGGTTCGATGGATCATGAGTCTCATCACCTGCCCATTTCTCTCCATTATGGTGAATGGCACCCCCTCGACTACCTTCAACCCCTCTAGAGGCATAAGACAAGGCGACCCTCTCTCTCCCTTTATCTTCATCATTATGGCAGAAGGATTGGGTTGCCTACTCAAAAGCTCCGTCTAGACAGGCGCCCTACTTGGTTTACCCCTCCACAATCTGCTTCCCTGCTCTCACCAGCAATTTGTGGATGACAATATGATTATGAGTTACCACTCAGTCCAAGAAGCCTGAACCCTCAAATCCATTCTCCAATCCTTCTCTAAGGCCTCCGACACATAGGTCAATCATGACAAATCATAGATATTCTTCTTTCACACCTCCCCTCTCACCCAACGCATTATCACCCACATGCTTGGTTTCACCATTTCTCCTGTTATCACCAAAATAGGACCCTGATAGGCTATTGATCAGACTACCTTTGGTGTAACTATTTCAAACCAGGATTTTGGCTGAGGCTTAGCCTCCTCATCCTGAGAGGGCTCTCTCAAGGGTTTATGATATTGATTAATGATAATATAGATGGCTAACTCTATCTTGTTTTTTTGTGTTAATAGGTTGAAAAGATAAAGGCTTGCTACCATTCGGCTATGGAGTCAACAAGTTAATAAATTCAGTGGCTAGGTTTCTTGACATGAAAGTTGAGGCAAATGAGGTTCTTAAACAAAGACAATTCACTCAATAACATAGGTCAAACAATCATTCCATCACTAAAGGAAATCAGAGCATAGGGTTATGAATTCTGAGTAATAGTAATGGAATTTACTGCTGAAAGTTTAAAGGTGGTTTACTCACAATATTCAGAAAAGAACACAGTCATATCATCACTAAAAGAATTCAGAGGATTAGATAATTAATTCTGAGTAATAGCAATGAGATCTACTGCTCAACACAATCATTCCATTACTAAAGAAGTCAGAGCACATGGTTGTGAATTCTTAATAGTAGCAATGTAATCTAGTGTTGGTAGTTCAGAGGTGAAACATAGTCATTTTATTGTTAAAGGAAGTTAGAGCATTAGATAATGAGTTCTAAGTACTAAAAATAATATCTACTACAAATGATTAAAGCAACATGAAGATCAAAGAAGGATTAAACCTCATCAGAACCCAGATTTATACAAGAAAAACTCTCTGTATAACTGATTGTATTCCTTCACATAAAGTAGCAGCTGGGCCAAAAATTTTCCAGCCCTTTTCTAATTCTACCTCTTGCTTCATATATAGCTTTAAAACCTTGGATTCTACAATCCACCATTAGAGGAATTTGAATTCCTAACCTTGACACCTATTCTAACCATGAAACGGACTTATTAATTACAAAAGACTACTGCAAACCTAATGAGAAGTCCTATTTCAAATAGGACTAAAACTCTTTGAATTAACTCCTAACAAAATTATCTAAACATTAAAAAAAAAATTTGACACCTGCAACCTCATGAGGTCGAATTTGGTGATGCTCATTCACTTAAAGTTACCCTGCTGCTGACGATAAAATTTCCCTAGAAATTAGGGAACATGTTTCCCTGTTTTTAGGTTTAGTGCTCATTTATGTTCTTAAAATCCATTTTCTGACCAAAATATCCTTTTAAAACATGTGGCATCTATCATCACTTCCATATAAATTTTCTCTTTCCACCTATACCAAAATCAGGCCCTTTCACCTTTTGAAATCTTGCAAAATGGTTCAAACTGCATCCTACAGCACTTACTGCCCTGTTTTTGGCTGAAAAATAGGTGTTGGGACAGAGATTGTATCTCCTCATAAAAAAATTATTTTGAAAAATTTACTACAACTCCGTGCTGAACAAAAACCTCTCTTGGTTTATGGAAATATTTCTCCTGTTGTCCAGAATCTGTCTTTGAAAAACATGTGTAAACTGTAAAATTCTGCTTTCTAAAAATATGGCTTTAAATAATGCCTTGTGTCTGCCAATTGGTTATCCTTATGACGAAAGTGAGATAGGTTATTGTGTCTAGTGAGATTTCGAAAAGAAACCTCCTTCAGAATTCCAACATACCCTTTCATGTCGCCCAAAAATGATTTTTAAAATGACTACTAAAACCAGAAAGCAAAATTTTTCTCTGAATGACTTTCCACAATTTTTTAGCGCAAGTTCAACCATAAATTTCTCCCACCTCATAATGAATTTGAAGAAACGGAAAGAGGTTTTTGTATTTTAATATGTTAGTAATAAAAACCTCTTTCTGTTTTCCACAATATGCTTTTAGTTGCCCAAAAAACTTCTTGGAAATGGACTACTTAAAACAGAAAAAAGAGTTTTTTCCTAATGAAAAAGGCTGCTACAGGTGCACTATGAAAACAACAGCATTTTAGTAGCACAAAATCAGTCATTTACACTGAGCGCACTATGAAAATGAGGTTTCTTCGCTTATTCAGAATTTTTTTGACACAGACTTAAAAAATGATTTTCAAAACATGGCATAAGATCTCTGAAGAGTAAAGGAAGGTTAATTAACATTATTTGGTGATCAAATGAGACTTGTAACCCATGGTTTAGACCCTATAAAATATAAAAAATGACTCAAACCCTATCACCTAACCATTGAGACATGAAATTAGCTAATACCTATCTAAGACCATGACTCAAACAAGGTAAACTTTTAGAGCTTATTATTCATGGAGGGAACTAGAAAACTTCATTTGAACTTGAAAAATGACGTCTTAAGAGCTTTAACCTATTACTTTCAAAATTCATAAATGAAATGACTCAAGACCTACCTAAAACCATGACCAAAAATAGAGTTGACACTATGGTGTTTTGAAAATTTAGGGTGTGATAACAGTGGCTCCACTAGGGATAGTGTACCCCAGTGGTACACTAAGAACTGGTAGCTCCAGTGCTACAATCCATTCCTTTAAAATTAAAAACTCTTAAATTCTGCCCAATCTACTTCAAACTGTACCTACTTGAAAATGCTCAGTCAACCTTGAGCTTATTTGCATCTTCCTACCTACCTACCCTATCAGCTGCAATCTTCATTTGTGGCTCAAGGAACATGGAACGTCCAATGATGCCAATCATTAATCTGATCTGACACTTGAATATATTGACTGTGTTTGAACCAAAAGTAATCATGATGTTGAAATGACCAAGGAAACATGAGATGTGACTGATCTTCACAATGGAAATATAGCTTGAAATTTGGACTATAGAACCTTTCCATGTAGCCAGCTATAGGATCAAAGAAGACATGATCTGTTTGATGCTTCTCATGACATTCTGAAACTTCGGACAAATCCTCCATGCTTTGATCAACCACATAAGATTTCAGTTGTGTGCTTTCGAACTGCATTTCAAACTGATTTTAAAAAATAGTGCAATTTTCCTCAATCTCAGAGAAAGGTAGAAACACTCTCTCTTTGTTCTTTTTCATAAAAATATTTTGAAAAGAATAATCATTATCATTAAGACTATATGATTGGATTTGACCTTGTAAACCTTCAATGTCTTTCTCAATTTCATTAGCAACTTCATCCAAAAATTTCATCTTATCTTGTGTCTTGCACTCAAATGATTTTAGATAATAAGACAAGGATAAAGAAAAAATTTCATCTATTTCTTCATTAATATGATCATCATTTCATAGTTTAAAACCTTGAATTGAAGGAGAGTTTGTCACCAACTCTGTTATCTCTATCCATTCATCCCAAAAGATAAGCCAAAAGTCTTCAAATGACTTAATATATTTGACAGGAAAACTTTCAATCCACCGTTTACATTTCCCTTGAAATGAATCATAGAACAACATAATGCAAACATCTTCATGTTTGACTCTAAGAAGCTTAGTAAAATCATATAAATCTGATATATGCTTCAAAGTCAAACTCAAATCTTCTCCATTGAATTTTGGACCATTCCTTAAAACATATGTATCCTTGGGAAAATGATTTGAGAAACCATGAATCCCTGAAAAATTTATGCATGCATACCTCGAACTAAAAATGGCAGCATCTGAGTTCTTCATAACTCTAGTGGAATCACCATGAATCTATCAATTTTGAATTCTTCAACAATGGAGTCAGCAAGGTAGTTTTGTAGCCTTGAAAATATTTCTGAGCTCCTGCTATCTTCAAGAGTTCAACTTCATGATTTTTCGGGAGATGTATATCTCCAGACTCCCGGCGGACGCACCAAAATGTTATCACCAAAATAGGACCCTGACAAGTTGCTGATCAAAATACCTTCGATGTAACTATTTCAAACCAGGCTTTTAGCTGAGGCTTAGCCTCCTCAGCCTGAGAGGGATCTCTCAAGGGTTTATGATATCTTGGTTTTGTGTGTTTATAGGTTGAAAAGATAAAGGCTTGCTACCATTGGGCTATAGAGTCAACAAGTCAATAACTTTAGTGGCTAGGTTTCTTGACATGAAAGCTGAGGCAAATGAGGTTCTTAAAGAAAGACAATTCACTCAATAACATAGGTCAAACAATAATTCCATCACTAAAGTAAATCAAAGCATAGGGTTATGAATTCTGAGTAATAGTAATGGAATTTACTGCTGAAAGTTTAAAGGTGGTTTACTCACAATATTCATAAAAGAACACGGTCATCTCATCACTAAAGGAAGTTAGAGCATTAGATAATGAATTCTAAGTAATAGGAATGAGATCTATTTCTCAACACAATCATTCCATTACTAAAGAAATCAAAGCACCTGGTTGTGAATTGTGAATAGTAGTAATGTAATCTAGTGCTGGTAGTTCAGACATGAAACACAGTCATTTTATTGTTAAAGGAAGTCAGAGCATTAGATAATGAATTCTGAGTAATAAAAATAAGATCTACTGCAAATGATTAAAGCAACATAAAGATCAAATAAGGATTAAACCTCATCAGAACTCAGATTTATACAAGAAAATGTCTATGTATTACTAATTGTATTCCTTCACATAAAGCAGCAGCTCGGCCAAAAAGTCTCCAACCCTTTGCTAATTCGACCTCTTGCTTCATATATAGCTTTAAAACCTTGGATTCTATGATCCACCATTAGAGGAATTCAATTCCTATCCTTGACACCTATTCTAACCATGAAACAGACTTATTAATTACTAAACACTACTGCAAACCTAATGAGTAGTCCTATTTCAAATAGGACTAAAACTCTTTGACTTAACTCCTAACAAACTTATCTAAAAATTAAAAAAAAATTTTGACACCTGCAACCTCATGAGGTCGAATTTGGTGATGCTCATTCACTTAAAGTTACCCTACTGTTGATGATAAAACTGCCCTAGAAATTAGGGAACATGTTTCCCTGTTTTTAGGTTTAGTGCTCATTTATGTTCTTCAAATCCATTTTCTAAGAAAACTAAAATTTTAAATATGTGGAATCTATAATCACTTCCATATAACTTTTATCTTTCCACCTGTATGAAAATCAAGCCCTTTCACCTTTTGAAATCTTGCAAAATGGTTCAAACTGCATCCTACAACACTTGTTGCTCTGTTTTTGGCTAAAAAATAGGTGTTGGGACAGAGCCTTTATCTCCTCATAAAACAATTAGTTTGAAAAAATGAAGGAGTTTTTTCAATACCACTCCGTTATGAACACAAACCTCTCTTTTTTTTTTGAAATACTACTCTTGCTATCCAGAATCTGTCTTTGAAAAACATGTGTAAACCGTAAAATTTTGCTTTCTCAAAATATGGCTTTAAATAATACTTAAAATACTTAAAATACCTTCTATATCCCAACTGGTAATAGTTATGAAGATAGTGAGATATTTTATTGTAGATATAGATATTTTGAAAATAAACCTCCTACATAATTCTAAAATACCCTTTTATTTGGCCAGAAACTGATTTTCAAAAAGACTACTAAAACCAGAAAGCAGAATTTTTCTCTGAATGACTTTCAACAATTTTTTAGCGCAAGGTAAACCATAAATTTCTCCCATCTCATAATGAATTTGAAAAAACTGAAAGAGGTTTTTTTTGTTTGAATAATTTAGGAATAAAAGCTGCTTTCATTTTTCCAAAATATTCTTTTAGTTGCCCAAAAACCTTCTTGGAAATGGACTACTTAAAACAGAAAACAGAGTTTTTTGCTAATGAAAAAGGCTGCTACAGGTGCGCTATGAAAACAACATCATTTTCGTAGCAAAAAATCAATGTTTTACACTGAACGCCTTATGAAAATGAGGTTTCTTGGCTTATTCAAAAAAAAATTGACACAAACTTAAAAAATGATTTTCAAATCAAGGCATAAGATCTCTGAAGAGTAAAGCAAGGTTAATGAACATTATTTGGTGATGAAATGAGACTTATAACCCATGGATTAGACCCTATAAAATATAAAAATGACTCAAACCCTATCACCTAACCATTGAGACATGAAATGACCTAATACCTATCTAATACCATGACTCAAACAAGGTAAACTTTCAGAGCTTATTGTTCATGGAGGGAACTAGAAAACTTCATTTGAACTTGAAAAATGACATCTTAAGACCTTTAACCTATTACTTTCCCAATTCATAAATGAAATGACTCAAGAACTACTTGAAACCATGACCAAAAAAAGAGCTGACACTATGGTGTTTTGAAAATTTAGGGTGTGATAACAGCTCCTTTTCCTTCCAAATACCTAGGAGCCTCGTTGACTGACTCGACCATTAATCACTCCTCCTGGAGAGCTCTGCTGGACAAAATGGAATCTCGGTTATCCAACTGGACCAATCACACCCTCAATATTGCTAGCCTCCTGGTCCTCATTAAATCTGTTCTACAATCCCTCCCTATCTATCTCTTCTCAGTCCTTGCAGCTCCCAAATGGGTCATCAAAGCCATGCGAAACTTGCAATGATATTTTCCATGGGGAGGCACCAAAGAAAAAAACAAACGGGCCCTAGTAAATTGGAAGGATGTTTGTACCCCTAAAATTTAGGGAGGACTAGGATTGCGTGACCCTCAACCCAATAATAACAATGGGAGCTAACATCTAGTGGAAATGGGTCTCCAACCCTAACACTGCATGGGCCAACCTATGGGCAGCCAGGTACCCAGATTACTGGCCAAAGGAGGATCTCATAAGGTATAACCTAGATCCAGTTGGATCCCAAATCTGGAAAGTAGCAAGTGACCAAAAAGGTATGATCCAAAATCATAGCTTCTAGGATCTGCAAAGTGGTAACCAAGCCAGGTTACGGGAGGACTCCTCGAAACAGTTGCTAATCATTTCCTCCATCTTCCCTAGACCTCTATGGAGTGCGGCTCCCCAAGGAAGGCAAATAAAAAAGGCTCAAGACTTTTGTATGGATGACACCTCCCAAGTTTATAGGAAATTGCTACATACGAGCAGATGGAAAGACAACTAGAAAAATGAAAGCCACACAAAAATCTAGGAGGATATTAGTACAAAAAGAAAAATCAGAATAAAAATAGGACTTGACATCCTCCACTGGGGGCATATGCCCAATGGAAACTATTGAACCAAGGAATCCTACATCATTCTTCATTAGCAGAACCCTGGACCAGCAGATCTAATCTAGAAAAAGATATGGAAAGCTAATTTGTGGCCTAAAATATCCACCTTCATATGGCTGCTTAGTAAATGATGCATCCTCACATGGGAGAATATTTTGAAGAGGGGGCTTGTAGGACCCTCTTGATGCCCTTTATGTCAGGATAGCTTGGAAACCATCGACCACCTATTGGACCAAAGCCCCATATCCAATTCCTTGTGGGAAAAAATTGCAGCCTTATGTCGATGTTCCAACCGAGCAAGGGGCAACATCATTAACACCATCAGCAACTGGCGGGACAACCCATATACCAGCACTCTCCTGAATAGACTTCGGTAGATCATTCCAAGCATCCTCATTTGGAACATCGAGAAGGAACAAAATAGTCTCATATTTAAAGAGAAGGCATCCACTTCTGATCAGCTCTGGGATAGGATTGACAACTATGGCCTTAGATACCCAGAGTCAGGAGGACCTCCCCACCTCTACAGAAGAATGCTACATATGGAACAATTGGAAAATGGGTCTAAACACCCCCATGCACATCAATCCTCGAAGCGCAGGTAGAAACCATGCTTCAGAAAAATGGTCTCGCCCCTCTAATGGCTTCCTCAAATGCAATCTCGATGGAGCTTCCAAAGGAAACACTAGAAATGCAGGTTTCAAAGGAATTATCAGGAAGTCTCAAGGAGACCCTCTATGGATTTAGTATGGGAACATAGGTTGCAACAACAATAATTTGGTAGAGTTGGAGGGGCTTATACATGGTACTCAAATTTCCACCGAGTTTTATTACTTCCCTCTGGAAATGGAGGGAGACTCACAAATCTTAACTACAACTGCCACAAAAATCCTCCATGGCATGACTTCCTAAAAATTTGCTAATACCTCGAGACTTTCCTACAATCTAAAGGTGCTGGAAGTTTTGATTCACAGCCACAGAGTCATAACTTTTGGTCACATTCGTAGGAAAGCCAAATCTGACATAGATCTCCTAGCGAACAAAGAGGTGGAAAGCAGCTTTGAGTTGCATCATTCCACCCTAGCACGGGTTGAGGGGGCATCACTCAGATAGGATTGCCTCACACTCATTTAGAAGGATATTCTCCACTCAGGATGTGGGTGACAGAACTAACACGCTTGACAATCACATCCCGCACTCCCCGGGAGGCAAAGATCTTATGCCTAGAGCCTCACCTCCTGTGCATCCTCAAACCATTAGCCACTCACATGAGACTCACAGAATTAGGAATGATGATGAGAGGACAGGAACCCCTTCGCGATATCCAGAGCATCATCTCACATCTATAACCATAAATGATCACCATGATTAACCTCTATTGCAGCCATCACCCTTCACTCGAGCCTGTTGAGGTGATAAATCATGGCACGCAGGTGCGTGCGAAGCCCACTCATTTCTATCATCCCCACACAGAGCCAAAACCCTTTAAAAATATGAGCTCTCATACTTTTTCACTACACAATCAATTATCTCTTCCTTTCGCCTCTGTAATGTTCCCAATTTTAGCCTCAAGCTAAAATGGGACATTATAGTGCAATATTTTATTTTCAATTAATAAAATGGGTAAGGAGACCGGTTAACTCCTTGGTGATAGAGAAATAACACTCTTTATGAGAAAGGAGGATAAATAAGCAGCTGAAATAAACACCTAATGGTGTGAACATGATAAGGATCACCTTGAGTTGGCCATCCTTGACCAAGTCAACAGTGCTACCTTAGAGGGGTGGCTTGCTTTAGAAGACAATGCAGTTTTTGGAGGGAAAACATTCAAAAGTGAATGGAAACCCTAATTGTGGGACCTAGTGTGAGAGAGAGTTCATTTTCTTTATAAGAAAGAAGGAGCAACTCATTTTGGTTTATGCTTTGATTCAGAAATTTCGTAGTGAGGCCAAGGACTTGCACATCCGGGCTGCTTAGTAGGATTGCAGTGCTCTCGAGCACTGGGGGTGTTCCTAGGAGGGGATCCCCCACCTCTTCCTCATGGTAGGAGATGATTGGAGCTACATTTCCTCATTCTGGCATTTTTCCAAGCTCACTCCTTTAGTTGCAACATTATTTCTGTAGTAGTATGGTGTTGTGTTGCTGGGGTAGCAGCAAAGGAACTCATAGAGTGTTTCCTTGGTTTTTCAGTGGTGGAGTGATCTCTTGATTGGAGGAGCTATAGAGAGGGCTCTTGGAACATATTTCAGATCTATGGCATCAGGCCACTCATTCAACATTTCCCACTGCGTACTCATTTGGAGAAACTATGTTATTCCATGAGGGCAGTGTTGAGGGAGATTCTTGTGCTCATCAGGAGGAGTGATTTTGAGTGAAAGGGGATCAAATCATTTTTCCTTGAGGGCATTATCAGAGGAGGGAAGCAACATTTCAGATCAGCCACAGCCTCATATTCATTTGGTTTCAGTTGCAGTGACAATTTGTTTGTCACTATTGTATTTTATCCGGCGTTTCTAGCAATCTCCCTAAGATTGGCTAGAAATCCCATATTGAGCCCATTTTCCTCTCTTGGGCCATTTATTTGTATTCCTTCAGCTAGATTATCATTTTTTATGTATTCAAAAACTGCATCTCTCATAGATACTGCGTCGTTACTGCTCTATGGTATTTTGTGCAACATCAGCATCTCATGTATTACACTGCTTATTCACTGGAGATTGGTTCTAAAAGCTTGAGGGCCTTGTTCCTCATGATATTTCTATATAATATTTCTGGTATATTAATATGATGATGGCTGTATTATTTACCCTCTCATGATACATTCATATTTGTAAATTTTTAGATTGATGTTTTGCATATTGCTGTAAACTTTCTCATTGAGCATTGTTTCAGAGATCTAGTTTGGGGAGGTCTGTATAACCCCTCTAGAATCATTTATTTAAGCTCATTTTCTACAAGAAAGTTATATTAGATGTTTTATAGGGCATCCCAGTGTTGGTTAGCCTTATTTATGTAGTAGCTTCCTTATATAGCATCCTCAAGGACCCCGTGGCAGAAATTCCCGAGGTGGAATATTGCATATCCATTAGCAATGTCTGTGAAGGGCCAGCTAGCCTCAGGATCTCTCCCTTATTTTAAGAAGACATATCTTTTAAATTCCCCAACAATCAATCTCTGAAATGGACTTGCAGTGTCTCACTAAAGAAGGAAAAATGGAATATCTTAAGATATTCCCAATGGAGCAGAAATTTCCAGATTTGGAATATTACAGTGGTATCAGAGCATGATCTTGGCTCAGCTGGTGCCCAAGATCTATTTCTATTAGAAATAGGATTTTCTCTCTAAGGAGAGGATATTTAAAAAGGAGACAAGGAAAGAGGAATGATGGAAGAGGAGTTTTCCCTTCTTGTTTTCTAGACCATTGAGCACACCATTGAAGATTTGATGAAAGGGAAAATTTGGAGAAATTTTCTGAAGAGGATTTGTTGATGAGACAAATCCTAGCTATTTTCATGAAATATGTGGTCATTCAGCCACACATGTAGATCCACAGCACATTCCTTTGTTCACTTGCATTGCAAAAGGGGATAGAGGAAGGAGATGAGGCCATGGGAGGAGCAACACTACAACTTAAGGTATGGCTCATGATTGTTGGCTTGAAGGATCCAATTTTCATTTCCATGCAAATGCAAAAACACGAGATGCATTCACTAAGGGTTTTATGGAAAAACTTGGTGAAAATCATTGTGTCATAAACAAAAACACTTTGCATACATTGGAAAGAACCAATAATGCTGTCATTTTAGCAGGAGATCCATCACCACATGGAGGTGAAAAGGGGATCCATTGCTTCCACTAGAGGAGCCCTTGTGTCCTTGCAAGGAGTTTCAAACATTTTTGCATGTGGGTACCAAGACGCAATTTCGGAGCCATATGTGGCATTTGTTGGGGAATTGTGAGATGGAGGAAGAAGAGAATAAGGATCAGCATGGAGGGATGATGAGAATTCTCCCTTATCTATTCGAGAAATTTTATGCACATGGAAAGGAGACTGCACTGCGCAGAGGAGACAGGGACAAATCAGTCCACTCATACATGTAGTCTATTTCAAATCTTGATGTCTCACTTTTGAGGGTTTTCACTTGGGAGGCCACTTGATCTAGAGATGATGAGAGGCATCATGTTATTTGGTTAACCACTCTTGGATTTCAGAGAGGTGGAGACATTAGAGGAGTCCATTACAACACAGAGAGTTTGGGGATAAACACAAGGAGGAGGGACACACTCTCCCATTTTCAGTCTCACCCATTCTCATTAGCCACACTGCACTGATAGAGTTTGATGCATGGATGGAGGGTAGAATATTCATGATGTGGGATGAAAGCTCCATGGATTTAGTGAGAGAGAGATTACTTCCTTTGGGGAAGAACTATTTCATGCTTGGGAGTAGATGGAAGCTACTCATGCTTACACTGCCCAGGATCAGTAGATTCTTTGGAGGTGATAGTCTCTCATGGGAGGCTTATTTTTAGAGATCATAATTTCTTTGAGCATGAGTAGCTGTACGATGGCATGGAAGCAACTTGGAGGATGAATTTCACATGAGGGGATGTCAAGGTAGCAGGCATCAGCATGATGGAGCACCACATTATAGAATACCAACGATGTCTATGTGGAGTATTGATCCAGGATGGAGGACTTAGCTTTGGTTGAGTATTCCCCAGGATCTTGATGCATGCATGATTCTTGGATAGCCTTGATGGAGATGGTAAATACTCAGTGGATGACATGATCATCTGTCATCATGGCAGACTCTTCTTGACTAGTGTTTCTAGTCTCAAGGAGAAATTATTTGCATGCAGCATGTGAGGACTTCCTAGCTATGCATTTGGATGCATAGTTTGATTGGCTAGAGGAGTTCACTTGGAGGGCATTCATCATGGCATCTATCAACATAGGGAGAGATGCATAGCCTATTTTATTATGGCGGAGAGAACCTCACAGCCACTTCCCTACTCATTGGAGGTAGAGGGGAATTCTCAGTTGGACCATTTTAGCTCAAGAGTTCAAGCACAAATTGGAGAAGGTATAATCTCACATTTTGTATTGTAATTTCCTCCTTGTTTAAGCAGAATGATGACTCAAGGGGAGTTTTTCCTTCTTTAATAATGTACAAGGATGTATTTGTAGACTTTTTTAGTAGAAGAATGGATCACTCTTATGGTGGTTTGTGGAGGGAGCCACATGCCCCTTAGTGTGCACCATTGGCACCAATTTATATTTTCATGTTCCTATCTTTTGAGATGTGTGTGCCAAAAATCACTTGTTATGTATATTTTTGATGCAGGAAAGAGGCTCACTATGTTGGTCCCATGAGAGGAGCAGTGACCCACTCTCTAGTTGTCTTATGACAGCTTGTTTACATTGTGTTATGCTACCTTGTATTGCTGATGCTTATTTATTAACAGGGAGCACTATTTGGAGAGTGACTTATATGTTTGGACAACCCATTTGGAGCACTATTATACCTATTACGTATGCTCTATATTGCAGGAGATACCATGGGCAAACCATGATTTCCATATCATTACTTTTCTCTTCTTGTGGAGCAAACCAGTTGGAGAATTTGGAAAGGCATTTCATGGCTGAATATTTTGATGGGGTAGCTTGGGCCACTCTTGGAGGCCATACCATTTTCCCATGCATGTCATCACTCCTACCTTGAGGAGGCCATAGTTCAACAGGAGGATTTCCACCTACACCTTCTATCTTTGAGGGTGTACACCATTCCGGTTTGCATACTTGGGAGGAGGCATTGCAGAACAATTTATTGCAGCATATCTTGAGCAACGGTGGAGATTGTTGATGAGGAGGTCATAAGAGAAGAAGGGGGAGAAATTTTGTTCTCTCTATGTAATTTCTTGGGGACAAGCAACATGTGGGAGGGGAGGAACGTAACTTTCCCAATTTTAGCCTCAAGCTAAAATGGAACATTATTGTGGCATATTTTAATTTCACTTAATAAAATGGGTAAGGAGGCCCCTTAACTCCTTGGTGATAGAGAAATAACACTCCTTATGAGAAAGGAGGATAAATAAGCAGCTGAAATAAACACCTAATGGTGTGAACATGATGAGGATCACCTTGAGTTGGCCATCCTTGACCAAGTCAATAACACTGCCTTAGAGGGGTGGCTTGCTTTAGAAGACAATGCTGTTTTAGGGAAAGCATTCAAAAGTGAATGGAAACCCTGATTGTGGGACCTAGGGTGAGAGATATTTCATTTTCTTTATTATAAAGAAGGAGTATCTAATTTTGGTTTATGCTTTGATTCAGAAATTTCGTAGTGAGGCCAAGGACTTGCACATCCGGGCTGTTTAGTAGGATTGCAGTGCTCTTGAGCACTGGCGGTGTTCCTGGGAGGGGATCCCCCACCTCTTCCTCATGGGAGGAGAGGATTGGAGCTAAATTTCCTCATTCTGGTATTTGGCCAAGCTCACTCCTTTAGTTTCAGCATTATTTCTATAGCAGGATGGTGCTACGTTGTTGGGGTAGCAGCAGAGGAACTCATATTGTCTTTCCTTACTTGGTTTTTCAGTTGTGGAGTGATATCTTCATTAGAGGATATGTAGAGAGGGATCTTGGACCATATTTCAGATTTTTGGCATCAGGCCACTCATTCACCATCTCCCATCATGTGGCTATTTGAGAAATCACAAGGTATTCCATGAGGCGTGGTTGAGGAGATTCTGCCCACCGGGGGAGGAGTGATTTTGAGTGAAAGGGGATCAAATAATTTTCCCTTGAGGGAATTATCAAAGGAGGGTATTAGCATTTCAAATCAGCCACAACCTCATATTCATTTGGTTTCAGTTGCAGTGAAAATTTGTTTGTCACCATTGTATTTTATCCGACATTTCTAGAAATCACCCTGAGATTGGCTAGAAATCCCATATTGAGCCCATTTTCCTCTGTTGGGCCATTTATTTGTATTCCTTCAGCTACATTATCATTTTTTATGTATTAAGTAGCTACATCTCTCATAGAGACTGCCTAGTTACTTCTCTCCGGCATTTTGTGCAGTAGCAACATCTCATGTATTACACTGCTTATTCATTGGAGATTGGTTCTAAAAGCTTGAGGGCCTTGTTCCTCATGATATTTCTATATAATATTGCTGGTATATTAATATTATTATGGCTGTAGTATTTACCCTCTCATGATACATTAAAATTTGTAGAGTTTCAAATTGATGTTTTGCATATTGTTGTAAGCTCTCTCATTGAGCATTGTTTAAGAGATCCAGTTTGGGGAGGTCTATATAACCCATCTAGAATCATTTCTTTAAGATCATTTTCTGCATGGAAGTTACATTAGATGTTTTCTAGGGCATCCCAGCATTGGTTAGCCTTATTTATGTATCAGCTTCATTATACAACGTCCTCAAGGACCCTGTGGAAGAAATTCCCGAGGTGGAATATTGCATATCCATCGGCAGAGTATGTGAAGGACCAACTATCCTCAGGATCTCTCCCTTATTTGAAGGAGAAATATATTGTAAATTCTCCAACATTAAATCTCTGAAATGGACTTGTAGTGTCTCACTGAAGGAGAAAAAATGGAAGATCTTAAGATATTCCCGATGGAGCAGAAATTTCCAGATTTGGAATATTATAGCCTCTTTAACTCTGCTCTAGCTTCTCCCTGATTTTAGAAGATTTTGAAGCTTTATTCTCAAAGTCTCATTGTGAAATATCCCTTGGGCTATTGTACCCCTTGCTTTGCGCCTTCACCCCAGCTATTCCTACCCCCTGAGCCCCAGTGCTGCTTGGAATTTTGTGTATCCTTCCCTGAATCACTCCCCCTGCCTCTATGCACAATCTCCCAGAATTCGCCAGAGAACTATCCGAGGAGGATAGAGAGGGGGTATCCCTAGCTGATATCACCGTTGTTGTGAAAACAACTCCAAAAATAGAAGAAAAGAGATATCAACGCCTTAGAAATAAGCCACTTCGAGGGGGCAACCTCCAATACATTACATAAATGAACAATTCTTGGATGATACAAATTACAAAACCTCCTTTCTATATATAGGAGTCCATGGGGCCACAATGTAATTCTAGTGGGCCACAATGTAATCCTAGCCGACCTAACAATAATAATTTAGGGGCACAGTAATAAAAATATGGGGGTTACAGGGGTACAATAATAACAATAAGGGGGTTACGCTAACAACAATAAGGGACTATACTAGTAATATAGGGACCTAACATGCCCCTCTCCTTCAAAAAAGTGTTTTCCTCAACACTTCAGTAGCTCTGGGTGCTTCTGTATAAAATTCTTATCCTCCCATGTAGAATCTTCAGTGGGTGAGTTCTTCTACTTGATGAGATACTCTAAAATTGATCAATTTCGTAGCTGTTGATTTCTTGTTTCCATGACTGCTTCAGGTTCCAATATGATTTTTCCGTCCTCATCAAGTTCAGGAAATATTGTTTGAACTGGAATATTTTCACCTATAACCTTCTTTAATCATGAAACATGGAAATTTTGATGCACTCGTGAAGAAGCAGGAAGCTCCAATTTGTATGCCATATTACCAATATTTTGCAACACCTTGTAAGGACTATATTACTTTGGTGATAATTTATTATCCTTCTTAGCTTGCTTGAGGGACATTTGTTTGTATGGTTGTAGCCGTAAAAATACCCAGTCTCCTACATCAAAAATTCTCTCACTGTGATGTTGATCTACTTGTTGTTTCATTCGATTTTGTGCCAAATTCAGGTTATCCTTTAAGGGATGGCGAAATTCTTGTTGATGCTTGATGTGATCTTCCACTGCTTGAACCTTCGAATTTTCTCTTAAATATGATGTGATGGAAAGTGGTTGATATCCATAAAGTGCCATAAATGGGGTCATTTTTGCTGCAGTATGGAAGGAAGTGCTATACCACCATTCAATGAGAGGTAACCACTTGACCCATTGTGTTTGTTTATTAGATACAAAAAAAATAAGATATCCTTCCAAACATTTATTTATTATCTCAGTTTGACCATCAGATTGAGGATGATAAGATGAGCTATGAGCTAATTGAGTACCCAAACAAGAAAATAACTCTGTCCAAAAATTTCCAGTGAAAATGGGATCTCTGTTGCTCATAATAAACTTTGGGTTTCCATGTAGCTTTTGAATTGTTTCCATAAATGTAGTAGTAACTGTACTAGCTTTAAGTGGATGAGATAATGCACAAAAGTGTACATACTGGTAATTCTATCAACTACCACCATGATGACACTCTTTCCTTTGGACTTAGGTAAACCTATCATAAAATCCCTTGAAATCTCCTCCCAATGTTGGCTTGGAATGGATAAAGGTTGTAGAAGACTCGGAGTCTTAATTGTCTCAACTTTATTCTGCTAGAAAACCAAACATTCAACCACAAAATTTTGAATATCAAATTTAAGGCCATCCCAAAAAAATTATTTCTTCACTCTATGGTAAGTTTTTAAAAATCCTGAGTGTCCTCCTAAATGAGAAGTGTGCAATTCCAAAAGAATATTTTGTTTTAGTTGGGAATTCTTACAAAGATATAAGCGATCTTTGTACCAAAAAGAATCATTTTTCAGACTAAATGTATCAGATGTACTAGGATCTTGCTGCAACTTTTGAATGAGTGTCCACACTTCTTCATCCTTCTTCCATTCATCCATTGCTTTAGTTATCCAATCTGGTTGCATAATAGAAATGGCACAAAGAAATGCTTCCACCTCTTCATTCTTTCTTGACAGTGCATCTGCAACAACATTTAGCTTCCATTTTTTGTAGATTATTTCAAAGTCATAACCCAACATCATTGTGACCCATTTTTGATGCTCTTCTGAAGAGAGTCTTTGTTCCAAAAATTGTTTAAGACTATCATGATCAGTTTTTACCTTGAACTATCTTCCCATTAGGTAAGGTCACCATTTCTTTAGTGCATGTAGTATTTCTAACATTTCCTTCTCATAAATAGCTTTTTCTAAATACTTTCCTTTGATTGGACGACTTTCAAAAGCAAGGAGTCTTCCTTCTTGCATTAAAACAACACGAATTCCATTTCCTGAGGAATCACATTCCACAATAAAGGTTTTTGTGAAGTCTGGCGTAGCTAAGACCGGTGCTAGGCACATTGCCCCTTTAAGATGTTCAAAGGCCTTAGTTGCTTTAGGAGTCCATGAAAATGCATATTTCTTCAATAATGTTGTTAGAGGTGCTAATATTCTCCCATAATTTTTAACAAACTTGCGATAATACCCTGTTAACCCGAGAAATCCTCACAACTGCTTAATGGTTGTGGGGAATTTCCATTCCTTAATGGCTTTAATTTTATTAGGGACTACCTTAACACCCTCGTGAGATACAATATGACCCAGATATTCCACCTCTTGTACTCCAAAGAAACATTTGGATTTTTTTGCATATAATTGTTTCTCCTGCAATAGTTTGAGCACCCTATCAACATGTTCAACAAGCAGATTCAAGACCTCGCCGTAGATAATATATCATCAAAAAATACTAGCACAAATTTTCTAAGGAAGGGTTTGAAAATGGAATTGATCAATCCTGAAATGTAGAAGGTGCATTATGGGTTATGCAGTACAATGTACCCAGAAGGACTTTATGAGTTCGAAATGCGCCGAATATCTTTCATTTCTTTCATTCTAATTTGATGATATCCCTAACGAAGATCCATCTTGGTAAAATAAATTGCTCCATGTAATTCATCCAATAATTCATTAACCACAGGAATGGGAAATTTATCTTTATTGGTGAGCTTATTGATCTCCCTATAATCCGTACACATGCACTATGATCCATCCTTCTTGTGTACCAATACTACAGGAGTAGAGAAAGAACTTTGACTAGGTTGAATTATACCATCCTCTAACATTTTCGCAATCATACGTTCAATTTTTCTCTTTGACAGTAAGGACACAGGCTGATGTTTGGAGAAAATTGGACCAATGAATAAGCAGGATCATGATCGTGGAATACGGGAGTCTCAGACAATCAAGTCACCTTGGAAACAGATTTTCCAAGACTTTGGAGATCCGCAACAGATGATTTTGATGTTGGAACTTCTAGTGAGCATAATTGTGAAATTACACCTCATTGTTATTTCTTCAGAAGTTTTGTCATGAAATTAGAGCTTATTATATTTCCCGGATTTCCTATGATACCCCATAATGAACTTCTATCAAAATTTCAAGAAAATTTCTCAAACTTAAAAGCTACCGTCCCTGCATATGATTATAAATCATCGATTTCGACATAACATCATCACCGCCCATAGGAATCAAAAGCATTGGAATATTCAATACATATTCCCCCATGGTTACCTTGATATTATGGCATTTTTCAGAGCAATTTATAGTTCCTCCATTTGCAACCATCACTTGACATTTTGGTGTTGGGTATAGGAAACAATTCAATTCCTTGGCTACCTTAAAATGAATAAAATTATGGGTACTACCTGAATCAATCAACACTATTACCTTTTTCTTCTTGATATGTCCTTCTATCTTGAGGGTTTGAGGAGTGGTAATTCCTGCCAATTCATTACATGATATGGTTGGACTCATTTCTCTCTTCAGGGTTGGTTCCCCGGTGAGACCTCTTCTTTGAAAATTCTTGTTCATTTTCTTCTTCCTCTTCACAATCTATGTAAAATAATTTCTTCTCAGCACACTTATGACCTTTAGTTTATTTGCTATCACAACTGTAGCAAAGCCATTTTGCTCCTTTTTCTTCCAATTTTTGTGGTTTCAACCTTGTAGGTTGTGGAAATTTAGGATTAGCAACACTTCCTTCTTTATAGAAGTGAGTGGTAGGCTTCCTTGTCGTCATAATTTTACATTCAATTTTTCTTGCCAACCTGAATGCCTTCTCGAATGAATCAGGTTCCAAAACGCGAAATTCATGTTGAATGTAATCATTTAAAGTACCTATGAAGAGATCAATCCTGTGTTCCTCTAGAATATCAGTTACCCTTATATTCAATTTTTGGAAGTCCTCAATGTGCTCTACCGTTGAACCCTTTTGTTTGAGATTTATTAATTATTAAATAATGTTATTTTATGTGTATCCTCATAAGATGTTATCATTTTCCGTAAAATTGACTGTTGGACAATTTTTTACGGAGGAAAGCCATCGATACCATACGAATGTATTTTGTTCTAAACATAAGTTTCAATGCATAGATTTTGTGTGTTTTGCACATTATGGAGATCAAAATATTGGTCCATCTGTAGTATCCATGTTACAAGATACTTTCCATCAAACTTCCTCATATCCATTTTTGGAAGATGGTGGTTCTTCGCACCAAAATTAGAGTTTATGAAATCATGATTAACATTTATTTTGTTTTCATCATGAGTTTCTTCTACTATCTTTTCACCATTAGCAAACATTTCTTGTATCAACTTTGTCAAACCTTCCATGTTTGTTTTTGGATAATTCTTCATGTTTTCCATCTTAGCTTCCATGTCATCCATCTTAGATTCCATGCCAGCTTCCATGCCATTTATCTTAGATTCCAAGCCTTTCTTCAAACCATCCATATTATTCTTCAAACCATCCATCTTTTCTTCCATGCCTTTCTTCAAAACTTCCATTTCATTTTTTGCTACTCTTTGCGAGAGCGAAATTTGGTGCACTTGCTCTTGTAGTTTTGCTACATCATGTTGCAATTCTTCATCTTCATGAGTCATAGTAGAGCCCTCTGAAGGTTTAATGGGTGCTGAATTATTTTTACGAGGCATTTTTTACAACCCAATACTAATATGTATTCTAGAATACGCCCTTGTAATCAATTCAAATCGATTCTTCAAACAAGACTTATGTAATTCGGAAAAAATAATACACACCTTTTTCTTGCTTTTGAGAAGCTCGATATTGAAATTGGATTATCTCTGTGACTGTGGCCCTTCAATATCTGAAATTTGGCACTGAGGTAGCCCTCTGAATTCCCTTTCGAATGGCACAGGTTTGACCTAATTTGGATTCTCCAAGGCAAAGTTATTTCCAATCTCCAACAATGACGTAATTATGGAATGGTTCAGTAGAGTGAAATTGTATGAATTTCCACATGTCACAGTTTCTTCCTTCGGCTCTAAAATTGATATCAAAGCAACTACAGTCCATGGAATTCCGACCAATTTTTAAGGCATTCCAATTTGATGCTCAGAGAGAGAGTTACGAATCTTTTCCCACAATCACCTCTTTGAGATGAAATTCCAGAGCCTAAAAAATCACTACCTTCCACAGATCATATCTCCGAAAATATTGTGGAACAAGCTCTAAAATTTTGCGAAAATTTTCCTCATGACTTCAGATTAACACCTTAAAAATTTCAGATTCTGAACCTTCGTAGAAATAAATTTATAGTGCAAATGCCATGATGACTAGTTTAGGAGCCTACAAAATGACTTGTCTTCCACAAATCATATCACTGAAAATATTGCGAACCAAGCTCTGAAATTTTGCGACGAGGTTCATCAATAGTTCAGCTTCGCACTCTAAAAATTTCAACTTCTGAAACTTTGTAGAAAAAAATTTATAGAACAAATTTCACAATGACCTGTTTAGAGCAGCGAAACCCTAAAATCCCAAGCTCTGATACCAAATGTTGTGAAACCAGCTCCAAAAATAGAAGAAAAGAGATATCAACACCTTAGAAATAAGCCACTATGAGGGGGAAACCTCCAATACATTACATAAATGAACAATTATTGGATGATAAAAATTACAAAACCTCATTTCTATATATAGGAGTCCATGGGACCACAATGTAATTCTAGTGGGCCACAATGTAATCCTAGCCGACCTAACAATAATAATTTAAGGGCACAATAATAACAATATTGGGGTTACACGGGTACAATAATAACAATAAGGGGGTTACACTAACAACAATAAGGGACTATACTAGTAATATAGGGACCTAACAACCATGGCGAGGACAATCATGTAGAGTCAATAGAAGGCTCCTCTTCCAACACTTTTCTGCATCAGAGTCTCGATCCCAAGTAGAATGTAGAAGTGCCTGGGTAGGCTTCGTAGAGAGGAAGATGCGGCCTGCGGAAGTCCACCATCTCTCCATAGATGCACTTGCAGCACCACAAAATTGACCTGCCACCAGTTCAAGAGGAGGAATATGAGGATTCAGATGTCTAAGTGATGGATTCCGATGGCATCTAGATGCGTGTACCCGATGACGTAGATCCAAATCCCCCCATCCTTTGCGCACTAGTCCACAATCCTAGGCGTACAGCGGCAGATGTGGAGGAAGTTGTTGTGTAGGCCCCTGCTTGCCCCATTGAGGAGGAGGTCCCCAATAGTGATGATGAAGATGAAAAGTGAAGTTTGGGCATCTGTGCAGTTCTCCCATGTCTTTTTTCAAGCATTCTATCAATGACTTTTTTCTACCGTTCACTTTGTACTGCTTAGATATGCCAGCACTACAACGCACAATGTAGTTTTTTGTTTTAAGTTTGTTCTGGCTGGTTTCCTCCCCCGAGGTAGCCTAGAAACCATGTAACAAAGGTTTGGATTGGCTAAGCGTATCTTGCCATCCCAGCATGTAGAATATGTAACTTCTATATTTTCAAATTAATAGAATAGCCTAACTTACCAAAAATAAAAAACTTCTGGAAATGTTAATCTCTCAAATTTATTATCTACAACTTTTGCTTTGCATCCTGATTCATCTATAGATGTAAGTTTTGTGAATAAATATTCTTCCTTGACACCCTAAAACAATTTAAATAAATCATCTTTGAATTTAATCCAACTTGTTGCATATGATGATTTCTTCCACCACATGTACCAATTATACGTATTTCCTTGAAGCTACATGGATGCATGCTTTATTTTTTCATTGTTATTTTCAATATTTTAAATCTAAAATTATTCCTTTTCCTTATTAAAACATTCTACACTGTGTTTCTCATTATCGTAACATTTTGAGAACTCAAATTTTCATCTTCATTGGTATGTGACAACCAATACCTTGGATGAAGGAATTTTCTTCAAAATCAACATATTTTGAAGATTTAATATATCATTTTTTGAATTAGGTATGGTAGCTGAATGTGGCTATTCTAGATTTTGATGTGAATATAATGGGTTTGGGTTATTTGAGAAATCATGTTGTTGAGCTGCTACAATATTTCTTAATTGAAAGATAAAGTTTAACATATTCATCAGTTGATTATGATTGTGATCAACCCAACTTTGCAGGCCCACATTGTCCATTTCAATAAAATTGTAATTTTTTTGTAGATAATTTGTTATACTCTTTTTCTTTTTTTTCTCCCAGAGATACGTTATTTTTATGTCACTTTGGCTGAGCTTTTCTCCAAATATTCCATTATTTCACCAAGTTTCCTCAGCATCATTTTTCAAGTAACTAATGGTGAGTTTCCTTCCATTTTGACAATTTTTTTAAACACAATTATTAATTAAAATTATATTACTATAATTATAAACTAAAATTATATGCATATTAATTATACTTTTATTATATAATTATAAAAGTATGATAACTAATTAGGAAACCACTGTCTAGGACCAGACTTGGGGTATGACATTCAATGTGTCGGTGAGGAAGAATGCCTTATGGGATAGAATAGTCAATGGTAAATGGGGATCGAGCACACATGTAGGATTAAAAAAATTTGAGATATTGAATCACAGAAAAAAAATAGATGATGATTCTTGGGATGAGTGGTGACAGGGATATTACTCAACCTCACAGTGGTGACCAATATGGCGTATGAGTGCTAAAAACATAGGTGATGGAAAACACAACATTGAAAAGAATGATATGGCAGACTCACACAACAATGAGAACAACAAACGAGTACGTGGGCAAAAAATGGTTGATTATGAGAACAACTATGGAGAAGCAGACACGGGTGGAAAAATGGAATGCGACTCAAATCAAAAGTAAAATGGAGTGGTCAAGGATGGTAAATGTAACAACTATCATATAATGTGTGAAGAAACTCTAATATGATATTGTTAGAAACATTGATTATATATACATATATATACATATATATAATGGATTGAATGATAATTTTTCAAAGATGACCGTTGGCTTTAGTATATCCTTGATTCATTTTACATGAGGGGTCATGATATTTTTAGCATGCCCCTTCTTCCTATATAATATTAATTAACATACATTTATTTTTTATAGATAAAACTACCCCAATCCTTTTCTCCTACAACCATGACATTGCCAACCCTAGTCACTAAAAAAAATCCACATTTTGGTCTCCAATATGAAATCAATAATCTAAAAGACACCATCCAACACATAAATGTTTGAATTAATTAATTCATTTCTAATCATTTACTAAAAAATAAAATTATACCCGTCACAAGTAATAATTTCATTATTTTTGTGGTGTTTTGTGTTCCTAAGGGACCAATTGACCTTAACACATTAAATTATTGACAAAAAGTTTTGTATGCTTATTTCAAGGTTGTCCACATAGTTTTTGCAAAATATGGTGCTAATATCACTTAGCTTGTATGAAACTAAAGGTAAGTAAGTACATATGAATGAAAGGAACAACTCGGACATATGGATTCTTGAATTCAAGCTTAAACAAACATGATTACTAAAGGAATCAAATCGTCAAGAATTCTAGTAGAAACAATGAATAAATCCAACCAAATACAAAACTTTTTCCTAGGGAATTGCATCAGTGAGAAAGGAAAAAAACTATATCTAGAAATGAATTTTCCATAAATGATATTGAATCATCAGAATTAAAAAATCTACATTAACAAACAAAAATCAACAAGAAAATATAGCATTCCAATGAACCAATTGCAATAAATCTATTTCTATGATATCCAACTGTAACTGCTGCAAAACACACAATTTACTAGAAAATATTATTAACATCAATTATATCTAGAAAAAAACTGAATAATTGAATCACAACAGCTAAAAGTGGAAAACAAACTTATAGATACAAGAAAAGACAATAATAGTTCCAGGATCGGGCCCAAAATCATTCGAATTAATCTAGGAAGATCCACCTGTAGGGATCTACCTACTAACTTATCTAGCTAGGCCTAACCCCAAGGAAATTGAGGATATTTGACACCATGACCTCCCAATTGGAAACGTAATTAGGAAAGAGAACTCGACCAATTGAGTTATCTCTTAGGGCTTCTATTCTCTTATTTTTTAATTGTACAAGATGAACATTAAAAATTTCTTTCAAAGCCACGAGGAATTAAAATATAAGGTATAAAATCATCATATCCTTCACATAGAAAATTCTTTTCTTTCACCCCCCCTAACTTTGTGTCCATGCAAAGAACCTGCAATTGTGTCAGTTCAAGCATGATTGGCTAGAATAGTAACATAAAAGTGTTAGTTTCAGTGCATCTATGCTTATGCAAGGGACATTTTTTCTCTCACACATCCTCTATCATAAACACAAGATAAGCTTCATGTTAGCCACCTATAAATTCTGTCATACTCAATGGTGGCTAAGCTTGCCTTTTAAAACCTTCAAGAGATAGTTCTCTTTGAAAAATTATCATCTTTTGAAGTTTTTATGATGATTATTACCCTTTGAGTTAATCTTCACTGTTGTTTCACTATTAGTCCTAAAGTACCTACTGATTACCAAGGGAAAAACTACTTAAGAAACTCATTTTTCCCTCATTTCACCTCTCCACTTCATTCTCCATTTTCACCCTTAAACCATTTCCAAATTTCCTCAATAAACCTCCATATTAACCTTCAAAATCATCAAAACAACCCTTAAAACCTGATATCTCCCTTTTATTTGGTTTTAATTTTCCTTCTTTCATCTATCAGAACCCTCATTTGGCCTTAAAAATCACTATTTTTGGGCCTAAAGCAGCCTTCTGTAATACAAAGGTTTTAAGCCCCCAAGGGCTTATATCTTTTAGCCCTCCACCTTATATGCCTTTAGTCTCATAATCGGGTGCTTAAAGGCCTAAAAACCCTCTTCCGAACCCTTCTTTCCTTTGTTTTTTCATTACCCCGACGTTATGATTTAAATCAATTTAGACCGTTGATCTCTGCAGATCAATGACCATCAGGTTATCCATTCTTCACCCGTCCATCATGCCTTACCTTTTCCTCCATTCAAATAACTGCCCCATATTTTAATCTCAACCATCCATTTAGGTGATCTGACGATCGGGACTAAACCCAATAACCTTTTGACCTGTCTAGCCCAGGACAAGTTTGCTGACGCACTGCCAGACCCACTCTAATTTTCCCTCAGGACTATTGAGTTTTTGCGCTCGATGATAATCGTTGATATGTGCTCCTTCCACCAGATCAACGACCATGGTTCCATCTCGCGCCGTCGAGCCCTACGTCCCACCATAAATCCACTGTGCAGCTTTCCGCCCATCACATTTTATCCGCGTGGTTCGATTTCCTGACGAGCATCCAATGGACAGCGATCAATCTCACACAATATTTTGGACCTTCCCGTACCTCGCTACTTCCGTGAAAAATAGGTGGTTTTCATTTCCCACCTGTCAATCAATGTATTGTATCATGTTTTTTTTGGCAATACTGCCTACCCCCCCAAACGCTGTATGAAAACCACTTCTGGTTCTCCCAAAACCAACTTTCCTCAATTCGTGCCCTAATTCAAATTTAAACACCGTTTCGTTTTCTGCCATGGTTTTTGCTCCTTCTACTGCTGCATTCCTCCATCCTCATAGCTCCAAACCACCTTCACAAACCCTCCTAAGCAGTCAAACTCATAATTCGTAGGATTTAAATAACGATTGTTTGTTTTATGCCGGTTGTATAAATTAAAGGGTAAAACACTCCTGCAAATGATTACAATGTTATGGGCTGAGGATGACGATCCTCATGGCCCTTGATACAATTTTAGAGGGTTTGTGAGTTCTAATTACACATTTTGAGGGAATCGATAAGTCATGATTATCAGTTTTCTGAACAAAAACTCCAACAAACCGTCTACGCACATACAAAGAAACAGAACACAGTAAGCATCTGTCAATTGAAGGATCAAAGTGTAATCTAAATATTAAAGGCTCTAAGCAGAGTGTAAAGGAAACAACGGTCTAATCCACAAATGAAGACTGATCCAGAAGAAAACTCATATGACACATCAAAGGGGCTAAGTGAATCCCCAGCTACCAAAGTTTCCACCTGTAACCTCTCTACCTCAAAGGAATACCCAGATCATATCTCAGCCAACAAAATTAAAGACTAAGGCAGATGACAGTTATCACAAATGAAGGAAGATATTTCAAACTGTTAGTAAAGTTATTAAAAATATAAGAAAATGCCTAAAAGTCAATCTTTTTACCCACTAAGCCTAAAAATCAGAAACAGAGTTAATAAAACAAAGTTATAATTGAATGTTTTCCTGCCTTATGCCTTGCATGGTTTTCAAGGCTACGAGTTGCATTTAGTACGGAATTAATTAGAATTCAACCCTAGGAACTCTTCCACCTCCTCATTTTCTTATAAAATCTCCTTGAGGAGCAGATTGTAAAGGGTTGGTTGGTCACTAGTTGTAAGATTGGAACTCTTTGAAATAATACATAGTCTGTCCGAAGTTGAGGAAGAAATTGAAGTATTGGAAGTTGGATTATGTTTTGACATGCTTGTTCTTGAGAAGGCTCTATCATTGGATCCCCGAACTTTGCTATTGGTGATGTATTCTGAACTTTCTTCTATTTTTCCTATTTTCATTATGTTTCATAAATTCTTACTACAGTAAGATGAAAATTTTAGGCTAAGAAATGACTCCTGGAAGCACCTCAAACCTATTTATCCTTCACTATTTTATGTTTTCTTCTGCTAAGGTATTTTAGAGTCTTTAATCTTTCTCTTTAGTCCTCATGCTTGTTTATTTCTTTAATAGTTCAAATAGTTGGTTCCAGCATGATTTATGGTTTTCCCTGCTTGTCTACTGCCACTTGAAAACTATTTTTGAAGTCTCCCTTTGAAGTACCATTGTTTACAGTTAGCCAAGGAGGTCTATTTCGATCATACCCTTTGTCCCTCCTTGAATAATTGTTTTAAAGGTCTTTATAGTTGTGATAATAGATGTGTTAGGTGTTCCCTCTTCTATTACTGTAATTATCAGTGAATCTTTCATGTTTTCTAGATCTTTTGAAATAAAATCTTTAAGGAAATAGGATGTGCTCCCGAATCTTAGATTTCATTTTGAAAGTTGTCTTGAAATCATTATTTTCTTAAAGTGTGGTTTGTAAAATTCATGGTTAGCCACGTCTATCAAATACCTCTTTATTTTTCTAGTTATGTTCTTAAGTTCCCTTTGTTGAGAATTCAAACTCTCTTTCCAAGTCATTGATGTCCATCTCATTCACAAAAACTAAAGGATCATGTGGCCAAGTTAGATTTTCCCTTTGATATCCCATATCCACTTATGAGCCTATTAGCAGCTTCATTTTGACTCCATTTCCCAATGAAACTGACACTTCTTCTTTCTATCTATACTATCTAGACCTTTCATGTTCTGCCATCCCAATCCAACCAAACAAAAACCTGCACTTAATAACTAGTCTAAAATCAATACTTAAAAGAAAACAGGATAAATCTTTGCAAAACAAGTGAATTTGAGAGATCCCTCTGTGAGAACAGAAGGACTAGATCCTGGAACTCTAAATATTGGTTCTGATGTTTCCTTGTCTTTTGGTAAGCCAATCTATCAAAACACAGGATACCAACATAATGGCGATCACAGTGGGACCTATTGAATCTATAATAGCCTAGAAAACTATTATAAACTCTTTAGTCCTACAAATCTCTAAGAAAAGTAGTTAGTAAGCCATAGAGTAGACTTTGTTTGTTTGAGCACCTTATCTAAGTGTTAAAATCAGACATAGGACACTCTCTTAACCATAGAAATATACAAAATCCAAAGATATTTCAGATTGGCTTCATAATAAACATAGTGGTGGAACCATAAAACATTTTACCTTCACAAAAGAAAAATTTTACACCTGGCGACTCCATTGGCCCCAGTAGGCTTATTACTCATCTAGGTCTCTAGATCTGTTTAGGACTGTGTTAACCATCCTTGAGGAAGTTTAGAAGCCTAGTCCAATACTAGAATAGACATTGTGAGAGACAAAACTTTCAAAAACAATCCCTAAAAAACTTCATCCTCTCTCATTTTGAAAAAACAGTCTGGCTTCACATAGGATCAACAATAGATCTCATTCGAACCCTAATCCTCCTACAATAGTTGACAATCCAGAGAATATTTTGTGGCAGACTTCTAAGTTTGGAAAATCAGCTGCTGATAGGAGCCTCTTAATAACAAAATCTGTCCCTGAAAACCTTGTTGTCTTAGAGGATTTACACTTTGAATTACATCATACAAAGAACATATTCAGAACCATATCTCAAAGTGATTTGAACCAAGCTAATTTTGAAATAGCAGGTTTGCAACAGGGCTTTAGTAGATAAGCCTCGCCTTCTACTCCTCCTGATTCCCAGCTTCTTCACAACTTTAGCCTCTTTTGTAACAAATCTTCTCAAAACCAATTTGTTGGCCTAAGTGTTTCTTCCACTCCAATCCATACCACCACTATCCAAAACACTCCATTCCAACTCACTTTCCCTCTTGTCAATCCACCCCTTATAAATCCACCTTTCCTTCCAGCCATGGCAGCATGGTATGTTCCACTAGTGTTACCACAACCCATGGTTCCCTTGCCAAATGATTACCAATCCGAAATTCCTCATTTCTTTGGAAATGAACCTACTAGTGCCCAAAATCATGTAGATAAAATGAATGATGCCTTTGATTACATGGAGATAGAAGAAGAGACTATTAAAATGAGAGTTTTTGCTCAAAGTTTAGGAGGAGAAGTCAAGAAATGGTTTAAAAACTTAGCTCCTCATAGCATAAATGATCTTCCTTCTCTATATCAAACATTCATAAACAAATGGGAAATCAGAAAAAACCCCCTCCAAATCCTTTCAGACTATACTAACCTCAAAATAAATACTAGGGAAAGTGTCCATGATTACTACACTAGATTCAATAGTGTGTATAATGCACTTTCTCCAGACATGAAACCTCCACTAGGCTTAGCCTTGGCTAAATTCCTATAAGCTTTGACCCAGAAATGGCTTATCAGCTAAGAGAAAGACACCCCTCAAATTCAGAAGATATGCAAAGGGGAGCCATGAGTGTGGAGGAAAATCTGATTGAAAAAAGAGCTAGGTTGAGGGTAGAGAAAAGAGTTACATACAAGGATTATACAATTCCGTCAACCTCTGTATCAGATACTAAAATTGATAACTTAGTAAAGGTAATGGAGAGGATGCTTGAAAAGATAAATCTGAATGATAGAATGCCTCCTAGAGAAAACCAAAATATAAATAGAAACCAGAATCTGAGAAGAGACCCTAATGAAGATAGGTAGAGAGACAATGACCAACAAGTTAGACCTCCCTTCCAACAAAACTATGTAGATCAAGAGGAAGAAAGGGAGATTGAAATGTTGGGAGAAAATCATGTAAACTTGATTGGATTAGACAGTGGGGATGATGTTTACCTCCCTGAAGAAGAATAAGTTTTCTTCTCCCCATAAAAAAATGAAAATACATATGAGGATTCTGATGATTATAGTTTGGGGTTTGAAAATGCAATCATGGAGGTGCACAAACAATATGATCTTAGGAGCATAGGGAACATAGATAACTCAAATGACAAAATCACTAGCACTACTGTTAAGAAAAATGCAGAAAATCAGCCTAAGAAAACATTAGAGAAACCCAAAATATTGGCTAAGAAAACAGATTTAAACAAAGAGAAAAGCAACCAGCCAAATGTTGAACAAAGCAGCCCTAAAACTTTAGCTAGTGGCCCTAAAAAAATTGTCCCAAATAGCAGACCAAACAAATTTAAGCAAATCAGAATTGCTGAAAGGAATTCAATTGAAAAAACATATGTAAATATGACAAAATCAATAGTTCCTTTCAGCCTTGAGGGAGAGATTGCAAAGATAAAAATTATCATACCTCTAGCTAAACTAGTAACCCAAGAAGTGTACAAAAACCAAGTTTTGAAATATTTGAACTTAGGAAGTGACACTGATACGTTAAACTTGACAAATGACAAACCTGAGTTGTTGTTTGGTCCAGAAGTTGATGGAAAATACCAGGAAGGAGCTATCCCTCCCTTCTATGACAGTTTGAATATACATGATAGGATATTACACAATGCCATGTTAGACTCTGGAGCTTCACATAATCTTATGCCCAAAGTAGTAATGGAAAGATTAGGCTTAGAAATTACTAAGCCATACAAGGATCTGTATTCCTTTGATTCAAGTAGAGTCAAATGCTTGGGTTTAATCAAAGATTTATGTGTAAACTTATCTTAGATCCCTGCTAAGAGTCTAGTAATGGACATAGTGGTAGCTGACATTCCCCCAAAATATGGCATGCTTTTATCAAGATCATGGGGAGCCAAACTTCAGGGGAGCCTTCAAATGGACATGTCTTATGCCACCATCCCAGTTTTTAACCAAAACAGAAGATTATACAGGGAATCCCACATGAAATATATGGTGAGAAACATAGATAAACCAAACAACTCTCCAATATATTCCATTCAATCAAGTTTAGATTCCTTTATCTTATAAAATGAAGATGAAATCACTCAACAAGAAAAGGAAAAAAAAGAAGAAATCAGCTTACCAGATAAGTTAAAACTGCGTTCAACTCATATACAAAGCATTAGCAATCAACAACAAGAAGAAAATGAAAATGAGGCAGAAATACTTTGGACAATAAAATTTGATGGGTCTTGTAATAAAACAAGTGCAGGGGTAGGTGTATGGATTCAAAATACAAATCAGGGTTATTCATATAAACTAGATTTTCCATGCACCAACAATATTGCTGAATATGAAGCCATTCTCCTTGGCTTGCAGTTGCTTAAACAATTAGAAGCCCAGAAAATATAAATCCTAGGAGATTCTAAACTTATCATAAGACAAATCAAAGGATAATATTCAGCTAAAAACCCAAGACTTAGAGAATATAGAAATGTTGCCCTTGATTTATTAAATACCTTTGAAAAATATGAACTCATTTTCATTCCAAGAGCACAAAATCATCTAGCAAATGAACTTGCCTTCAATGCCAACAATCGCCAAGTACCCCAGATAAATGAACATCTTAACATAAAGGTCAAAAACAGGCCTGTAGTGCCTGACAATGAGGACCACTAGCAATTGTTTGACACTAACAAACACATAGATGATTTCCTAAAATCAGAAAGTGATTTTTCCATACTAGCATTAGAAACGAGCCATGAAGAAAACTGTTTGAATAATGAACAAATCTCAGAAACATAAATGACATATTCTGCTGATATAAATAACTGTGAGAATCTTTTTGAAGTAGAATTAATTGACCATGCAGACCAGAAATACTTGGAAGTTTTACAATGCAAGAATGATACAATTCCAAGAGGTCTCACACCTTTAGAACACCTTTTTGACTTTGATGATGTAGCCAAAGAACCAAGAATGGAGCCTATGGAAACAGATGTAAAATAACATAACATAGGAAGTCTAGCAGAACCAAAGATGATCAAATGATCTAACACACTCCTAGCTCATATAAAACTGCAATACATAGAGCTGTTCAAATAATTTAGAGATGTGTTTTCTTGGGGATACAAAGATCTAAAATCTTATGACACTAGCATCATTCAACACAAAATTCCTCTTACGGAAAATCAGAAACCTTTCAAACAAAAAATAAGAAGGATAAACCCTGTTTTATTACCTTTAGTCAAGAAAGAAATTGAAAAAATGTATGATGCTGGGATTATAGTACCCCTTAGATATTTAGAATGGGTGTCAAACCTAGTTTCTGTTAGGAAGAAGACAGGGGAAATTAGTCTCTACATTGACTTTAGAAATCTAAATAGAGCCTCCCTGAAAGAAAACTACCCCTTACCCAAAATGGACCATATGCTTCAAAGGGTAGTTGGATCAAAAAGAATATCACTGTTGGATGGGTTCTCAGGGTACAATAAGGTGTTAGTGCTCCCAAGTGATCAACACAAAGCTGCTTTTACTACACCTTGGGGCACCTTTATGTATGTCAAAATTCCATTTGGTTTGATGAATACAGGGGCCACTTTCCAAAGGGCCATGGACATAGCCTTCTCAGAAGATATCGGCTATTTTATAATCATTTACCTTGATGACATAACCATTTTCTCTAAAACTGATGAAGAACATTTGATTCATTTAAGAAAAGTTTTTGAGAAATGTAGGAAATTTGGCTTATCTTTGAACCCCAAAAAGACAATCTTTGGTCTCCAAGAAGTTAAACTTCTTGGTCACATAATTTAAAAAGAGGGAATAAAATTAGACCCTAAAAGTATTTATGGCATATTAAAAACCAGCCATTCAAGAAGCCTCAAAGAATTACAATCTTTCATTGGAAAGATTAATTTTTTGAGGAGGTTTATCCCCAACCTTGCTGAGCTATTAAGAAACATAACAAACGTGCTTAAGAAAGAGGTAGGTGTGAAATGGACTACACAAGCTAAAAAAATCATTTGAACTGGTTAAACAAGCTCTTACTCAAACACCAGTCTTGATTAGTCCAGATTTCACCAAAGATTTTTATATCTTTTCTTTTGCATCAGAACATACAATAGCTGCAGTGTTACTTCAAAAGAATGGTTTGGGGAAAGAACAAACAATATATATTTTTAGTAGGGCCTTAATAGATGCTCCTCTCAAATATAACATCATGGAGAAGCAAGCCTTAGCATTAGTGAAAGCATTAAAAGACTTTAGAGTCTACATTTTACACTCTCACATAATTGCTTTTGTTCCACATACTGTTGTCAAGGACATTCTAAGTCAAGACCCTGATGGTAAAAGGGGAAAGTGGATTGCTACTATTCTTGAATATGAATTAGAAATTAGGCCCACCAAACTAATTAAAAGGCAGGGACTAGCAAAACTCATGGTTGAGTCAAACTTCCAAGCACTATGTTAGCACCTAATTTGAGCCTTAGGCTGAAGGAAGGCAAATCAAGGTAACCTTTAAACCACACTCAACCTTGTAGCTAGCCCTACAAGGTCAGGAGATGGCTCTCTCCATGAAAGATATTCAATAAAGTACAATTATGAAATGATATTAGGCTAGGTATAATGATAGGAAATGTTTAAATGAATTAATTTTTCAGGGTTGTATGGAAAAAATAGGACAGTTTGAAATTGGGGAATTAAATCAGGGATACAGGATATTTCATGGGGCAAGGTAGGTAGGAAATTTTAGCAATTTAGTTTAAATAATGATGGGATGGAAAGACTGGTGAGGAAATGAAAAGTGCATATGAGATGGATCCTTTTCAAACAGAAAAAAACACAGAATATTGAATAATTTCCCAAGGCAGAGCATTAAAAATGGATTCTACCTATCTATCTTGAAAATCATTCAACCAGAGATGTTTATGAATGAATGGTACACATAACAATTTTACATATGAACACAAAGGAGAGAAAAAAAGCTAAAACTCATACCACATGGATCCCACAAATCAGAGTTGCATATCTTTATTAATTCCCTATCAAATTGTTACAACGGAGCGCAGAGCGTCCTCTTTGATTTCCACACTATTTCCCCTACTTACTGACTGACTGGTTACAAAATGAGTGAAAATTACATTAAATAGACCAAAAATGTGGGAAATAGATCCACACAAAAAGGTATTGTTTTACCAACTCAGAACTGAAATCTGAACATAGGAAAGAGAACCAACAATATGCTCCTGAAAGGGAGGAATAGCAATACATTTTGACCACTTTGGTAGATTCGTTGATATGCTGGATGAATGAAAAATAGGCAATCTGAAGAGTAGATCCCTATTTTTCTGCTACTGTAGAAGTCTCTATTTCATAATTATCTCTCGGCGCTTTGAATGTTGCTTGTCTTTATTGAAAATCTCATATATGCTGAGAAATGCCTTTTGAAAACATCAAAACTGAATTTCATACCTTTAATGAAGAAAAGACCCTTTTTTGGATAAAAGGAGCAAAGGGAAAGGGATGTGGGCCCGAATCATAATTGCAATCGGAAGATCATGGAGGTGTGACACACAATGGAAAACTTGCGATGCGATTAGTGCATAAGGGAAATCGCAATCAGCGGTTGGAGGAAAGGGGAAGATGTTATTAGAATGAGGCCCTAAAACTCCAATGCGATTGGAATAAATGTAATAGGGGTAAAGGATAAGCCAAAGGGTAATGGGGTAAAAAAACAAATAAAAATATTTTGGCACCTTTGCAAAGGAGAAAAATAATTTTACGTTGAAAAATGGGGAAGGCCTTTAGGTGGGACCCGGGAGAACAATCGCAATCGCAATCGGAAGGGAAGGGAGGTGTTAAGGTGCAATAAGATTTCGCCGATGCGATTTAGGATGGAGCGATGGATGGAAGTAATTTATAAAATTAAATAAAATGAAATTTGGGATTTACAAAGGGAAAAGGCCTTTTTATTATGAATGGGCGAAAGATTATATGGTGGGACTCGAAGGTTAATCACAATCGGAAATCGGGCTTTGGGAGCGGAGGCTAAGTGTTACATCATAGGATTTTGCTGATGTGATTGGGGATAAGTGATGGGGGAATCCTTTATAAAATGAAATAAAATGTGACTTAGCACATTTACAAAGGAAAATAGCATTTTTACTTTGGAGCGGGGTAGAATTTTTAATGGTGGGGCCCGACCGATCGGAATCAAGAGATCGGAGGAGAGAAGAGGCAAAGTGTTATGTGAAAACGCTGATTGCAATGATGCGACAGACTGTGGGCCATTTTATTGGATGGGCAAATTGACGGTGGAGGTGTAATCGGTGGAGCAGAGTTCATCGCAATCGGAGAAATGGGGAGGGGTCAATCGAAAGGGATTGATTGAAAGTGCCGATTGCGATGATGCGATGGCATATGGGCCGTCGGATCGTTGATCATATCAAAGGTTGGGATTTAATCAGGTGGGATTCAATCGGTAGGACTCAATCAAGTGTATGCAATCACATCAAAGTTTTTTTATAGTCACAAGGGTCAATCAGACTGAACGATAAGTATGGTCCGATTGTGATCGGAATGGGAGGAATTTATAATAAAAGCTTTAAAACTTTATTATAAATTTTAAGGGGAAATGAGGGGCGGGGTTTATTAAATCGCATCGGGGTTTTATGTGTTTAAGATATTTTAATGATGCGACTATGCCATAAGATAAATAAAACATTAAACTTTAATAAAATAAAGTTTAAGGGAAAAAAAGGGGAAAAGGGGTAGGGTTTAGGGTATAGGGGAGCTTTATTCACTTAAGCATAAATTTCAATCCAGGAGTCAGTTTTGAGAGTATAATATATTGTTGGAAATCTCTTTCTGGGATTTTTCTGATGGACATACTTAGAACATGATTTCACACTAACAAGGCTGTCGAAAACCTCTCTGAAGGGCAGGGTGGTGACTTTGTGGAGATAGCAGCTTCTGAAGTGTGAGTTATTACATATGATTGACATAAAATTACATAAGAGATGATAATAAAGGAAAAGTATCATGTTTTCACCTCAAAAAATGGTTTTGAGGAAAAAATTACATCAAGATGAATAAAAAATTTCTTTGATCTTCCCAGATGTTGTGACTTTGATTTTATTCGACCTCCTCATGACCTTGCTGATATTTATTGACACTTGACTCAATAATTTGAGCATGGTGAGATCCTAAAACCTAATGAGACCAAACCTATGACCTAATCATGACTCACAGGGTGAAAGTGACTCATGACTAAAGACCATAGAGAGGAGAATCAACAATTTTCACATGAGGGAAAACTGATGAAAGACAACTACCATCAATGAATCCATGACCTAGCGGAATGATGAAAATTTATGGTATGGGACTCCTAATATGCAAATGAAAAAGAGGAATTTTGATCACTGATGGCAGTATGACTAGACTGACACTAACATTGGCTCCAATGGGGATGGTAGCTCCTTGGAGGTGCTAAGAACACCGTAGACCAAGTAGCCTTATCCATTGGGCATGGAGTCAAAAAATACTTAAAAAGGACACAATGTGGTCTGACTCTGACTCAAAACTAAGACTAAAAATTAAAATAAAACCAAACCATACACATATCATTCAAGTTTTATAGCCTTCAGCTCGGGCCCCAAATTTGAATGGCTGTGTACTTGAAATTTGACCAAAAATAACATGGTATATATAATGATTGTGACATAGTTTTTGATCCATTATATTCAACAATGGTAGTGCTTCAAAAGCCTAACATTCACTAGTCCTCTACGGCAATCTTGGCCATCCATATCTGAAAGAAAAAAGGCATTTTGTCCCCTGTATGCTGAAATATTATATGGTCCTTTCCACAAGTTGTCGAACTTACCATGTTTCCCTTTGTCCTCATTTCTTGCATCCCATCTCAACACCACATCATCCAACTGAAACCTTTATGCTTTGGTCTTTCGGTCATAGATCTTATTTATTTTCTCCTACAACTGAATGGAGTTCTGTGACACTTCCTCCCTTGTTTGCTGAAGGTGGATCATTTGATTGATCCTCCGCTGATTATTAGCTTCTTCACTGCCAAATTCTTGTAATAACTTCATGATCGGAACTATAAGAGATGTAGGAAAGACAAAATTAGTACCATAAACTAGTTCAAAAGGTGACATACCTATAGATTTCTTGCTGCTAACTCTGTCTTCCCATAACGCATTAATGAGCTTTCGATGCCAGTTCCTTTTGTTTGCCTCCAACATTTTCTTTATTATGTTTATCAGAGATTTATTCGACGATTCTTCTAGGTCGTTGCCTTGTGGGTAGTACGTTGTTGAATGGCCCAGCACAATATTGTATTTTTTGCAGAAATCGACCATCTTCTTAGATTTAACGTTGTTGCATTATTTGTTATAATTTTGTGAGGGAAACCAAAACGAGATAAGATATTTGACTCTAAAAATTGAATAATTACCGTGTCTGTAGCCTTCCTTGCTGGAATGGCCTCGATCCATTTGGTGAAGTAATTTGTACCTGTTAAGATCCATTGATGCTGTGCTGATGATGTGGGATGAATTTCCCCTATGAAATCAAGTCCCCACTACTGAAAGGGAGCATTTACTAAAACTGGTTTCAAAGGAAGAGGAAGCAATTTCTTTTTCCCTTGGAAAATTTGACATTCATGACAACTCATCACTGTTTTATACAGATCTAAAAATAAAGTGGCCCAATATTACCCTACTCTTAATACCTTGTTAGCTGTAGTTTTCCAAAACAAGTGACCACCGCAATCACCTTTGTGAAATTCAAGCATTACCTTCTGAGCCTCTTCTTCAAACAAAAAATTGAGCAGAATACCTCCTAGATATTTCCAATAAAGAGCACTATTTAAAATACGGTATTTAACAGCCTTAAGTTTCAGTGATCTACCTTTGCTTTTAGACATTCCTGGAGGTGGTGAAAGATGCCGAAGAACATAAAAAATATCTGAATACCATGGGGATTGAAGAAAAATGTCTGAAATTGGAACAAGCAAACCTTCATCCTCATCTTCAGACATTGTTGTTATGAGATTTATATCCAGGGCCCGTAGGTTTGATTGGGCCATTAGCTTTTCCAAGCCTTGTCCTTTGATCAGCTTTGTGGGTTTGATCTCCAAATCATACTCCAATATAGCTGCTATCCACTTACCTCTTCGACCTTCTGGATCATTTTGCATGAGGACATCATTTACTGCTGCATTAGGAACATATGCTATAGTATGTGAATGCAGAATGTAGACCCTAAAATCCTTCAATGAATTTATAAGAGCCAATGCTTGTTTCTCAAAAATATTATACTGTAAGTCAGCATCTCTAATATTCCTACTGAAAAAGGCAATTGGCTTTTCAATCTGATCTCTCTTTTGCATCAAAACCGTAGCCATAGTATGCTCCGATGCAAATGAAAATATAATAAAATATTGAGTATAGTCAAGACTAATAAAGACTAGGGCATTGGATAGAGAAAACTTTACCAGATTAAATGACTCGATAGCTTCTTCACTCCATTTGACAGTGCTATCCTTTTTCAACATGTTAGTCATTTCTCTTAAATGTTCAGCCAAATTGGGTATAAATCTGCACAGGAAGTTCATCTTACCATTAAATGCTTGAATCTCCTTTTTGTTCCGTGGAAGGTCTATGTGTTGAATTGCCTCCACTCTAGATGGATAAATGTGGATACTGTATTTAGAGATGATATGCCCCAAAATCTTGCCTTCATCCATAGCAAAGAGACTCTTCTTTGGATTGAGAGAAATCCCAAAATTCTTGCATCACTGAAAAACAACTCTCAAATGGTGCAAGTGTTATTCATGAGAACCAGAAAACACTGTCAGATCATCCAAATAAACAACAAAAAAAACATCCTTTTCATTGGCAAAAGAAATTTCCATTGCTTGCTAGAAAGTGGCTCCAACGTTCTTCAGTCCAAATGGCATTTTGGCATACTAGAAAGTTCCTTAGGGTGTTGTGAAGGCAGTTTTGTCTTGGTCTTTCTCATGCACCAAGATCTAGTTGTAGCCTGAGTATCCATCAAGTAGTGACATCCGTGATGCTCCAACTACTCTTTGCAGAATATGGTCCATCTTCGGAAGTGGATAATTATCCTTTAAAGATGTTTTATTCAGATTCCAAAAATCTATGCACAACCTTATCTCTCCTGTCTTCTTATGTACTGGGACCAAATTTAAAATCCAGTCAGAAAATATAATTGGGACGATGATACCAGCTTTGTACAATCTATTTACCTCTTTTTCGATGGATGGAAACAACTTTGGGTTGATTCTTCTCAGCTTTTGTCTAAATGGCTTCTGATCGGGCTTGATGAGAATAGTATGTTGGATTATGTTTTTTTCATACATCTTCAAGTCTGAATAATCCCATGCAAACACATCAGAAAATTCAAAAAGTAACTTAACATACTGTTCCTTTACCTTAGGGGACAATGCCTTTGATAACTTCACAAGCTTGGGCTTGTTAGCTGTTCCAAGGTTCACATCTTCAACTCCTTTCTTAGTAGGCACCAAGCTTGGTTTCTTTGCAACATCATCCTAATCAAAAATCTCCTCTAAAGGTATGAGACCTCTAGGAATTACATTGTCCTTCAGCTGCAATATGTCCATCTGATTTGCTTCAATTTATTTATCATCAACCTCATAATCACCTTCTATGGGAGTATCTTTGAAGTTTCCTTCACTCTGCAAAAAAGCATTGATCTCATTGTCATCCCAAAACACTTTCCAATACCTCAAATTGTCAGGAATAGCAGGCCTATGTTTGACATAAATCTCAAACTTGTTGCTGGAGTTCATCGAAATCTTCAAGTTGCTTGCTGTAGTGGCAAGAGAATCATCAATAATATTTTGCATTCTGGGTACTGTTGTCAAATTATACTCAGGAAATGTTCTCAAAATGTCTAGGACTGCATTTCTATATGCCCTCAATCGTGGATTTTTTTCTTGGTACTTTCCTTTGACCTGTTTGATTATCAGCTCTCAATCTCCATAGACAGAAATTCTCTTTGCATTTAAATTATTCAAAATTTCCATACTTGCAATCAAAGCTTCATACTCTACTTCATTGTTAGAGCAGTCAAAAGCCAACTTATAAGCACATACTCTAACATTACTAGGAAATTTTTCAGGCTAGAAAGCAGGGCTTCGAATCCATATTCCAATACCAGCTCTGTCCTTACCAACAACTCCATCAAAGTCCATGCTCCATAGGCCTTCTTCTTCTTCTTGTAGATGCTGAAATTTTGCTTCTTTCTCTACTTTATCCTGACCAATTTCTGCATCTTTCTGCTGTTCACTATCTTCTTGCTACTGGTAGGTAGGAGGCTCAGAAGTGCTTGCTGCTTTATCTTTTTCCTGTTTGAGGACTTTCCTAAAATTTTCTGAAATTTCAGGTATCTCATCTACTTGTTTCAACTGAACATTTTCATTATTCAAACCGCCATCTGAATATAATACAAATGACTCTAAATCTATATGGACTGCATTAATGGGATGATTAACTAGCTTCTCTTTGCTAGTGATCATGTATTTCATATTCTTCTCCCTATATAGTTTTCTCAACTGACCAAACACGGGAATAGTGGCACAAGAGAAGTCAATATGCATGGTTCCTTTAAGTTTCGCACCCCAAGACTTGGATAGAAGCATTCCAAATTGTGGTGGAACATCAGCCACAACTACATCCATCAAAACATTTTTGGTTGGGATTTGATCTAAAGACACTACCAAGTCTTTGATAAGACCAATACAATGGACCCTACCAGAGTCAAAGGAATACAAAACATGGTATTTGTGGGTAATATCAAGTCATAACTTCTCCACAATGGCTTTGGGCATCGAATTATGCAAGGCTCCGAAGTCCAACATAGAATTATGTAAGATGAACTCATGTAATTTAAGACTCAGGTAAAAGGGATGGACTTCACTTTCTTCGGATTGATCTTCTGTGGCTGGACCAAAAATGAGTTCAGGGTAGTCATCTTCAATATTTAAAATATCTAAAACAGAGTCTATTTGTAAAATGCTAGACACCTGATGTTTATAAGTGCTATTTTTCACCAACTCGGTCAAGGGCATGGACACTTTCAGCTTAGAAATTTCATTTTCTAAATTAAAAGAAGGAAATTTTTCTACCTCTTTTGATGGGAGGATCTTTCTTCTCTACTTGCTCCTTTGTTGCTTGCGTCGGTTCTTCCTCATTGGGAGTATTAGTCGCGAAGATGCTTTGCTCGGAGAAGGATCCATGCAGGCTATTTTCCTTTTTCTCCGAGTATTTTAAGAATCATTTTTAGATTGGAGCTCTTTTCTCTTCCGAATGGGACTGATCCGGGACATCTTTGTTCTCTCAAATAATACTACTTCTATTAGGGCCGATAAAGCGTCTCATGTACCCTCTTTGGAAATCATCGACTCTTCTTCTAACACCGTATCATTAGCCAATATAAAATCTTCATCCCTTTGAATGTCTGCAATCGTTGTGTATTCTTCATCCTCTCGTGAGAAAGATGGGTAGCACCATCTGCAGTTAAGAAATGATTAGCTTCAATCACAGCATCATCATCATCTGCCTTTGTTCCCCTAACATAATCTCATTGCAATGGAGTCTTGATCTGATGTTGCTAGTCGCTTTAGTCCCTTCGTTGCTCGTTTCTCTGCTCGAATTCAGATCATGTTGTTGATGTCCTCTGAAGTTCGGATTCCTTATTTGTGCTTCAGGCCTATCTAAAATGGTTATTCGATCAACCATATTTTCCATCGTTCGGATCAAAGTGTCCATCTTACTATCCTCGAAGGAGACGCTTCTTCTTTCTGTGCTGACTCTCTTTTCACGCATTCGTGCTATTTTAGCTAGCAAATTAGCTTCTACACTCACGATTATCTTCTGCATGTCTTCAAGTGTGGTAGGATCTCTTTCGTAGTGCCCAGATGCCATATCAAAGCATCGAAAACATCTAGAAACTTGAGCAAGGCTAATCCCACAGAGGTTTCGTGTTAGCTTGAATATATATTGTATACGACATTAAATCTTAGACAATAATCCCGTACGCTTTCACCCACATTTCTTTTAATATTTTCATATTCGGCACAAAATTTGAGTGGGTTTTTTCTTTACTTCCCACCTGTCTAAGAACTGTGTATGTAACTCCTAAAAAGTGCGATAGAGCTCGTCGTAAGGCTCAACCACTTCCTAACTTCACCTCCAAAACTTTGGACAAACAATCTTGTGGTTACATTCTCTCGCCTCTACCTCATGAAGATCAAAAATTCATTCATTTTATCAACATTTTGTCAGGGATGTGATGCTTTGAGTGGCATCAAAGATAGGGTATTTTTACTTTGATAATCGCAGGGCATATCATTTAGGGTTCCGAGGTAAAACCAGGGTGCATACACGGAAGCCATGACTTGAGGTGGATTTACAACAGTTGTTTGTGCTACTAGAATTTAAGGGAGGTGTTGATGGAGGAGATGAACGCCGAGAATTGACTGATGGGAATGTTGATGAATTAGGGGGAGGAAATGTTGTTCCCGATGACTCTAAAAGGCTCAGTGGATATTGGTTACAATGATAGACTGACTAAGGGGGAAATTCAAAATATAATCATCAATTGATGTGTTTTCCCTTTGAACTTCAAGATCTACAAGGAATTATGGATCTAAAACGGTGTCATCAAGTGCAGATTTCGTGACTTACTTCTAAACAAAGAAAGCTCAAAACACTCATCAAAAGAAAGATCTTCTACAAACAACCACTCATTAGGCCAAGTATGGGATCTAAAAATTGGTCTAGGACTTAGTGATCCTTCTTGTCTTCTCGACTATTCTTGAATAATATTAGGATTTTCGAACACGGGGGGAGGATTTGGATCCTGGATTGGCCTTTGTGAATCTTCTTGCTACCGCTGTGGTCAAATTTCAAGTTTAAAAAATTTTTATTTCAGCTCTAGCAAACTCGCAACACCATCATCTAGAGACCAGTAAATTTACAAGGAAAATATTACCTGGGGGTGATCAATCTTTGTGTTATTAAATGTTCCCAAGCATGGTCGCTGTAAATGTTAGCACCTAATTTGAACCTTGAGGTCAAGGAAGGAAAATCAGGGGTAACCTTAAACCACGCTCGCCCTTGTAGCTAGCCCTACAAGGTCGGAGAGGGCTCTCTCCGTGAATAAATATTCAATAAAATACAATTATAAACTAATATTAGGCTAGGTATAATGATAGGAAATGTTTTTATAAATTTTCAAGTCTCGTATGGAACAAATGGGGTAGTTTGAAACTCGGGAATTAAATCAGGGATACGGGTTATTTCATGGGGCAAGATAGAGCGTGAAATTTTAGCAATTCAGCTTTAAATAATGATGGGATGGTAAGACTGTAAAGGAGCCGAAAAGGGCATAGGATATGGATCCTTTTCAAAAACGTAAGAAAAACACGTAAGAATATTGAATGATTTCCCAAGGTAGAGCATTAAAAATGGATTCTACCTATCTATCTTGAAAACATTCAACTAGAGATGTTTATGAATGAATGGTGAACATAACAAATTTACATATGAACACAAAGGAAAGAACAAATTCTAAAATTCATACCACATGGATCCCACAAATCAGAGTTGCATTTCTTATTAATTCCCCGTCAAAACCCATTACAATGGAGCGCAGAGCGTCCTCCTTGATTTCCACACTATTCCCTTCCTTACTCGATCGACTACTTTACAAATGATTCAAAATTACATTAAATAGACAAATTCTAGGGAAGTAGATCCACATAAAAATGGAGTTGTTTTACTAGCTCGTAACCGAACTCCGAACATAGGAAAGAGACCAATAAACCGCCCTCGAAAGGAGGAGAAACAATACATTTTTAACCATCTAAATATTTCGTTGTTACATCCAACTAATGAGAAGAAGAAACCCTGTAGAACCAATCCCTTTTTAATCGTTATCGAAGATGTGATCTGTTTCTAAAATTAGTTCTCACCCTTTGACTGTTCCCTCTGTCTTTGTCCTTTGAAGAAAACCAACTTTTAAATGAAAAATTCTTTTGAAACCATGAAATTATGCCTTAAATGAAGTATAGATCCCTTTTTGGATAAAAAGAGCGAAGGGAAAGGGATGTGGGCCCAAATCGCAATCGCAATCGAAAGAGGGGAAGTGTTTTGGAATAGGAGTTTATTTGGATATATGCGATGTGATGATGCAATCGTAATCTAGATCTGGAGAGGGAAAGGAACAAGTATATTGGAACGAGGCATAAAAACGCATGATGTGATTGGAATAGGTGAGAGGAAAGCCGAGGGGGGTTATAGGGGAATTCCTTTTTAAAAACAAATAAAAAAATGATTTGCGCTTTTACAAAGGGAAGAATGATTTTTTTCATTGAAAGAGCAGAGAGGGCATTTAGGTGGATCCCGGGAGAACAATCGCTAATGCGCAATCGGGGCTTGGGGCGGGGTGTATTTACACAATAGGATTTCACCGATGCGATTTGGGGATAAGCGATGGGGGAATCTTTATAAAACGAAAATAAAAATGAATTTGGGCTTTACAAAGGATAAACCCCCCTTTTTTTCATTGAAAGGGGCTGAAGGTTTAAGTGGGACCCAAAGGTCACCATAATCGAAGTCGGAAAGGCGAGCCGGGTAAAAGTGTATTATGCAAAAGGGATTTTATTGATTTCGATGGAGTGATTGGTCATGGGCCATCTCGATCTAAAGGGCAGATCGATGGTGCAAACGCAATCGAAAGAGCGAGTTAATCGCAATCTGAATAATCGGAGGGATCAATCGGGAGGGGATCGATTAAAAGTGTCGATTGTGATGATGCTGATCGCATATGGGCCGTCGATATTTAAGGGGATCAATGGTTGGGGTGTAATCAGAGTGGGGTCAATCGCATCATGAAATTCAGCGGGCAAAAATGAAAAGTTGGGAACACTTGCGAATTTCGTCTGCATTGAAACACTTAAGAAATGTTTTAACATTGATTTCCGCTTTTTTACAAGAGGAAAAGCTTGTTTTTTTTTGGAACAAGCGTAAGGGATTGTGGTGAAACCCCCGGAGAGTAATCGCAATCAGAAGATTGGGAGGAGAGTAAAGCGGAGACAAAGGGAATTTGGAATTCGATTGCGAATTGGCGATTTATCGCGATCGGAGTTTTCGTAGCTCTGGGGGTGGTTCCATCGAATCGATTGGATCGAAGGGGATTATTCAATCACATTGGAGTTTTATGTTTTAAAATATTTTTGCAATGTGATTTATACCATCGTAGTTATGGGAAAAAGGGGGGTTTTATAAAAGGAAAACATTAAACTTTAATGAAATAAAGTGTAAGGAAGAAATGGGAAAAGGGGTTGGGTTTAGGCTATAGGGGATCTTCTTTCACTTTAGGGCATAATTTTGGATCCAGGAGTCAGCTTTTTGAGAGTATAATATATCGTTGGAAAGCTCTTTCCGTGCTCTTTCTGATGGAAATACTTAGAACATGGTTTTTATACTGAGAATTCTATGGAAAACTTCTCCGAAGGGCGTAGGGTGGTGATTTTTGTAGAGATAGCGGCTTTCGAAGTGTGACTTGTTACATATGATGACATAAAATTTCATAAAAGATGGTAATAAAGGAAAAGTATCATGTTTCACCTCAAAAAATGGTTTTGAGGTGAAAATTACATCAAGCTAAATAAAACATCTCTATGATCTTCCTGCATGTTGTGACTTTGAGTTTATTAGATCTCCTCATGACCTTGTCGATATTTATCGACACTTGACTCATTAATTCGACCATGATGAGACCCTAGAACCTAATGAGACCAACCCTATGACCTAATAATATGGATTTAGGAGTGAAAGTGAATCATGACTAAAGATCATAGAGAGGAGAGTCAGCAAGTTTCACATGAGGGAAAAATTGATGAAAGACCAATACCATCAATGAATCCATGACTCTAAATGATAATGGTGAAAATTTGATGGTATGGGACTCCTAATATGCAAATGAAAAAGAGCAATTTTGATCACTGATTTGGCGATGACTAGACTGACACTAACACCCTAGCTATCAAAATTTCATCAATTACCCACTTAATGGAAAAATGGATTTGTATGGACAATAACAAGTACTCCCACTAGGAACATTCATTACATATTATACAATAAGTAACATATTCAATACTCAAATAGAGTATCCTTTAGAATTTATTTTCAACAAATTAGGGCACAAACAAGCATAATATAGAAGCAACAATTCCATACATTAGACAATTCAAAATAATAATCTTCAACAAAAATAAATTACAAAATAACATGTAGTATATCCATCCATTAGACCAAGAAATAGCTCCAAAGTTTGTCAAAATTAGCATCCATATATCAAAATGCATCCAAGTATCTCCAAACCACCCACAAGAAGAAAATGTGAATTCTCTAAGAGATGCAAAAATTGAAATTCACAAGTTTGATGATGAGAGAGATCAAATGAGATCTCTCTAATTTATAGGGTGTTCAATCATCTCTAATTTTAGTCTCATGAGCCCCTCAAATAATAAAATAATGGGAAAATACTAAGGTTACAAGCCAACTTCATAGACAATATAAAAACATAACAATTAACCCACAAAGAGGCCGAAAATGTTGATGTTGTGCATGTGTTGAGTTCCTCTTGTGCCAAAGTGAGTGTAGAGGGATCCAAAAATCATGATCTAGGGGTTGGCCCCTAAACCTCCATGCAAATTGCTCGAGTTGACCCCAACTTATTTTTTGGGGGCACAAAATGGGTCTCATGGGTCTCCTAGTTATAGAATAACCTGATTTTGCTTCAACGTTGAGGGCTTTGAGGATGGTGCTAGCCCTCCCATATCTCAAGGGGTGATACAAGCCTCATATGAGCCTCAAATCGGATGCCAAGCCATGTGATCACAACTAATCCAATTGTGGCACATTGGTCCAAGTGCATCATCTCATTAATAATGTAAGGAAAAGTGTAGATTGTTGGGGGTGTTGTAGGTTCCCATGGAATGGAATGATGCTCTGCAAGTGTCATAATGGTCCTTCAATGGACTTAGGCTTCACTTAAGATGCCCAACCCATGATGAAAACCACCGCCAATTACACCCAATTTCCAAATGTGGGATCTTCAACTCTAGGTACAATAATCATTAGTGCATCTATGTGGACGAGCTTGTTAGTCAAGGGAAAAATAACACTTCATAATGTGGGATTCCCTTCCAAATTTGGGGGCTTTGATCACGTAATAGTGCTACCTCCCCTAGTAGGAGGTGGCTAATATCCTATTAGGTGTTCCCAACCCCTAAGGGGAAAGATAGTTCTCTAGTACATCCTTCAATCAATAGGTGGCATATGAATACAATGGAATGGAGGGGAAAAGGGGTCTCGAGGCCAAATTCCATGGTCAAAAGTGTAGAAATGATGAGGGAAATCCACATTATGGGCATATAGATGGGAGGAGGGAGAAATCATGGATGCATGAGTTACTCCGACCTTTTGTTTTCCTTTTCCCTTTTCTTGATATTTCTTTGTGTCGCTTCTCGAAGCTCTAGTGAAATTAGAGCATGCCATGAAATGATGTGTAATGTTGGTTACCCCTTTTAAAGGTGGGGCGAAACATCATCCCACCAAAGGTTGAGGACATGCAAGGGTTCCTTTTATGATGGATGGGGCAACATTGGCCCTAAGAATCGAGTGATGCCCATAATGATAAGGGGTAGAGTGCATGTTTGGCTTTTTCCTACGTGCTAATTTTAATGTCCCGACAATATTTTTCATTTTATAATTTTCTTTATTTGTATTTCTTGCTTATGGCCATGATATGTTTTTTTACTATTTTTTTTAGCCGCATCTACCTCTCCGAGGCAACATTTTTAGGCCCGACCCGAGATATGTGGACAACAGAGGGGTGTACTACAACCTACTAGACCCATGGTCATGTGGATCCGGAGAGGGAAGGTGGAGTATAGGGTGTTAGCGACTGAATCATCACTTGGATTGTAACACTGCGCCCGATCGTACACATCTTAAGCTCTAAGGGCTTTTCTTATGATTTAATTGATTTTTTGGGAAAGTGGTTGGAAATCACACACACTTAAATGAGTTTTGATCAAATAAGAATCTCTCACACATATGAGGGCATTAGTGCATATTTTGGTAGCAAGGTAGGGTTTATATCTCGATGGTTAGAAAAATGGAAGATAAATAGTGGATATGTGAAACGAATCCCACTGCTAAGAGGAAAGGGTGACACAAATTCTAGACCTTAAAATGTATAGTGAAAGAATGCTTTAAAATACTTACAAGAGTATCACTCTACATTTTAAGAATTCCATTACATATAATGCTTCCAACTAACATGACCTCATGAATCAATAATTCTTGATAAATCAAGACTCGACAAAAACATATTAATCATGCATGCTAGATCAAAATACTTATAAGAACATGAGACGAGATTTAATTTGACCCTAAGAGATGCTTGTGAACAATATTCAATTCATATTGAATCAGGAAATCCTAGAACAATACTTACAAAAACAAATCAATATGTCTCTGAGGTTCACAAGATTGATAAAACATGAGATAGAACTATGTAAATCATAATCTCGAATGAAACTATAAATTATGGAATCACATAAGGAGATAAACAATACACACACCATACAATTTGTAGAGTCCTCAAGAGTGCCTCTCGGGATATATTATATGTTCAAAAATTTACAAATACAGATGAAATTAAATAGACAACCAACAAATTGTTTCTTCCCTTTATTTACATAGGATATATACAAAAAAGGAGTTTCGCTAAAGCCTCCACAAAAAGTGTAATTATGTTTTTAGACTTTATTACAATCCTCTACATACGTGGAGCTTATCTTAAACATAAAAGAAAAAGTAGTGTCTGAAATACAAATGAAGACAAAAACATGATAGTATGGATCTCGAAGTGGCCGAGTTGGAGATGGCTGGAGTGCTCCCTCGCTTTCTTTGGGAAAAAACTACCTCCCACAAAAAGTGCAACTACCAACTGAAAAGGACACCGGACCTTTATCTCCCAAAAGTGTAGAATAACCAATCGAAATGACATCTAGAAGATAGCTTGACTTAACGACACTTGGGAAAATACCATTATCATTGAGTTTGCATTCACTTTATCACCACTTAGTGTCATTCTTCGAAACCCGTAACCAAAAAGCAACATTTTCACATTCTTATACAAATTCCAAAAATAATAGCTACTTTTCCGTGAAAAAGGTAGCTATTTCTAAAATATATGTGTATAAGCCAAAAATTATATGATTCTTCATATTTTCATGGTTTTGTACATTCAATCATAAACTATCTAGTATAGAAGCAAAAATCCTAATAGCGTCTTCCTTGGTGACCCTCTTGTTTGGCTTTCACTTATGTACTTGCTTTTTCTTTTTGAGTCTTCTTTTTTCCTTGGTTCATTTTCCTCGGGGCTTTCATCTATGTTCATTATTTCATCCCCGAGAGCATGAGGTTGGTTATGATTTTACTTGCTAGTTTGAGCTTGTTATTTGGTCCGGTATGAGGCCTTTGAATGTATGGATTAGGAATGTAAGAAGGCCTCCTTCCATGAATAACTCTGCTTGAATGCCCCCTCCTCAAACTCTGTTTCATTGAACTCTATTTCACTCGCTATCCTCCTCAAAAGATGAGTATGAGTGGATTATAGCTTTATTCTTCCCTTTGTCTAAAGAACCGATAGATGATTAAAGCTTAGCTATAGTAGGTTATTCTACCTGTAGTGGTCTCTCGAAACTTTGATTTTCCCTTAGTTGATGTTTTAAGAGAGGAAAAAGACTTGTGCAAGGGTAGGCTCCTCTCGTGCCGGAGTAGCATTGTTTTCTTGATTCTCTTGCTTAGCCTCTAGGACAAGGCTTGGTGTTAAGGTTTCAGGGCTGACTTCCATTGAATATCCCTCTGTAAAAATAAGTTTTCTCCTGTGTTTAATATTTGAAGAGGAAGCTACCTCTTCCTTGCTCTTAGAAATAATATTTTTGTCAGGCAGGGTAGCTTTTTGTTTGAGTTTTCTTGCATGCTCCTTCTTGAAATACCCCAAGGTCTGTTGAAAATGCAGCAAGATGATGGAGCTTAGTGAAATGAAGTTGCCTTCACTAAGTGGGCCCGCAGGCAAATTCTGGCGCAAAATCTATTTTTAGACTATGTCTATTTTTAGACATATGGAGCATGGACCGGGGATTCCAGTATGAGATTCTTGGAGCATTGGTCATGTTGGTAAAAATAGATGGGACTCTATTTTTGTGACCTATAGGTAGAAGAGGTCGAAGTCTATTTTTAGACTACCTCTCCTTAAAATAGGGAAGTCAAATATTATTTACCCTTAATAATATTTGGACTCTAAACAGCAGTTTACTCTCTTGGAGCACTTCAGTTCGAGCCTTGGAAGTGGCTCATGCATCTGACAGAGGAATCACGTGATTCCCAAGGTTTTGATGGCATCATGCATGGTTGACTTCAGTTGGACTTCAGTGGCAGAAGTTTGGTGGAGTTAATGAGACAGCTAGTGGAGTTGTGTTCGGTTTATTTTAGTTGAACTAGTTGAGATTAGTTTAACTAGCTAATCAATTAGTTATGAGTGGAGTGAATTAAATATTATTTAATTCATTAATTAGTAACTCATTATTCAACTCAATAACACATCAGTTCACTACAGTGCATGATCAGTTCAGTGGAGACCAGTGAAAGAGGTAGATGAAAGTGTGGAGTTAGCTATCAGTGGCGACATCAGTTGTGCATGAGATTTGCACCACACTTGGAGTAATTTCCCATGATGATTGCGCTATTCGAACCTTGGATCACTATATAGACAGGCCATGATTGCGCAATAGAGGCAAGGCAATTGGCGGTGAGTTTTGAACCAGTAACCTGTTCAAAACCAAGCTAGGTTGTGTGTAACTTCATGAGAAAGTACTGAGTACTTGTGAGGAGTATTGTACTGAGTTTTTTACATGATTTCTCCATTATAATATACACAATAGCTGTGGGGTTTTCAGCTATAAGCTTTCCCCATACATACTGTGTTAATGTGTATGATGATTTGATGTGTTATCGCTTGATTTTATTTTCGCATGTGTGATGATCTGAGTTGAGTTGAGTGGAAGAGATTATGTGTTGTGTATGAAGTTCAAATAGTATGTGACCAGGATAGTCTCGGTGGATAATTAATCATTATTCGGCAAATTTCTACATGGTATCAGAGGTATTGAAGTTCAGATTGATCATCATAATGATTACAAACTTATTTCGGTAGACAGAGTCTGCATGCGGGCCAGGTAGCCTCCGGATTCATCTTTCTTCGGAAAGTGAAAGGTCTGGTAAATGCCCCTTGCAGTCAATCTCTGTGCTAGAAATAATTTGTTCTCACAGATCTAGAGTGGTTGAGCTTTGAGGTGGAATTCGAAGTTTTGTTTTCTTGGTGCCAGTGTTGAAAATGTCTTTCAACGGTTTGCGACTCGAATATGCTCTTGAAGGCAGTTTGAATTATGTTGCATGGAAGGATCGCATGGAGGCAGTATTAGAAGATAATGGTATGAAGGAGTTCATAGATACGGATGTCCAAAAGCCCACTGATCCTGCTGAAGTTGAAGTATGGCAAAAGAAGATGGCGAAATGTCGAAGGATCCTGTTGGAGGGCGTCAAGGATCATATTGTATCCAGCCTGCATGGAAAGGCTTCTCCATTTTTAATGTGGAAAGCTTTGACGGATCTATTCCAGAGTAAGAGCGACCAAAGGAAGCTGGCGCTCAAAGATAAGCTCAGGAACATCAAGATGGAGAAAGGCGACGGTATCGCCAAATACCTCACGAAGTTCACTCAGTGCAGAGATGAGCTGGGAAGTGTGGGGGTGACTGTCGAAGACGAGGACATGGTCGACCTAGCTCTCCTTGGTCTTTCGAAGGCTTGGCACTCATATCAAGATAGTGTCAATGGTCGGGAGAAGCTGCCGGGATGGGAGCGCCTTTGGGCGGATCTCATACAGGAGGAGATAAGGAGGACTACTCGAGATGGATCTTCATCAAAGGGAGCTGATGAAGAAAACTGCGCTTTGGTTGCCAAAGCAAAGAATGGGAAGGGTAAGAAAACCTCTCATTCTGGTGCAAAGGGCAAGAAGCAGGATATGGCGAAAGTGAAGTGTTTTCACTACCATGATCACGGACATTATGCTACCAATTGTCCAAAGAAGAAGAAGAACAAGCAAGCGGGAAGATCTGCAGATGGAGAATCTTTGGCTTCACAGTTCGAGCTTGACTTTTCACTGATTGCATGCTTGGTTTCAAGTGTGATGGGATCGGTGTGGTTCTTGGACAGCGGTGCGTCATTTCATATGACGGGAAATCGGGAGTTGTTCTCAGATCTGGAGGACAAGGATTTGGGTATGCACATCGAGATGGGCGATGACGGTAGATACAGTGCGACTGGTATCGGTACCGTATCCTTTCAGAGGGAGTCTGGTAAACCCTTTGTCTTAAAGGATGTCATGCATGTGCCTGGATTGAAGAAGAACCTGATTTCAGTAGCGATGTTGGAGGATAAGGGTTATGATGTGGTCTTCAGCGAAGGAAAAGCTTTCCTGCGCAGTAAGACTACTGGAGAGACCCGGAAGATAGGGGTTCGAACTCAGAACCTTTATCGGTTGCAGGTAGATGACTGCGCAGCTATGGCATGCAAGGCGGGAGAAGTGGTGAGCCGGGATGATGAGGGCGAACTGTGGCACAGGAGATTGGGCCACCTTCACCATGGAGCTTTGAAGATCCTGCAGCAGATTTCCACTGGGCTTCCTAAGGGCACTCTTGCGCAGTCAGATCAGTGCAAGGGGTGTACCTTGGGGAAGTATGTGAAAGCCACCTTTCACGAGAAGGATAGTCGCGCCACGACGATCCTTGAGAGAGTTCACACAGACGTGTGTGGTCCTTTCTCGGTTGCTTCGACAGCAAAGCACAAGTATTATGTGATCTTTGTTGATGATTTCTCTCGAAAGTGCTGGATCTTCTTCATGCCGAAGAAGAGCGATACATTCGCGAAGTTCTGTGAGTTTAAAGCACTGGTCGAGAAGGAGTCGGGGAAGAAGGTGATTGCTCTAAGGAGTGATAGCGGTGGTGAATTCATCTCGGCTGAATTCAAGGAGTTCTGCAGCGCAGAAGGGATTCGGAGAGAGCTCATCGCACCCCATAACCCACAGCAGAACGGGGTGGCTGAGCGGAAGAACGGAACGATCGTGGGTGCTGCACGGGCGATGTTGCATGATCAGGGCCTACCCCTTCACTTGTGGGCTGAGGCATGCAATACAGCAGTGTATGTGCAGAACCGTTGTCCTCACAAGGTTCTTGGCATGAGTACACCAGAGGAGGCTTATTCTGGCAAGAGGCCTGATATTTCCCATTTGCGGATTTTCGGATCTCTTGTCTACATGCATGTGACGAAGGATGCGAGAAGGAAGCTGGATCCAACTGCTGAAGTTGGAATATTTGTGGGGTACACTGATACACCTCACAACTATCGGGTGTATGTGCCAGACAGTCGCAAGACTGTTGTGCGACGGGATATAAAATTTCGGGAGGAGAAAGCCATGCAGTGTTCGCTTGAGAGGGAGCTACACTTGCATGCAGATGAGGAGCTGTTAGTTCCTAAGGAGGAGCTTCCGGATGTGGATCAGCCACAAGAGGAGGTTCAGGAGGTGGAAGAAACCACCCAGGCAGCGCCAACCATCAGAGGGCGCATGCGCACTACGGAAGCTGAGCGACTGGCTCGGGATGCAGAGAAGGTTGTAGGACCACCTACAGCACAGCGCAGACAGAGACAGTCACCGGATCGGTACACTGGATACATGGCTCTTATGAGTCAATGTGTTGTGACGGAGCCATCCTCTTTTGAGGAAGCTGTGGAGGAAACCGCATGGGTTGATGCCATGATCGAAGAATATGATTCGATCGTCAGGAACAGTGCATGGGAGATTGTCCCAAGACCGGTTGGGAAATCAGTGGTGGGTTCGTGATGGATCTACAAGGTGAAGCAGGCGGCGGACGGGAGTGTGGAGAATTACAAGGCGAGATTTGTCGCCCGTGGCTTTTAATAGATCGAGGGGATTGACTATGAGGAGACCTTTGCACCTATCGCAAGGTACTCTTCCATACGGACGATCCTTGCTCTCTCAGCGCAGATGGGGTGGCACATTCATCAGATGGATGTGAAGACTGCGTTCCTCAACGGAGTCATTGAGGAGGAGGTGTACATAGAGCAGCCTGAAGGTTTCGAGATCTTCAGCAGTGAGTCGCATGTGTGACGACTCAAGAGAGCACTGTACGGGCTGAAGCAAGCACCTCGTGCTTGGTACACTCGGATAGACAGCTACTTCACCGGGCTTGGATTCTCCAAGAGTGAGGCGGATCCAAACCTGTACCAGATTTTGGTGGAGGGGAAGCTGTTGATCATCATACTGTATGTAGATGATCTGATTTTGACTGGCGATGAGCAGTTGATACTTTCATGCAAGGAGGATCTTGCACGAGAGTTTGAGATGAAGGACTTGGGCACCCTTCATTATTTCCTGGGATTGGAGATTTGGCAGCGCAGCGGAGGACTGTTTGTTTCTCAGGGCAAGTATGCCCGGGAGATTCTGGAGAGGTTCAACATGCAAAGCTGCAAGCCTGTTGACACTCCTCTTCCTGGTGGTTGGAGGAAGGAGGATGCTACTTCAGCGGAGGTAGTGGATGCCACTGTCTATCGAAAGTTGGTGGGGTCGCTTATGTATCTGGTCAATACACGACCCGATATATGCTATGCAGTTAACCAGCTTTCGCAAGCTATGGTTAAGCCTACCAAGCTCTTTTGGAAGGCAGGCAAGCATGTATTGCGCTATGTTAGAGGCACATCGGGATATGGTCTATGGTACAGACAGGAGGATGGAGCGAAGCTTTCTGGCTTCACTGATGCAGATTGGGCAGGGAGTCCAACGGACCGGAAGAGCACTTCTGGAGGAGTTTTCAGCATTGGGTCGACAACAGTTTCCTGGTACAGCAGGAAGCGGAGATCCGTGGCACTCAGTTGAGCAGAGGCCGAGTACATGGCAGCAAGTTTGGCTGCATGCGAGGCTATTTGGATGAGGAAGATCCTCGCAGGGTTGTTCAGGTTGCATTTGGAGCCTACAGTGATCTACTGTGATAACCAGAGCTGCATCAAGCTCTCGGCTAATCCATTATTTCATGATAGGTCCAAAACATATCGACATCAGGTACCATCATATCAGAGATTGTGTTCAGCGGAGGATCATGATGCTTTCATATGTTCCCACGGAGGATCAGGATGCCGACATCCTGACGAAGGCGCTCACCAGGAGCAAGTTCGAATTCCACAGAGGCAGGATAGGGGTTGAAGATAATCCATATCTTGCTGAGAGGGAGTGTTGAGAATGCAGCAAGATGATGGAGCTTAGTGAAATGAAGTCGCCTTCACTAAGTGGGCCCGCAGGCAAATTCTGGCGCAAAGTCTATTTTTAGACATATGGAGCATGGTTCGGGGATTCCAGTTTGAGATTCTTGGAGCATTGGTCATGTTAGTAAAAATAGATGGGACTCTATTTTTGTGACCTATAGGTCGAAGAGGTCGAAGTCTATTTTTAGACTGCCTCTCCTAAAAATAGGGAAGTCAAATATTATTTACCCTTAATAATATTTAGACTATAAACTTCAGTTTACTCTCTTGGAGCACTTCAGTTCGAGCCTTGGAAGTGGCTCATGCATATGACAGAGGAATTACGCTATTCCTAGGGTTTGATGGCATCATGCATGGTTGACTTCAGTTAGGACTTTAGTGGCAGAAGTTTGGTGGAGTTAATGAGACAGCTAGTGGAGTTGTGTTCTGTTTATTTTAGTTGAACTAGTTGAGATTAGTTTAACTAGCTAATCAATTAGTTATGAGTGGAGTGAATTAAATATTATTCAATTCATTAATTAGTAACTCATTATTCAACTCAAGAACACATCAGTTCACTACAGTGCATGGACAGTTCAGTGGAGACCAGTGAAAGAGGTAGATGAAAGGGTGGAGTTAGCTATCGGTGGCGACATCAGTTGTGCATGAGATTTGCACCACACTTGGAGGAATTGCCCATGATGATTGCGTTGTCAAGCCAAGGAGATTCGAACCTTGGATCTCTATTTAGACAGGCCATGATTGCGCAATAGAGGCAAGGAAATTAGTGGTGAGTTTTGAACCAGTAACATGTTCAAAACCAAGCTAGTTTGTGTGTAACTTCATGAGATAGTACTGAGTACTTGTGAGGAGTATTGTACTGAGTTTGTTACATGATTTCTCCATTATAATATACACAATAGCTGCGGGTTTTTCAGCTATAATCTTTCCCCATACATATTGTGTTAATGTGTATGATGATTTGATGTGTTATTGCTTGATTTTATTTTCCGCATGTTTGATGATCTGAGTGGAAGAGATTATGTGTTGCATATAAATTCGAATTGTATGTGATCAGGATAGTCTCAGTGGATAATTAATCATTATTCAGAAAATTTCTACAAGGTCTATGGATCCTTAGGTAATCTTCTAGTGTAAACTTCCTTCGTTGGTTTCATTGTAGGTATATGATTAATGGTTGGTGTAGGAGTGGTGGTTTTAACTCTAGCTCTCATAGCTGAGTTCCTTGTTTTTCTGCTAGATGGTGTAGAAGATTTACCAGTTTTTGAAGGGGTCAATGTAGGTGAAGGGCTTGATTGCTACTCTTGGGTCTTTAGCCTTTTAGGCCTTCCTACCCTTCTCCTTGAGTTAATACTTTTGAACCCTTCATCTGCTAAAAACTTTTCCCATGTGGTTCTCTTCTTTTTCAGATGATAAACCACCAGCATCTTGATTAAACCTCTGTGATAAATATTTTGAAGAGAATAGTTTTGGGTTCTCTATATTTTTTGGGACATTGATAACAAATATTTATGCAGGAAAAATGGCAAGTTCATAGGTTTAGAGCCTGATATGTGAGCTAGAAACATCATCTGGTATTGATGCGCAGTAGAAAACCTAGCCTTACAGGTTATATAACGATGCACAGTGGTAATAACACATTTCCACTCAGGCCTAAAATAATAAATGTGAACAGTAGGGATCCAATCAATATTTTCATGTTCTGGCTTTAGATATGGATTCAAATCAGCTTTAAGTAGAGTTTTCCTCTTGTACCAGGACTCACCTACAGCTGATGTTTGGGTAGCACTTGCAATGATAGTCTCTGTGATCCTGAAGGTTTGAAATCCCAGCTTAACATGCTCTCCTTCGAAAGTCTTTGCAAATGTTTGTGCCACTGCAACATTTTCTCCTGAAAAATTCTTCAAAAATTGATACCACCCTGCTGCTTGGAACTAAGGCTTAGTGTGGTGATCAACGAAATGGGTATTGGTCAGTTCTAAATGGTTCACCTTACCACCCTTACCCATCTTGTTAATAGTTAACTTAACCACTAATGATCACTTATAAGACAAGGAATAGAAACCCTCCACAAAGCCCTAACTACTGGCACAAGTTAACAAACTGTTTTGTTGGAAGATAAAAATAGTGTGTTGTAGCTTTCACGAGGGTAAACGGAAACAAAGCTCTACATGCCCTAAATCACGGTGAGAGGGAATGAAACGAAATCAAATGATTTAAATGTTTGGTGCCAAATAATTTCACTGAACTCTTCATTCAAATGAATTATTAACTAATAGATACTCATACCTCATCCTTGATATATTTCACTTTAATGAGTAGCATAAGATTTTAACTAGCCTTAGCCAATAAAATAACCAACCTCCTTTTGATGAATCCCCCAATTAGAAATAGCCACCTTTTCAGAGTAATACCTCTTGTTTTTAGCAAACCTTCAATATTCAAAGAGTAGTGTATTTTCACATGAGTAATGCTTCTTTTATCTCCTTGTACAAATTTTGCAGGAAATAGCTACTTTTTTTAAAAAGGTAGCTATTCATGTATTTCTTGTAAAACCAGATTTTCTGAAGACAATAGTTTCCTTTCTAGGAAAGGTAGTTATTCCTATGTTATTCCTAAACAATTGATGACTCTCACAGTTGGTCCTTAGCCTTGGATATAAAATATCATGGTGAATAAATAAGACTTCTAAAGCTAAACCTGTGACCTTAACTACTCAAAGCAGTTAAAAGACTTATTAAAAGAAAATTTACCCGAATAACTCTATGACACAAACAAACTATTGGACTCAAAATTATTTTTGGATTTTGTTAAAAAATGATAAAAAATAATACATTTTAACCCTCTAGGGCCTTCAACCATAGGTTAGGAGACAAGAGAGGATCAAAGACACAACTTACAAAGATGACCAGACTTTGAAAAAAATTGAAAAAATTGCAGTGCTAACGGTGGCTCCTATTGGGGATGAAGTCCTCCCTATGAGGCTTCAAGTACTGTGGATTCAATGCCTTAAACTCTTAGAACTTTTAAATTTCAGAAGCTAATGACAAGAACTGACTTTTATTGATTGAACTAAAAATTGACTCTATTTACAAACACAAATACCATTGGGCATGGAGTTTTATTGAAACAACGCTCTGGATATTTACAATGGAAAGACTGACTGACTTATTAAACAAAAAACTTTTTGAGAAAATGACCATTAACTGGCCCTCTAGCTAAATGATAATCATCTAAATGCTTCAGCAGAAATGTGTTATTTTCCAGAACTTGAGCAATTTTGAATGGTCCAAACCACAAGTTGTCAAACTTACCATGATTTCCATGGTCTTCTCTTCTTGCATCCCAACACAATACCAAATCATTTTCTTGAAAAACCTGTTGTTTTGCTATTTTTTCAAAGACAGCATTTACTTTCGCTTTATACATCTGTTCTTTCCATCAGGGATTCCTGAATTTGATGGGTTTCTATCACCTGTAGCATCCTTCTTTGAATGGGATTTGAATTATGAGTTTCATCTTGTAAAAAATTTATAACAGGAAGGACAAAATGTAATGGCATCACCACATCAGCACCATAAACAAGTTGAAAGGGAGAAACTCTAATTGATCTTTTGCTACTCACCCTATCTGCCCAAAGAGCATGAACTAGCTGAGTATCCCAATTTCTTTTGGTTTTTGTCATCATCTTCTTTATTATTCTTACCAATATTTTGTTCGATGACTCAGATAACCCATTAACTTAGGGGAAATAAGGTGTAGAATGAGTCAAATCAATGTTATACTTCTGACAAAAAAATTTCATCTTGGAAGATTTAAAATCCATTGCATTGTCAGTCACCAAATTTTGAGGGCATCCAAATATATATATAATATTCTCCAACATAAATTTAATTATTACCGTGTTGGTGGTGTTTCTAGTTGGAATGGCTTCAATCCACTTGGTGAAATAGTCCGTGGCTATAAGAATCCACCTATGATGTCCTGATGATGGCGGGTTAATCTCACAATGACGTCTATCCCCCACTGTTGGAAAGGAGCATCTGCTGAAATTGGAATGAGAGGTAGTGGGAGTAGCTTCTGCTAACCAGCAAAATTTTGGCACTTAGTGCAAGCTCTGACTTTAGAAAAAACATCAGAGAAAAGAGTTGGCCAATAATAGCCAGCTCTTAGAATTTTATTTATGGTAGCTTTCCAATATAAATGTCCACCACACACCCCTCCATGTATCTCTGACATAACCTTTTGTGACTCAGCTTCATCTACACATCTCAACAAAAATCCTATAGGGTATTTCCAATAAAGATGTTTTTCCATTATGCAATACCTGACAGCCTTCAGTTTAAAAACCCTTCTCTTTGATTTTTCCATTTCTGGAGGACAACTAAGATTTAATAAAAAGTACACTATGTTCTTATGCCAATTGGAATAGAAGAGTTCAGGATAATCAGATATACCTTCTTTATCAGTTTCTTCAGCTACCTCCATGTTCAAATTTAAAGCATTGCAATTTGATTCTGCCATCAAGCAGGATAAACCGTGTCCCTTTATCAACTTAGTAGTTATGATTTTAATGTAAAATTCTAGAATATTTGTTAACCATCTTCCCCTCCTGCCATCTATGTTTGGTTGCAACAATACATTCTTTACAGCAATATTTTGCACAAAAGAAATGACTTTTGAATGTAGAACATAAACTCAAAAAGACTTCAAATCCTTTACTAATGCATATGCATGTTTTTCAACTAAGTTGTACTTTAACTCAGCATCTCTTCATGCATGGCTGAAAAAATAGAAGTCCATCTATTTTTCCAACTTGACCAACCCTCCACAAATAGCATCCTACAACTCATAGAATCATGATCGACATGTCTAAAAATAGACATATTCTAAAAATAGACTTTGCGCCAAAAATAGCCTGCGGGCCCACTTAGTGAAGGCGACTTCTTTCCACTAAGATCATCATCTTGTTGCAATCTCAACACTCCCTTTGTCTTTTATGTTTTTGTTGTTATATTCTAACTATGTTTCATAATCACCTGTTTACTCCTTTTGTTTCCATTTCTTTCCTTGTGGTGGGTTTTTGCTGCAGCTCATGAGGATTTGAAAGTTTGCCCACATTTTTGTTCTCAGATTGATGGGAGTTAACGTTTTCTTTTAGGACAGCTTTCACAAATGTAATAGCTTTCTTACCCTATGCCTTAGACTTGTTATATTATCCTTCATATCCTATCCCAGTTTTTACAAGAGGAGATATTTGAGCATTTAATATCATGTCCAATTGTTCAACACCTTTTAACATCTAAATGTTAATTGTTAAATCAATTTGAGCCTTTTCCAATTTCTTTCTCAGACTCACCACCTCTTCTTCCAATCTTCCACATTCCTGACTTTTCTCTCTTATTTGCTGTAGCAGAATGCCTTCTAATTTCCTTGCTTATTCTAGTTCAATTTCAACTTAATAAAATATTCAGAGTTTTGTTATTCCTTTACATATGTCAGAAGGATTGCCTTATGTTTTCTAGTCTTCAACTTCAGTTGGGCACTCACCAACTCCCCATAAATATCTACCTCACCTTCTTCTTCAAATTCCAGGAAATCTTTCTCAAGCTCTTCCTTGGCCATCAAAATGAATTATGATGTTCCTTCTTCATTGGGGGATTCATCTGAGCTCTCAGATGCACTGCTATCTTGTTGAGCATAGAATGTTTTTCTATTAAATCTGTTCCCTTTCTGCCTATTGCTGAAATTGATTTTCTCTTTCCCTTTTGACTGATTCTCTATTTTCTTATGAGGAAATTTTGAAGCATAGTGCCCCACTCTTCCACAATTAAAGCACTTAAGTGGAATTTTACCTTTGTACTTACCTGTGCCTCTATCCAATCTTTTAAAAAAATTGGCTTCTTCTTCATCAGATCATGAGCATGTACCCTCCTCTTCTATGCACTTGTCTACTTTAAAGGCAGCCTCCCTCATGTTTGACTTCCCTTTAGGAAGTCTCATCTCATATGTTGTTAGGTTTCCAAGTAATTGGTTCCTGGTAAAGGTTTCCCAGTTTGTGGTTTCTTCTATGGCATAAACCTTTGGATTAAACCTTGGTGGTATAGATCTCAATAATTTTTGTACTACAACACTTTCTTTAATTTCTTCTCCTAGGCCTATCATGATATTCACAAATTTGGTAACTCTTAAGAAGAATGCAGCTATATCTTCATCTTCATTCATTTTCAAGTTTTCAAACTGAGTTCTATGTGCTTGCAGTTTGGCCATATTCACCTTTGTATCTCCCTCGTGAATATTTTCTAATGTATCCCATATTTCTTTGGCAGTCTTACTGCGCATTACTTTGATAAATTCTAACTCACTCAGACCACTCAAGAGTGCATTCATTTCTTTTGCATTAGCTATGAAAAAAAATTTGGCTTCTTTCTTAGTGTTAATTTCCTTTGGTGCATAATTTTCTTCCACAGAAACCCAGACTTATATTCCTAGAGACATTAAGTATGTCCTCATTCTTATTTTCCAGAAAACATAGTTTGTGCCGGTAAATAGAGGGGCTTTATTTGTAGATCTTCCTTCTAGGCTAGCCATTTTGCGAATGAAGGACCTCCTTCCAGTGGTTAAACTGATATAGAAGGAACTTGCTCTGATACCAATTGATTAACCTTTAGCTAAACTGAGGGCGGGGGTGAATAAATTTAGTAAATTCATGGACATTTAAAACTCTTTTCTTTAAATTCATCTACACCTCCATTTCATAAGAAACTTAAAATATAATGAATCAGCAAACTTAATGTGTGGGTAGCAAGTAATAAGCAGATTAAACACAATACATCAACACATAATCATTATGCACATATACAACAGATATAAGTGGAAATTCATAAGGGAGAAAACCACATCTCATTATTGTTGTGATCCAAAGGCAAGCTCCAACTCCCTCTCATAACTGATTTTCTGTAGCCTCCAACCTACAAGAGGCTACTACCTCAATATTTGCAAGCTACAACTTGCAAGGAAGCTCCAAATCCCATCTATTTTCTACAGGCTACAACCCACAGGAGGCTCCTACCTCAACCAGCTACAAATTTCCATCTGTCAAGCTCCAACTTGAAATGGATGCACCAACTCCCACACACTACAATAACAATCATGTGTTGATTTCCCTAGATATTAGCTCTGTTTTACTCCTTCACTGCTGCCTTTTCAGCCTTCATATCTGCTTCATGTCATCTCTGGATGTGCACATCATCTCTATCTTCTCACTCTCATTCTTCCACTCTCTAACCTCTCTTTTCACACTGATATTATGTAATATTCCAAATTAGGAATAGATACACTATTGGGAATATCTCAAGATATTACCAATGTGGAGATCAGCAATACATAAACATGAGCTAGAAAATAGTAGTGAATGCATTAAAACAAGAATGTTGGAAGATCCACATAACCATTGCATTAGATTATAGCAGCAATAATGTATACAATATCTTGAGGAAAATGATCTCTCAAGCTAGGCAATGCAGCCCCGATGAAACATATACATGGCACATGAAGAAATATTGCTATACAAGAGAAGCTCTGGCTATGACTGCGCAATCCATGAAGGAGAACTACTGCAAATAATTTCAATACATTGATACAGAAATATATAGCTCAAAAAAAGAAGGGGGAGAAAGATCTCAACCCCTGGAAACATACAAAACACAATCCTTAGAAGGATTGGCTGAAATACATACAAAATGGAAAATTTGTAGAAATGTTGGACTTGTTGTCAGCAGCTGCAACTCAAAAAATAGAAATGGATGTAGATAGATGTTGATGCTGAAAATGATGGCTAAATCTCATCCAAAGGATCTATCAGGTGAAATTCTTATCCAATCCCTGAAGATCTCACCCTCCAAAATAGTAGAGCAAGTCCCCACTGCAAGTGCACTCGGAAATAACGCAGTCTAGAGAAGGGATTGCGCTGTTGGTGAAGAGAAGAGGTTGGCCTGATGCCAATGATCTGCAATATTCTCATGAATCTCCCTCACTAACCTCTCAGAGGAATAGAAGCTCCCTCCTCTGACAGATGAACCAAGGAAATGGTGTTGTGGAGTCTCCACTGCAACACCCTGCAACACATAATTATGTTGTTGCAGCAACAACGCTGTCCTAGAGGAGGATGCTTTGGCCTTGAGCCAAGGATTTTGGAGAATGAAGAACAATCCTTAAAGGGGTCTCTCAAGAAGGTGAAGAAATCATAAATAGGAATTCCCCGGTAATTCTTGCTAAATAGCAAAGAATGCACAATTGTCTGCATAGACTTTGAAATCAATAATCCATAACATGTCCAACAATGGTTGCCTTGCCCTCATTTTAAAAAATTGAAAGCTCTCTCTCCATGGGCCCCATCCATTAGGGTTTCCTCCACCAAATATCCTCTTCCTCATTCACACTGTGTTGTCTCATAAAGTGATCCACTCCTCCTATGGCAGCATTGTTGACTTGGTCAAACATGACCTTGTCTTCATGCATTTGCCCCTTTTCACACTTGAGGGTGAAAAATGAAGCTACTCTGATGATCCCTTTCACATTATGAGGGATTTTATTCATGTCTTCAATAATAATGGGTTCCTTTACCCATTTATTTAGTTGTAAGGTGATAAAATAAAAATTTTAATATTCCATTTAGCCATGCGCTAAAATGGGAATATTACAGTCCTCCCCTCCGCTATGTTACTTGTACTCAAGCAATTGCAAGGATAGAACTGAAGAATCTCCACCCAAGGCATGGATTCTGAAATATGTTGAGGAACATCTTCCTCATGTAGATCCTCCATCCCCCAAGCAATCATCCATACAAAGTGAGTTACCTCCCAACATGGCAACTCCTGACAATCATCTTCCACCTTTGGCTCCTGTAATATAGGTGGGCTGAAAATCTGACCTTGGTATACAAAATATCCTACCCCACGCTGTCCTCATCTCCACTTAGGATAAGTGTAGAGTATATGTTGATCTTTGGCTGCAATAAAGTTTCCCCCCAGTGGCAAGATCAAGACTAGACCTCCTAGGATCTTTTCCCCAGCGTTATGAAACATGATGTCCCAAATCACCTCATATGTGATGAGTTGGAAGTCACCATCATATGGCATCCAATCAATCATATGGCTCACCTCAAATGGAAACAAATGTTTTGTTGTAGTGGCCACATGTCCTCTCATGCTTCCATTAGAACATGCAATGCAAATAATGTGGGAGAGCCCTCCCCTAAGGGACACATCCAACCAATGTGTCATTCCCCGAATCATGCTCTCAACAAATACAAGGACAAAAGCAACATAATGAACCATAATGAGAACCATGCTTGTTGTCATGTGTGGCAAGGGAGAAAGACAATGGTCCCTCAATTGTAACCAATGCAGTTTAACCCTCAACTACAAAAGGATGTGACAAAAAGTGTGGCCTCTCAACCACTTGCTTGCTGTCCTACTCTCCTCAAATGTATGGAGAAAGTGAATGATATATGGTGCAAGGTGAGTAGGTCCTCCAAAATACATTTCCTCCCCAAATCCTCCTAGGGAGTGGTCACCAATATTGCTCATGGCCTCAAGTAGACCATAGGGTCTAGAAAGAAGAATGCTCCCCCTTGGAGAAACATCCTGTACATATATGGTAAGGGATGAATATACAAATCATCATGCAAATAAACAATACCCTTACCATAAGTTTTGTGTATGCAAATGAAGTGGCTCAAAAGTGGGTCTCTTCTCATCCTCAAAGAGAAAAGAGGTGGTTGTGCTAACTCCTCCATCTACACATGATCTATGCATCTCCTCATATGCTAATATATCAATATCATGCCAGTAAAATGATCCTGGGAATACTCCACCAACAACCTGGAGCTCCCCAGCAAAATGTCTCCATGCCATGAGACATCATCATCAAGAGGTGACTACATGTATGAATGAACAAATCTGTCCATGCTTGCACTGCGCAATCCAATCACCTTCTTAGGTGCATCAACCTCATACAATAGACAAGGATGTGTGCTTCTCATCTCATCATGATGGTCATCCTCCCTATCTCCTCCTTGTGTCTCCATGGTTCCACACCTCCTCAACAATGGCACATGTAAAACATGAGTTGTGCCTTGATCTCCATACCTGAGATCCTGGGGACTTCCTTGAAAATAATCAAGCATCCCTCTACTTGGAGCAAGAGCTCCTCCTTCCTCTGCATAAGGCACTAGATAATCTCTAGATGGCACGGCGTTGTTGCCCTCAGCTTCCTTAACATAGATGGGAAACCCTCCAATAATGTTGCTGAAAATATGGAATCCCTCCCAATGTGGAAGTAATTTCTGATCATCAAAGGTCAAGGAGTATCCCCTTTGCACCATGATAGTGCCATCTCCTACTCCTGCAACATCATACAATGAATGAAAGCAGATATTCTCTTGCTCTCCAAATAATAACCCCAGCAACAAATGTTTTTGTTGCTTCCTCATGCTCTCATCGTATAAGATATGTGATGAAGATATAGTGTATGATATGAATTTTGCATCATCACTATGCACCCATACTCTTTGTTGCTCCATGATGCCAGCATCCTGCCACATCTTCTCTGTCCTCATACCCTTGGAAAGAGTGTATGCCAAGTGATGGCCAAACTCCTTCAAGAGTAACCAGAGCAGCCAAGCCTCTTGTTGCCTGGTATCATAAATCTGCAAGTAGCTCACCAGCTTCTTGCTCATCATCCACATCCACTCAACCAATTGTGGATGCCTTCTTCCACCCTTCATCTTGGTACTCCTACCATGAGGGCTACCATCATCCCAAATCAGACTCCTACAATTCATGGGACCTTGAAATGCAATCTTCCCGAGGATCAATTTGACCCTATGAGGATCCAAATAGGTGGTAGGAAAAAACCTCCCATCATGGTGTGCATGGCTCAAGGAATGTCCAACATAGTCATGAGAGATTTTATCCATCCGAAGATGTCCTCCATATTCTATCTGCTCCTGTGAGAAGGGAAGAACCTCCTCAAACTGTTGAAAAATCTTGCACTCCATGATGTGTGGGAGTGCACCTCTACTGAAATCTCTCCCAGAGATCTCCTCCTCATGCATGGTCCTCCAAAACCCAAGAGGCCTTGGATCTGCTACCGGTATAAGTCTCTCTTTGAGTTGTGGCATGCTCATTGAGAGAGTGTCATCTAGAGATGAGAAAGAGTTTCTTATCTCCATATGTCTACTCCTTCTCACTGCTTCCTTCATGGCTTCCTGAATGAAGCTGCTCTTTGATTGCTCACATGAGGAATGATTCCTCTTTTATCCATCATTGCTTAGCGTAGTGCTATTTTGCTGCTCTAGATCAACTACATGCAATGATATAGACCCATCCATAGTGTTTGCTGAAATGACAAGAGATGGATTTTCAATCATACCTTGGTGAAAATTGGAAGCTCTTTGCAGGGCTGCAAGAGTTTCCTCCTCATAAGTGTTGGCCTCCCAAACTGCTGAAGATGAAGTCTGCTCCTCCATTTTCTCAACAGCGCTGGTACATGCCTCATTAGCTGGTGGCGAGGGCTCCTCCCTCCTTTTTCCAAACCTCCTGGTCAATCTCTGAGAAAACTCAACAAGAGTAGAAACCCTTGTATGGCTTGGATGGCTGATCCACCAATTCTTTGCTTCACCTTCAAGGTGCGGCGCTGCAAATTCTACAGCCTCTTTGTCTACTACAGGATGTAGCAGGAAGAAAGCCTCTAGTTTCTTCACTTAAACCTCTGCTGCAAATGTGAGTGATCCATCAAATGTGGACAATAGAAATCTATTGCCTCTCATCATCCCATAGCTGTGGGGTCTTCTTTCTTCCTTCTGCTGAATAAATTGTGGAAAATCTAGAGTCTCTTGGAAGGCTCTAGCATTTTCTCTGTATTTAGCAAGTTACTCACTTATAATTTCGAATTCCAAGTGTTCTTCAAGCTTCTGGTCTTCTTCTCTGTGAGAGTAGGAAGTGCATGGTCCTTCCTCTTCCCTTTCTTCAATCTTCTTGGCCTCCTTGGAGAGGTCTCCTCTGGATCTGAAAATAGATGAGAGTAAACTCATCTTTTTCATCATATTGATCTTCTTTGGCTGAGAATCACAGGTTGAGCCAAATATCATGCTTTGATACCACTGTAATATTCCAAATTAGGAACAGCTACACTATTGGGAATATCTCAAGATATTATCAATGTGGAGATCAGCAATACATAAACATGAGCTGGAAAATAGCAGTGAATGCATTAAAACAAGAATGCCGGAAGATCCACATAACCATTGCATTATATTATAGCAGCAATAATGTATACAATATCTTGAAGAAAATGATCTCTCAAGCTAGGCAATGCAGCCCCAATGAAACATATACATGGCACATGAAGAAATATTGATATACAAGAGAAGCCCTAGCTATGACTGCGCAATCCATGAAGGAGAACTGCTGCAAATAATGTAAATACATGGATACAGAAATATATAGCTCAAATAAAGAAGGGGGAGCAAGATCTCAACCCCTGGAAACATACAATACACAATCCTTAGAAGGATTGGCTGAAATACATAAAAAATGGCAAATCTGCAGAAATGTTGGAGTTGTTGGGCAGCAGCTGCAACTCAGAAAATAGAAATGGATGTAGATAGTTGTTGATGCTGCAAATGATGACTAAATCTCATCCAAAGGATCTCTCAGGTGAAAGGCTGATCCAATCCCTGAAGATCTCACCCTCCAAAATAGTGGAGCAAGTCCCCACTGCAAGTGCACTCAGAAATAACGCAGTCTAGATAAGGGACTGCGTTGTTGGTGAAGAGAAGAGCTTGGCCTAATGCCAATGATCTGAAATATGCTCATGAATCTCCCTCACTAACCTCCCAGAGGAATAGAAGCTCCCTCCTCTGATAGATGAGCCAAGGAAATGGTGTTGTGGAGTCTCCACTGCGACACCCTACAACATAGAATTATGCTGCTGCAGCAATAACATTGTCCTGGAGGAGGATGCTTTGGCCTTGAGACAAGGAGTGTGGAGAATGAAGAACAATCCTTCAAGAGGCCTCTCAAGAAAGTGAAGAAATCCTAAACATGAATTCCCCGGAAATTCTTTCTAAACAGCAAAGAATGCACAATTGTCTGCATAGACAATGAAATCAATAATCCATAGCATGTCCAACAATGGCTGCCTTGCCCTCCTTTTAAACAAGTGAAAGATCTCTCTCCATGGGCCCCATCCATTAGGGTTTCCTCCACCAAATATCCTCTTCCTCATTCACACTGCGTTGTATCATAAAGTGATCCACTCCTCCTATGGCAGCGTTGTTGACTTGGTCAAACATGACCTTGTCTTCATGCATTTTCCCCTTTTCACACTTGAGGGTGCTAAATGAAGCTACTCTAATGATCCCTTTCACATTATGAGGGATTTTATTCATGTTTTCAATAAGAATGGGTTCCTTTACCCATTTATTTAGCTGTAAGGTGATAAAAGAAAAATTTTAATATTCCATTTAGCCATGTCCTAAAATGGGAATATTACATATTACATCTCTAAGTACCGATAACTCCCTGACTGTTTTCATTCTACAAGGAATACGACGTGAACAGGCTAGACCCTATGCCTTACACCCATTCAATTCCTCATTCTTTAGTTCAATTTATTACATCAAAAATAATCATTACAACACTCATGGAGTTTTTCCTATGCCTATGGAGACTTGCCTTTGCATCACAAACAATATAAAATATATCAATAAATTTACATTCATACAAAATATTTCAACTCATCCCTTTCAGCTTCTTAGCTTCGTTGTGAATTTGTCCTCTTCTACTTGCTGTCCCTTTGCCTTTTATGTTTTTGTTGTTATATTCTAACTATGCTGCATAACCACCTTTTTTCCCGACTCAACCCATGCTGCCCATGTTTTAAACAGTGTAACATAACGGACTTTTGCCCGACTCTACCTATTAGATCTATTAACCGCAGTGTTCAATATTCTCTGTTCTTCACTCTGTGTCAGGTCACTTACCCGAGTCTGCCTCTGTGTTCCGAAATTTTTTTTATAAACTGGTGTAACCACATAGAACCCTAGACGTGAAATATATTAAAATGGAACTTTGTATGATATCGTGTCCTGTCACTTATCGCATTTCGGTGTTCCATAGGTTTTACGTTATAATCCTCGTTTTCCTCCTCCGATGTGATTTAATCAAAGGAAATGCTTTACATCCGGATTTGAGATCCTTTGGAGTTCACCTTTGAAACTACATCGCATCCGAGCTCTTTATCGCATTTCGACAATTCAACATGGTTCATGAGTGTTATCCTCCTAAGCTTGCAATTTGTGAAATGCGATTGGGTCCCACGCCGGACTTTAAATCCTTTAGTCTTTGGCTTTGTAATTCCATCGCGTCTGGTTTCTTATCGCATTTCGGCACTTTTCATTGTTATGCATTGTGCTCTAGTCATTTTGAACTCTCGATATGCGATATGCGAAGGGGTCCCACCTGTCATATCACAATTTTTCATCACGTTTTCCCATCGCAGTTTCCTATCGCTTCATTGCTCTGATCTAAGGTTATCACCTCTTGCGAAATGCGATTTTCAATTTTTGGTATAAGGGTTCAGGTCCCACCGAAGGTGCCACGTCATTGCCACATCATCTTCCATGTCATCTGCCACGTCACATGCTACGTCATTTGCCACGTCATCATAATTTAATTGCGATTTGTGGGGTCAGATCCACGTCATCTATAGCATTTCTGCTTCCAACTGTGATTTGTGAAATGTGATTTCCTTCCAATGCCAAATTGCAATTTGCGATTTATATTCCCTCTGTCGAACACTGTTTTGCACGCGTTTCATCGAAAACGACCGACTCGACCCATTGAATTGTGTGTACCCTCATGCATTGTTCTGAATGCAAAAACAGTTTGAATCTACCTAGCTCATTCACGATTTTCCTTTGCCTCTTTTTCATGTTTCTCCTATAATTTTTTGTTGACTCTTTACTGCATTTTTCTGCTCCTGATCTTCTCCTTTGCTTCTTTGCTACTCATTTTCCTTAAATGGTGATTCTAATGCTACTCCTTTAGGCTCCTTTGCCATAAATGACAATATTTCCAACAGTATCCCCCTTTGGCATTGATGGCAACACTTCCTCCAACACTTCCTCCCCCTTTCATTCTGATAAGTATTTATCGTCCTCTGCTTGCTTTTCCTCCCCCTTTGACATCAATGGCAAAGGGTTACATCTTTTTCCAGTGTATTGTCCATCATTGCATTACTAGAGTTCTGCATAAGAATTCTTCATTTTTTCCACATACCTGGCTAGGACTACTGCTCCATTTGGTGTGTAAGTAACGTTGGGAGAATACCTTGGGATTCATTGCATTTGCATGTATAGTGCTAAAATGTGCTAGACTACTGAACTTTTTGGCTAAAATCAAGAGAATTTCTTCATCAGTAGTTATCTTCAGTAGCATTTGAGGTTCTTATTTACTTCTATGTTAATGGCTGGTGACTGCTCTCCCCTTGGAATGATGCTTCTTGTCTGATACTGGCTGGCCGACTGCACTATTTATGTTCCTAATATTGCAGCCTTTGCTGGTGATTTTTTTTTTCTGATCATTTCAAAGAGTATCATCTGCAGACACTATCCCTATTTTGTCTCTTATATATTCAAATGGTTCTCTAGCAAGAGGTTTTGTAAATATTTTTGTCGTCTATTCCTTTGTTGGGACGTATTCTATCTTTATTATTTTCTATGCTACTTGTTCTCTGAGGAAGTGGTACTTTATTGGGATGTGCTTGGTTTTAGAATGAAGCACAGGATTTTTTGATATGCTGATTGCACTTGTATTGTCACATTTGATAGAAATAGGTTCAGTGATGCTTACCTTCATGTCTTGAAGATTTTGTTTCATCCACATCACTTCCACTTCTGCTGTAGATAGAGAGACAGATGTTTGCTTCTTGCTTAACCATGCCACCAGAATTTCTCCCATAGAGAATGCACCTCCACTTGTGTTTTTCCTGTCATCCACATAGTTGGCCCAATATGCATATGTATATGTTATCAATGTGAAATCTTTTCCTTTCGTATACCATAGGCCATAATGTGCAGTTCCTTGCAGGTATCTAAATATCCTCTTGATTGCTAGCAAGTGATTTTGTTTTGGTGTTGCTTGATATCTTGCCACAAGTCCTACTACCAACATAATGTCTGGTCTAGAGGTTGTTAGGTATAGAAGACTTCCTATCATAGATCTGTAAAGTCTTTGATCTACATCTTCAGATCCATCATGAGCACATAACTTGCATCCAGTTATCATGGGAGTTGACACAGGTTTGCAGTCTTCCATTTGGAGTCTTTTTAACATTTCTCTTAAGTATTTTTCTTGTGAAATGAATATGCCTTTGTTCTTTTGTAGAATTTGAAGTCCTAGGTAGAAGGTAAGCTCTCCAATCATAGACATCTCAAATTCTGACTTCATCTCTTCTGCAAATCCTTTTACTAACTCATCATTGTTGCTACCAAACATGATGTCATCTACATATACTACTACAATTAAAAGTTCATTTTCACCAGCCTTTATATACATATTTTTGTCTACTCCTCCCTTCTTGAATCCTTGTTTTGAAAGTACTTATCCAGTCTAGAATACCATGCATGTGGTGCTTGTTTTAGACCATATAGGGCTTTCTTTAATCTGCAAACATAGTTGTGCTTATCTTCTAAGGAAAAACCTTCAGGGTTTTCCATGTAGACTTCTTCCTCTAGATCTCCATTTAAGAAGGAATACTTCACATCCATTTGATATACCTTGAAATCATGATAGCATGCAAAAGCCAGAAACATTATAATTGCTTCCATTCTTGCTACAAGGGAAAAAGTTTCATCATTTTCAAGTCCTTCGATTTGAGAGTATCCCTTACATACAAGTCTGGATTTATTTCTGATTACCTGACCTTGTTCATTCATCTTATTCTTGAATATCCACTTTGTGCCAATGAAATTTTTCCCAACATGTCTTGGTATTAACTCCCAGGTCTTGTTCTTCTCAATCTGGTCTAATTCTTTGTTCATAGAATTTATCCAATTTTTGTCTTTGTTGGCTTCATCGAAATTCTTTGGTTCTATCTGTGATAGCATGACTAGATACACTTCCTCGGTCTGTTCAGCTAGTTGTCTTTTAGTTTGGACTCCTTCACTCTTGTCTCCAATGATTTGATCTTCTGGATGATTCTTATGGGTGTGTCCCGAGGTTCGTTTTGAGGTTATTTATGTATCTTCAATTATCTCATTATGTTCTTTATTTTCCTGATGATCATTTGGAAGATTGACACAGTTTGTACTTCTAGTTATGTCTAGTAGTTCTTCATCGAATCTCACATCAATGCTTTCCACAATTTTATGCAGTCTTTTATTGTAGCACCTGTAACCCTTACTCTTTGATGCATATCCCAAAAATATTCCTTCATCAGCTCTTGCATCATACTTCCCCAATTTTTCATCATTATTATTTATGAAACATTTGCTGCGAAAGACTCTAAATTTCTTAATTGATGTTGGTTTCCCATGCCACAATTCATATGGAGCCTTGTCATAATTTGGTCTTAGATGAGCCTTGTTGAGAATATGAACAATTGTTTGCACTGCTTTTTCCCAGTAGGTTTGAGGAATATTTCTTTTTTGCATCATGGCTCTGGAAATATGTTGTACAAACATGTTTTGCCTCTCTGCCACTCCATTCTATTGAGGTGTATCTGAAACTATAAATTGTTGCTTTATCCTACATTTATTGCACAGGTCTACAAATTCATCACCTGTGAATTCACCTCCTTTATCTGATCTGATGCATTTTAGTTTACATCCAGATTGATTTTCTTCCAGTGCCTTGAATATCTTAAATTTATCAAACGCTTCGGATTTGTATCTGAGAAATGCCACCCATGTTAATCTGGAAAAATCATCAATTATCAGCATGATACGATTCTCCACCTGGTGCATTTGTTCTTGAAGGTCTGCATAGGTCCATGTGTACAAGCTGAAGAGGCTTACTCGTAGATAGTTGGTCTTTAGCTTTGAACGATGTGCGAGTTTTTCTGCCTAGTAGGCAGGACTTACATATGGTATTTGGTGGCTTCTTTATTGCAGGAAGATCTCTGAAAGCTTTCTTTTTGCTCAGTTTGAGGATGTGGTCAAAATTTATATGTCCCAATCTTCTATTCCATAGCCAAGATTCATCAAATTTTCTTATGTGGCATGCTTCATTCTCCTCTTCCACTATATAAACATTACTCTATGTTCGAACACCTTTGACCAAGGTATTTCCTATGGTGATTGACCTTACTTCACAATCTTGGGCTCTGAAAAGGACCTCACAGCCTTTATCACAAGTTTTACTAACACTTAGTAGATTGGCTTTCAGACCATCTACAAACAATACATCTTGAGCCTCTCCTCTTCCATTATTCAGGTTGGTTGTGCCTTTTCCTTTTATTTTTCCTGCTCTATCATTACCAAATGTTACATTCCCATATTTATTTTCTTCAAAAGTGACAAAATTTCTTCGGTCTCCAGTCATATGTTTTGAGCACCCATTTTCCACATCCCATTGATTGTTTTGATCTTGAGAAATTAGAACCAAATTACGTTTATTTAACTTCCCTTTCCATTGCATGAAGTTGTTTTTTCTATAAATTTTTTAAGGAGATGGATCACAGTCTTTGAGAGGATATTCGTAAGACTTGTGCCCATTTTCATGGCAGCAAAAAAATTTGATTGTATTTCAGAATGGATTATGTACATGAGTGAATCCACCATTATTCTTAATTCCCTTTGATTTTCCATACTCCAATTTCTTTATATACGCTCTGCACTCCATGGCTTTATGACAGAACCTTTTACAGCAAAAGAAATACCCATGGAAGTAGTATCTATATCTGGCAGAAAAGGTTGTTTGGGGATATTTCCATGTGGTCATATGAAAATTCTGTCTTTGGAGGCCATTTGATCTATGCTAGAATATTGCTTGGCTGTGTTGGAAATATGTTGCAATATGTTGTCCTTGATGGCAACCTACTTGATGAATTTGTTCTTGATGGACACCTACTTGATGAGTTGCCTTTTGATAAGCAACCTATGTGTTAAAGATGTAAAAATGATGTTTCTACAGGTCAGTTCAGATGTGACAAAGAAAGGAATTCCAGTAAGTGCCACAGAAATGAAATAGGAAATATTTCTCAATGTATATGCTACTTTTGTGAAGACAACCCATGTATGGATGCAATGTATATGCTACTTTTATGAAGGCAACCCGCGTATACATTCAGAATTAGTATATACACAGTTTCTATGAAGAGAAGTTGCATATACACGCGGATATGAATGATCCAAGTCGCGTATGCCTTTTGCGCTCTAAAATTATGATACCAAGGGGCATTACCATGGTATTAGCCCACAGTATTGAGCAATGTATTGTCTATTTGATTCCGTCCAAGAATACCATTAGCAGTTGTGTGGTTTTGACTCATTGTATTGGTAAAGGCTAAATCTATATAAGGAGAAGAAGATCATATTGCAAGGTGTGCATAAGTAAGGGTTGTTACTGAATAATTTTCTCTAAGGTATATCTGCATGGGATGAACTCTGTTTTAATTGATAGATCTGAATATATGATGCACCCATGGATAAAATGATGGTTCAGGATCTCTAGATCTGAAATGACTATACTCTTGTGTGATCCATTGAAGAAATGATTATATCTATGACCTGGCACAAGTTTGTTGAAGTCAAGTGAAGAAATATGGGTAATTTCTATGGATCTGGTTCATTCTGCAAATTTTATATTTACAGATCTATACGTTAGTTCGTCTCAGTAAAAGCATGTATATACGCGGGTTTGTTTCAGAAAATGCATGTATGGCAGTTAGGGTTTTATGAAGCTTATTGCAGAGGTTTTTTTGTTATTCCTGCTATTTGTCTGTTGTCTGTCAATGAACTCTTCTTGTAGATCTAGGTTGTTTGAATGCAGCTAAGTTGATTATGTACAAATCTAGTCAATGAGAGAATAAACATGGTTGATGATGACTAACTGATGAAGGGTTCTGCATTTCTAAATATATCTGACTGAAAGCCTCAGATCTAGATCTGTTACCAATTACATTCTAAAAAACAATACTCTCAGAGCTATACGCAGATTGGTGTGAAGGAAAAGTGTCGTATACATGCGGGTTCAGTGAAGCGAAGTAGCGTATGCATTTTAAGTTAATGAATGTTCAAGGTTGAGCTTGTATCTGTGTATTTATTCTAAAGTCTAGGTTATTTCTGAGTTCTGGTTACAGTGATCTCACTGTTCTGATTGAAGTATTGGGTAAATTTTATGGTTGTTGATGTTTATGAAGAGTTGTGTTGATGTTGTTTGATCCAGTATGAAAATTGATGAAATGTGGTCTGCAGTGGTTCTGAGGGTTGAAGCCTTCAGTATGGAAGTAGAAGCTTCCTACCATTAGAAGCTAGTATTCTAATCAAGGGGTTGAAGCTCCCTTCCAGTAGTGGCTGGTAAAAGAGATTAGGGGGTTGTAGCTCCCTTCCAATAGCAGCTGGAAAATGAGAGAAGATTGTAGTCTTCTGCAGCTACATTCCTGTGTACTGATATGAGTTTGCATCAGTACAACATTGTAAACAGTTTTCCATATAATAAATATTGAAGACAGAGACGACAGTAGTGGTGGTTTTCTCTCGAATTGGGTTTCCACCTTAAATATTGGTGTTCATGTGTGTTGCTCTTGTGTGATGATTTATATTGTTGTCACTACACATAATTAATGATTATCTAATAGATGCATGACTGGTAAACTGACTTAAAGATTGTTCTTGAAAATTTTTTCTAATCTGCACAATTATATCAGTATACGCTAGTTCTTTTATTATATGCGCGTGTATATGCGAGTTGGGTTCTGTTAGTGTCAGCCTTTGCAGCCTTTCTTCAGTGATCAAACTCTGTTAGTGTGGTAAATTTTCTTGGTGATCAAACATGCTCTTCTGAGTGATGTTAGGTGTCGGGTAATTTTTCATTTGATGAGTCTTGGCAAAAAATTTGGTCACTGAGTGTGAGTCTAAGTTTTCTAGAACACTTCCAATTTTGTCCAATGTGATTCATGTCACCACTTCAGTGTTACCATGTTCAGAGGGTTTTCATCATCATTTCTAGTTCCATGATTCATTTACCATTTCATACTCGATTGTGCACTGTCATTCATTTCCCGCTCCTAGGGTTTTGGAGGTAATTTCCCTTGGATAGTCAAATCATCAGTAAAAATGTCTGATGTTCTCGCCAGCTACCTATCTCTTAATTTACCTGTAAACATTTCCCAATCACTGGGTCTAATTCCTCATTTTTGCACAAACCCTAGTTTCTTGCTACAACTTGGCAATTTTCTAGGCTAGGCCTGTGTTTCGCCCTTTTGGACCCCTTACCCTCACTCAATCTTTGAGATTCCACTTTCCCCTGCTTCCTAAAATCCCTCCCTACTTCCAAAAATTTCCCCAAGAATTTATAAGCCCCTTATCCCCTTCATTTCGCTTCATTTTGACAAATCCCTTGTTTCACACATCGGGATAGGTTTCACTCAAATGATTTTTCAGAGCAATAAAAGATGAATTTTGGAAAACTGAGAGAGGTTTTTGTCCACCACATGCAAAATAAGAAAAACCTTCTTCAATTTTTACACAGGGTACCATGGTTTTAGAGAAATGTCAAAAATACCGTTGCCTCGGGAGAATTGATGCACCTCTGAAGTGACCTTGGGAAAATCAATATTTCTCCTAGCTTGGTTGGCCAAATTACTTTCTTGATGAGTCAAATGATAAGTAGACTCAAATCTCTTTCCAACGAGCTATCATGTGCCCAATTTGGACACGGAGAAGACCTCCAAAAGCCTCCTGAAAAATGCGCTATTTATGGCGTGGCGCATTGGGAGAAGGCGCGGCACACTGAAGGTGCGCAGCACATAGAGCCATTTTTCCCTGTGTAAATTTACACAGGCGCAGTGCATCCAGCCTGTGTGGCGCGTTGGGCTGGTGCATGGCGCATAGAGCCTCTAAGGCACATAATCATCACCGCTTCCAAATTTTCCAAATTGACTTAACCTCTTGTGATTCGAGTAAGTCCGACTGATCTTGCTATTGTGGTTAAGTAGTGTTTGGTGTGGTTTCAAAGGCTGGTTGGACAATTTGAATAATGTCAACATAAACTTCATCTTTTTGAAAAAGGCTGCTCGATAGGGTTTTTATTTGAAATTTAAAGTTTGGTTGTTGGTGCCCATTGGTTTGAACTCTTTTCCCCTCTTGTGGTTCCCTTCCTCCTCACTATCACACTATCATCATACAGTCTTACCCCTATTCCCCTTTGTCCCAAAACCACTTATATCCCTTGTTACCATTTTTTCCCTTTCCCATCACCATAATCCTCTCATCATTGTCAATCCTCTATTCCCTTTCACTATCACCCTCCCATATCATTTGCGAAGAGTTCCTAATTTCTAAATCCCCAAACACCACATTTCTAAAACACAGTCAAGTGACTATTATTGCCTTCTAATTACCACTTGACAAGACCCCACTGTCCACACTGCCTTATCTCCACAATCCCTTCCCTTTGGCACACATTTGACACTAGGATACAAAGACACCAAGCCCTCATTTATCATTTTCAATCAACCAAATATACACTTCACATATTCCTTGCAACACCATGACGCACACGGACACATCATACAACAAGACAGAGATTTCACCACTGAAACTGCATGCACCAGGAGGGCACTGAAGCGTCGAAAAAGGCCTGATCCACTTCAAATCTTGGCCGAAGCTTCCTTGACTGAGAATATTACTTGATGAGGGTCCTTCAGTCCAAATTTCAGCAAATTTGGAGGAAATTTTGTCATTTTTAATTTTTTGGTTGCAAAACAGGTTTTTCTGCCCGACGCGTCGTGCCACCCGACGTGCGCTTATGATTGGGACATCTTCTGGAGTAAAACTTGATATTTTTGGGTTATTTATGAAAATTTATGCATGCTCAAGAATGGCTGAGAGATTTCATCAAGTTCTGGGTTGCCTAAAGGGCCAAAGACACTCCAAAAATCACCTTTCTACCACCTTTTGCACCTGCAGGAAGTAGTGTTGGGAGATTGAATTTTTGGAGGAGAAAATGACATCAAAATTGAGAAATTCCACTTGGGTTGGAAAGTAGACATCCAGGGCTTTCCAACGAGCTATCATAAGCTCAATTTGGACTTTGGGAAGTGCCTCAAAATCAGCTCCAAAGTGGCGTGACACATAGAGAATTTGGGCGCGGTGCATAGAGAAATTTGGCCTCATTTTCACTCTTCAGCTCAGAAATGCACCCAGTTTTGACTAGTTTTACTTTTTGATGTTACTCTTGATCTATCTTGATGTAATTTGATAACTTGGATGTAATTTTGGAACATATTTACTTGTTTTAGTTGATTCATTCACAAAAAAGTGAAAATTAAATGAATGAATCAGTTTCCTAGCATATAGAGGCAAGTTGTTTGATTGCCTAGATTTCAGCTCCTTGTTTAGAATTGGTTGAAACAGATCCTAGAAGGATGATCTCGACCCCTAGAGGCATGGGAATGGGTTGGGCTGGTCTATATCATGTATTTTCTGAGTCATTTTCAAAGGTTGGACTGGTTGGATACTTGGGAAAAGTTTGGCACCTCATTGTACATTCATTTCAGTTTTTGGCAAAGGAAAGACCAGATTTTTGCAGCACTTGTTGGGATCCTTGTGGCTTCTGAGTTTTGATGATGTTTTTCTCCATGTTATTGTAAGTTTCATTAATTTTATATGTATTCCATTTCCCTTCTCTTTGCTTCTGAATTAAACAAATGAGTAACTGAGGCAGAATTCATTGATTTGCTAGTGCTCTGCCTTAGACTTTTGTTTAGTTTTATATGTTTTTCATTAGTTTGAAGAGGATCATTGCACTCTCTTGCCCTCTTCAGCTCCTCAGCAGTCTTTTCAATCCATTCATTTGATCTCAGACATCAAAGCCGCTGCCTACCTCGCCTCAACTTGAACTCTGCAAGAATTTGGCCTCATCCCCAAGCCCAAAATTGTTTTTCCCTTTTTCCAACAAAAAACCCCAAAAAACCAAAATCAAACCCTCCTATTTGTTTATCTAGCATAAGATCAGTTGTTCTTTTAGTCATCTCAAGCCCCTTTGAATATTTTCATTGAGATTGACCCGGAGAGAGCCCTCTCCTGTCCTCGTAGAGCTAGCTACGAGGCTGAGCGTGGTTTGGTGTTGTCCTTCTTCTGCCTTATTTCAACCTGAGGTGGATTTGGGAACTAACAGGTTCATCAAATCCGCATATGGAATTCTGTAAAGAAAAATTTAAAATCTTATCAGAAAGATCTAAATACTGATTCACCCCCACCCCCCCTCAGTGTTTTTCCCAACAATTGGTATCAAAGAAGGTTCTTCTGAAGAAGATTAATCACTAGAAGAAAGATCAGCTAAGATGAGAAATCAAGATGGGACAGCATTTATCAGGCCTCCTCTCTTCAACGGAAATAATTTAATCTTCTGGAAGACAAGGACAATATCCTATCTCCAGTCTCTTGGATCAGATGTATGGGCTATAGTTGAAGGAGGTTATCAATATCCAGCATCAGTTCCAACAGATGTAGCAGAAAGAAAGAAATATGAAACCAATGCAAAGGTGGTCAATGCATTATTGGGAAGTCTAACTGAATCAGAATTTGTCAAAGTCATGCAGTTGAATACAGCAAAGGAGTTATGGGACAAAATCATTCTAAGCTATGAAGGTGATACCAAGGTAAAAAGTTTTAAACTCCAAACTCTCAGAATTAAATATGAAAATCTCAGGATGCATAATGAGGAAAGCATTGCCAGTTTCTTTTTACGTCTAGATGGTATTGTAAATCGTATGAGAAATCTGGGTGAAACCATAACTGACACTACTTTGGTAGAAAATGTTTTAAGATCTCTAACTCCCAAGTTTGAATCAAAAGTGTCTGCTATTGAAGAGAAGCAGGATCTACAAACTCTTACTATTGTTCAACTTCATGGTATTTTTACTGCTTTTGAAATGAGAAAAGGAGGTCCATATGAAGTACAAGAATTTGTCTTTAGAGTTGCTACAAAAGTAAAATAAGTAGAAGAACAAGAAGGATCAAGGTACGGTTCAGAAGAAGATGAGATAAATTCTGTAAAGAAGCTACAACTTGGCACTGGAAGATTCAGAGGTAAACTTCCTTTTAATTTTTTTTCTTGTGGAAGAGTTGGTCATTATGCTGCTAAGTGTCCTCATAAAGAAAAACATGAAAAAGGAAAGGAAGTGGCAAAAGTAAATAAGAATCGGTTTATCAATAGAAAAATTTATTATACTCATGAAGATAGTGATGGGCTATCAAATAGTGAAGAAGGAGAATCTGATCAAGATGTTAGACTACTCATGGCTTTTGAAAAATATTCTAGTGAGGCTAAAGATACCTTTATGGATGCACTAGAAGAAAATGATTTTCTTTAAGAAATTAATCAGCTCAAAATATGTTTGGAGGAAAACAAAATTTCCATAGATACTCTAAAGAATCAACTTATAGAAAAGGAGAAGCACAATGAGAAATTAGAATGTGAAATAGTAAGTCTAAGAAAGGAAATTAAGAAAGAGAAAACTTTAAATCTTATATTTGCTAAAGGAACTGAAACCTTAGATGAAATTATCAAGGTTCAACGCTCTCCTTTTGTAAAGACGGGTCTTGCATATATCGGAGAATCCTCTTAGTCTTCAGCACCAAGCTATCTAAATGCAGCTAAAGCCAGCCTACAACATTTTTTCACTCAGCAAGAAAACAAAGAAACTTCACAGGAAAAGCATGACCACTTCAATACAAAGAACAATAACAGAAATTTCAAACAGGGAAACACCAATATGCAGGTAAACACAAATATAAGGTTTCATGATCGCAGAAATTTCTTCTTTAATAGGTAATGTTTCTCATGTCCTCATTTTGGTCATAAAGTTGTTCAATGTGTTGCATACAAAACCATCATGACCAGAGAAGCAAGAAAGCAAAGAAATGAGACTGGAATAAAGAAGAATACTCATAACAAATTTTCTCATTTTCAAAATGAAATTGAATGTGCTTATTGCAATAACTTTGGTCATGGAGAATCTGAATGTAGGAGCAAACTCCAACCAAAAGAGCATGTACCTTCAAATTCTAAGGTATGGATAAAGAAGGACTTACAGGTTGAGAATTGTGGCATAGCCTTATTTGCAGAAGGGGAAGAAAATCAATGGTACATTGATAGCGGATGCTCAAAACACATGACAGGTGATAGAAATAAACTCCTTACATACAATGCTCTAGAAAGAGAAAAGAATGTTACCTTTGGAAATGATACTCATGTTGTCATTAAAGGAAAAGGTTATGTTTTTCTAAAATAAAAGGTAAAAGCTAACAATGTTATATATGTGGATGGATTAAAACATAACCTGTTAAGTGTGAGTCAAATGTGTGATCAAGGAAATGAAGTTGTCTTTAGTTCAAAAGAATGTGTAGTACGTGAACTTGACACGGGAAAAACAGTAATAAAGGAACTAGATCACCAAGCAATCTATATGTATTGAAAGGTTGCAAAGAACAATTCTACTTGGGTAAATATTCAGAAAATTGGTTATGGCACAGAAGATTGGGGCATTTGAGTTTCTCTCAAATCAGCAAATCTAGTAGACTCAAAGCAGTTTTTGATTTTCCTCGCATCACTCTACCTGAAAGTACCATATGCAAATCTTGCCAATTCGGTAAGAAAACCAGAGTACAATTCAATGCCAAATAAGTATCAGCAAGTAAGCCTCGTGAACTCATACATACTGACTTATGTGGACCTGTGATAAAAAGTTCACCCTGTGGAGAACAATACTATATTCTTTTTATTGATGATTTCTCTAGAATGTGTTGGATTGGTTTACTAAAACACAAAGATGAAGCATTTGAAAAGTTTCAATTCTTTAAAGCCCTGGTCGAAAATAAATTATATCTAAAAATAAAATGTCTTAGATCTGACCGAGGAGGGGAATATATATCAGATGAATTATTTGATTTCTGTGAACAACATGGCATAAAAAGACAGTTTTGTGTAGTTGGAACCCCACAACAAAATGGCGTGGCAGAAAGAATGAATAGAATAGTTCAACAAATGGCTTGTTCTATGCTTGATGATTCTGGAACACCTAACACCTTTTGGGGAGAAGCAGCACATACCGCAGTAAATATTCTTAACAAGGCTCATGTTCGTGTAAACAGTGATAAAACTCCTTATGAGCTCTAGTATGGTAATATTCCAACTGTAAATAATTTTAGAGTTTTTGGAAGCAAATGCTTTATCAAGAAAAATGATGAAAAACTTGGTAAGTTTGAACCTAAAGCAGATGAAGGAATATTTCTAGGCTATTCTTCTAGAAGCAAAGCATATAAATTTTACAATAAAAGACTTCGAAAGATTGTTGAATGCATTGATGGTGTAATTGATGAGTCTCTCTCAGCTCCAAAAAGGGAAATACCAACAACAAATGAAGATGATGATGATGTATATCCTCTTACATCAAATATCAACAACATGGAAGGTGAACTCAATGAGGCTCTAGAAGAAGATCTATCTAAAAATGCTCCATCTAGGTACGTTCAAAAGAATCATCTAGAATCTCAAATTTTGGGAGAAAAAGGATCAGGTGTCCAAACAAGAATAACTCTTGTAGGGCCCCCTAGATATCTATAATTCTTATCCACTATTGAACCACAGAATGTAAATCAAGCTAGTAAAGATGAATGTTGGATTCAAGCCATGAATGAAGAACTTGATCAGATTGAAAAGAATTATACTTGAGAATTGGTTCCAAGACCTTAAGATAAAAATGTTATTGGAACAAAATGGATATTTAAAAACAAGTTAAATGAAAATGGAGATGTTATTAGAAACAAAGCTAGACTTGTTTGTAAAGGGTATGCTCAACAAGAAGGTATAGACTTTGAAGAAACATTTTCTCCTGTAGCTAGACTTGAAGCCATAAGAATGTTTCTTGCCTTTTCAAGCTTTCAACAATTCAAAGTTTATCAAATGGATGTTAAGTTTGATTTCCTCAATGGTGATCTAGAAGAATAAGTTTATATAGAACAACCGGAAGGATTCATTTTGGGAAATGATGAAAAACTTGATTGTAAACTTACAAAGGCTTTATATGGTCTCAAACAAGCTCCAAGGGCATGGTACTATCATCTTGACAAATATCTTCATCAACAAGGTTTTTCAAAGGGATCTGCTGATAGCAACTTATACACAAAAACTGAAAATGATAAAGTATTGATTGTAGTTGTATATTTGGATAACATCATCTTTGGGAGTAATGAAGAGTCCATGAGTCAGAAATTTGCTTCTGTTATGCAGCAAGAATTTGAAATGTCTTTACTTGGGGAACTAACATTTTTTCTTGGCTTACAAGTGAAACAAGGAACAGATGGCATATTTTTATCACAAGAAAAATATCTTAAGCAAATTTTGAAGAAGTATGGGATGGAAGACTGCAAACCTGTGATTACACCAATGGTAACTGGGTGTAACCTCAGTTCTCATGATGATTCTCCCACGGTGAATCTGTTGGAAATACTGAGAGGGGGGGTGAATCGGTATTCCTTTCAATTAGAGCATTAGTTAATCTTCAATTATTATTAGTGTTTGTTCAATGATAGAAGCAAACAAAAGGAACACAAATGCACATAGTTTTTAAGGTATAAACCCACTCCGGGACAAAAACCACCTAATGCTTTTCTAATAATTCTTTAATATTCAACTCCAATTGAAAATAAAGCTCCAACTTCCCAGAATCTAGAAAAGCATTCTTATCTAACTCCCACTGGATGTACGCTCCAACGGCCGAGATTCTTCAGTAGTAAACTGAATGGATGCCCCAACACCCAATGAGCTACAACTCACCCTACCACCACCCTACCACCCTATAAAAGAATAAAAGAAGAATTGACTCACGTATCAGGGAAAATGGTCCACTTTACAATGATATAGAATTATGTAGAAGAATAATACGCACTAGACCATAACCCCAACTATGACACAACCACCTAATGATGTTCCTACACCTCCTGACACTTCCTCTTCAACTCTTTGCAGATAGACACTAGAACAATTTTTACAATAATGTATTTACAATGACTTAGTACAATGATACCTTTACAGTGACTATATGCAGTGCTGCCCACTTGAAGACTTCATGTGATGAAATTATTGTTGTTGTTCTGCACCTTTGTTGCTGCTCTTTTCATGCTACCCTTTGCTGCACCTTTCTTTGCTTTTCTGCCCTAGAAATTCTGGTCATTTGCAGCCCTTGACAACACATGATCTAGCTTTTTCTTGCCTTCTAGGAGCTCGATATTGAATCTGGCGTATCTTTGTTATTTCATATCCCCAATATCTAATTTTTGGTCCTGCAGTATTCCTCTGAGTCATCTTTCCAATGCCATAGGTCTGACCCAATTTGGATTCTTCAAGGGATATTTATGCCCAATCTCTCACAATGCCCTAATTATGGACTATTTCATTAGAGAGAGCTTGTACAGCATGACACGTGTCACAGTTTCTTTATTCGGCTTTGAAATTTACCGAAAAAAACCTACAATCCGTGCACTATCTGCCACTTTTTACTTAATTCCAATCTGATACTCAGAGAGATATTTATGACGTTTTTCCCAAGGTCACTTCTTTGAGATAAATTTCAGGAGCCTGCAAAAGAACTGACTTCCACAGATCATATCTCCGGAAATATTATGCACCTTGATCTAAAATTTCTACGGGAGCTTCCTCAGGATTTTGGCTTCGCCTCATAAAAATTTCAGCTTATGAACCTTCGTCGAAAAAACATTAGAGTGAAAATTCTACGATGACCTGTTTCAGATGGCGAAATCTCTTACATAAGGAGGATATGAGGATCACAATTTATATAAATGCTTAGGTTGAGAGGGGCTTCAACAAGTGAACGTGGGAGGGATTTTAAGAGCTTAAAAAATATTAATTATGACTTTTCAATGACCCATGCCACAACCCCATGGGGTTTTAGCCCACTAACTGGGGTTACAAACTTCAAACATGAATATGTCTCAAACCGTGAAGAATTATGTGGCGTGCCATATATCAACGAAAACATCTCGACAAGTAGAAACCATAAAAAGCATTCTTGACCTAGAATGTATTAATTTTTTAGGTAAAAATTCCCATGAAATATTGGGGTAGCCCCTGGTGCTTTTTGGGTTAACATCAATGACAACCACTGATCAAAAATCTCCCCCTTTGGCATTGATGGCAACACAAGTACTCCCCCTGCAATCATGATACCTCTTCCTACAACATTATCTCCCCCTTTGACATCAATGGAAATGGGTTACTCCCCCTGGCACACAACCATCTTGCAGACCTGTACACACTTCCACTCCCCCTGACACACAACCATCCTGCGGACCTGTACACACTTCCACTCCACCTTTATATTCTGAATAAGGAAAATCTAATGAGAACTTAGGATAATCCCAAGCTCCTAGTGAAGATATTCCAATGCTTCAAAATTACTCTCACGATCATCAACACTTCCTGCCCAATTTGCATCTGTAAAGGCATGAATAATGAGATTTTTACCCTTGGGATACCACAAGACATATTCTGTTGTTCCCTTTAGATATTGAAGAATTATTTTGATGGAAATAATATGTGATTCTTTTGGTGCTACTTGGAATCTTGATAATTGTCCAACTGCTTGCGTAACATCTGGCCGAGAGGTTGTTACATATAGAAGGCTACCAATCATAGGTTTGTACAACCTTTGATCCACATTCTTAGATGAGTCGTATATGCTCAATTTGCAACCTATTACCATCGGAGTAAGGATGGGTTTGCAATATTCCATTTTGAATTTCTTGAGCATTTCCTTCATGTACTTGGCTTGACATATAAATATTTCTTTCTCTTGTTGAGATATTTGAAGCCCTAAGAAGCATGTCAGCTCACCAAGTAAATACATCTTGAAATCAATTTGCATCTTTGTAGAAAACTTCTTACTTAGCCGGTCATCATCGATACCAAATATTATATCATCCTCTTTAGCTATTATACATCCTTTAGTTGCTTCATCCAGAACATATATGTCGTTTGGAGCTCGACTTGCTGTAGCCACAATTTCCCCATACCTCCCTTTCCTAATTTCACATTTTGTGGAGTTGAATAGTATTGTGTGTCCTTGATCACACATTTTTCCAACACTGAGTAGACTGTGATTCATTTTTTCAACCAATAGAGCATTATTGGATATAACATCTTTGCTTCCGAGAGTGACGGTACCTGATCCTATAACATTTGAAGATCCATCATTTCCAAAGGATATGGTTCCATCCTTCTTCTCCTTCAGAGATACAAATTTCCTTCTATCACCAGTCATATGAATTGAGAAACCGTTGTCAACATACCACACATCTTTATTGTTTTGAGCCTTGAGAGCGAGAGCACAATTATTAGTCTTCTTCTTCCACGTTCGTTCGTTCTGTGGCTTCGAAGATTCTTCTGGAGAATTTTGAAGTCTACAGTCTCTGTCTATGTGTCAAAAGTTTCGACATTTGTTGTAGAAATTTGAATAATAGCTGAATTATTCACCGAGATTATCCTGATTACACACTATTTAATCTTCATGCATAATACATAACCTCTTCTACAATTGATCATCAATATGCGGAAATAGAAGCAGTCGCATGCGCACATTAAAACATAATCAAGCACACATATAACACAGTATGTAATGGGAAAAGCATACAGCTGAAAACCCCCAACTATCTGTATATTATAATGATAGATAACATGTAACAATCATAGTACAATACTCCTCACAAGTACTCAGTACTATCTCCAATAGTTACACACAAACTAGCTCAGATCTGAACAAGTCACAGGTTCAAATCTCCTCCACTGTTTGCCTGCCTCTACTGCGCAATCCAAGATGAGAATGAATGAGATCCAAGTTCAAATCCCCTTGGCTTGTACTGTGCAATCCTCATTGGAAATCTCAATCAATGTGTGTGCAAATCTCATGCACAAGTATAGTCACAACTGATAGTAGACTCACCCTTTCACCCACCTCTAACACTGGTCTCCACTGAACTATCCATGCATTGCAGTTAACTGATGTATTCTTTAGTTGATTTATGAGTTAATAATTATTGAATTAATTAATAATTAATTCACACCACTCATCACTAGTGTATTTATCAATTAGACTAAATACAACTAGTTCAACTAAGTTAAACCGAACACAACTCCACCAACTGTCTCATCAACTCCACCAAACTCTGCCACATGAGTTCTAACTGAAGTCAACCATGCAATAGCTCAACTAACCCTTAGGAAAAGCGTATTTCATTCTGTCAGCTGCATGTGCCACATCCAAGCATCAAACTGAAGTGCTCCAAGAGGATAAGATAATGTTTATAGTATAAATATTATTAAGGGTTAATAATATTTGGCTGTTCTATTTTTAGCCCGGCAGTCTAAAAATAGAAACCGCCCAATGTCTAAAAATAGAGGTCCATCTATTTTTACCAACTCGACCAATCATCCATAAATAGCATCCTGCAACTCATAGCCCATGATCCATATGTCTAAAAATAGACATAGTCTAAAAATAAACTTTGCGCCAAAAATAGCCTGCGGGCCCACTTAGTGAAGGCGACTTATTTTCACTAAGCTCCATCATCTTGTTGCATTTTCAACACTCCCTCTCAACAAGATATGGATTATCTGCAACCCCTATCCTGCCTCTGTGGTATTCGAATTTTCTCCTGGTGAGCGCCTTCGTCAAGATATCAGCATCTTGATCCTCCGTGGGAATATATGAAAGTAACATGATTCTCCGCTGCACACAATCTCTGATATGATGGTACCTGATGTCGATGTGTTTGGATCTATCATGAAATACTGGATTAGCTGAGAGTTTAATGCAACTCTGGTTATCACAATAAATCACGGTAGGCTCCAAGTGTGACCCGAACAACCCGACCAGGATCTTCCTCATCCATATGGCCTCGCATGTAGCCAAGCTTTCTGCCATATGAGCTCTGCGGGCGGGTGCCACGGATCTGCATGCACTGTTTGTACCCATCAGCTGGCTGTCGACACAGTGTGAGATCCTCAGGATGTTGCTCCCTGCATTGGACAGGCTCCCTTGTCATAGTGGCTCCCATGGCTTCACCTCATCCTCCCTGTGTACCACAAGCCCATGTCGTCACATCTCTAAGATAACGCAATACATGCTTGCCTACCTTCCAGAAGAGCTTGGTTGGCTTAACCATAGCTTGTGAAAACTGGTTAATAGCATAGCATATATCGGGTCATGTATTGACCAGATACATAAGCGACCCCACCAACTGTCGATAAACAGTGGCATCCACTACCTCTGCTGAAGTAGCATCCTCCTTCCTCAAACCTCCAGGAAGAGGAGTATCAACAGGTTTGCAGCCATGCATGTTGAACTTCTCAGATTATCTCGACATACTTACTGAAACAAACGATCCATCAGCACATAATTCCAATCCCAGGAAATAATGAAGGAGGCCCAAGTCCTTCATCTCAAACTCTCTAGCAAGATCCTCCTTGCATGAAAGTATCAACAGATCATCACTCGTCAAAATAAAATCATCTACATAAAGTACAATAATCAGCAACTTACCCTCCACCACAATCTGGTACAGGTTAGGATCCACCTCACTCTTGGAGAATCCAAGTCCGGTGAAATAACTTTTTATCCGTGTGTTCCAAGCACGAGGTGCTTGCTTCAACCCATACAGTGCTCTCTTGAGTCTGCACACATGCGACTCACTGCTGAATATGTTGAAACCTTCAGGCTGCTCTATGTACACCTCCTCCTCAATGACTCCGTTGAGGAACGCAGTCTTCACATCCATCTGATGAATGTGCCACCCCATCTGCGCTGAGAGAGCTAGGATCGTCCGTATGGAAGAATACCTTGCAATAGGTGCAAAGGTCTCCTCATAATCGATCTCCTCAATCTGTGAAAAGCCTCGGGCAACAAATCTTGTACTTCTCACACTCCGTGGACGCTGTCCTTTGTAGATCCATCTCAAAACCCACCATTGATTTCCCTTAGGCCTTAGGACAACACAATTTCCCATGCCTTGTTTCGACAATCGAATCATACTCTTCCACCATGGCATCTACCCATGCGGGGTCCTCCATAACTTCCTCAAAAGAGGATGGCTGCAATCACGACACATTTTCTCACAAGAGCCATGTATCCGATTAATGCGTCCCGTTATTTGTCTGTCTCCCGGCCCCATGTTGTAGGTGCTCCTACAACCTTTTCTGCATCTTGAGCCAGTCGCTCAGCTTCTGTAGTGCACTTCCACCCTCTGATGGTTGGCGCTGCATTAGTGGTCTCTTCCACTCCATGAATCTCATCTTGTGGCTGATCCACATCCTGACACTCATCCTTAGGAACTAATAGCTCCTCATATGCATGCAAGTGTGGCTCCCTCTCAAGCGAACACTTCATGGCTTTCTCCTCCTGAAATTTGATATCTCGTCGCACAACAGTCTTGTGACTATCTGGCAAATACACACGATAGTTGTGGGGCGTATCAGTGTACCCCACAAATATCCCAACCTCTGCGGTCGGATCCAGCTTCTTCCTAGCATCCTTCGTCACATGCATGTAGACAAGTGAACCAAAAATCCTCAAATGGGAAATATCAGGCCTCTTGCCAGAAAATGCCTCCTCCGGTGTACTCATGCCAATTATCTTGTGAGGACAACGTTTCTGCACATATACTGCAGTATTGCATGCCTCCACCCACAAGTAAAGGGGTATGCCCTGATCATGCAACATCGCCCGTGCAGCACCCATGATCGTTCTGTTCTTCCGCTCAACAACCCCATTCTGCTGTGGGTTATGAGGTGCTATGAGCTCTCTTCGATATCCCTTCTGCGCTGCAAAAGTCTTTGAATTCGCCAGAGATGAATTCACCACCATTGTCGCTCCTAAGAGCCTTCACATGCTTCCCCGAATCCTTCTCAACCAGCGCCTTTAACTCACAGAACTTTGAGTATGTCTCGCTCTTCTTCTGCATGAAGAATATCCAGCACTTCCGAGAAAAATCATCAACAAAGATCACATAGTACTTGTGCTTTCTTTGTCGAAGCCTCTTACCGAGAAAGGTCCACACACGTACGTGTGAATTCTCTCGAAAGGATCGTCGTGGCACGACTATCCTTCTCGTGAAAGGTGGCACCTCACAGAATTTTCCCAAGGTACACCCCTTGCACTGATCTGAATGCGCAAGAGTGCCTTTAGGAAGCCCAGTAGAAATCTGCTGCAGTATCTTCAAAGCTCCATGGTGAAGGTGGCCCAATCTCCGGTGCCGCAACTCGCCATCATCCCAGCTCACCACTCCTTCAGCCTTGCATGCCATTGCTGCACAACCATCTACATGCAATTTATAAAGGTTCTTGACTCGAACCCCTATCTTCCGGGTTTCTCCAGTTGTCTTACTGCGCAGGAAAGCCTTTCCCTCGCTGAAGACAACATCATATCCCTTGTCTTCTAACATCGCCACAGAGATAAGATTCTTCTTCAATCCTGGAACATGCATCACTTCCTTCAATACGAAGGGTTTACCACACTCCCTCTTAAAGGAAATGGTACCGATACCGGTCACACTGTATATACCATCATCGCCCATCTCGATGTGCACTCCGAATCTTTCTCATCCGGATACGAAAACAAATCTCGATCTCCGGTCATGTGAAAAGATGCACCACTGTCCAAGAACCATGTTGATCCGATCACATCTTAGTTGGGGCTCTCCATCTGCGTCAACGAAAAATCCGGCTCAAGCTAGAGGCTAAGACTTGTCTCCTTTCTTCTGAATCTTGACGGCTTGTCCTTATTTTCTTCCTTACGGAACAGGTGGCATAATTTCGTCTTGGTCACAATGGCTCCTTTACCTTGGACATGTCTTCTTCCTTTCTTCATATAGAATGAGAAGCTTTCTTGCTCCTGCCTTCTTTTCCTTGGCAGCCAAAGCGCGATTTTCTTCATCGGATATTCTCTTCATCAGAGTTCTTTGATGAAGATCCATCCCTAGTACTCCGCCTTATCTCCTCTTGCACAAGATCCGACCAAAGTCGCTCCCATCCTGGCAATTTCTCTCGACCATTGACAGAGTCCTGATAAGACATCCTGCAAATCTTGAAGAACCAGAGAGAAAACCAAACTCCACCAAGTCCTCATCATCTACAATCACCCCCACACTTTCTAGCTCATCCCTGCATTGGATGAACTTCGTGAGGTACTTGGGCATACTGTCGCCTTTCTCCATATTTATGTGTCTGAGTTTATCCTTGAGCGCCAACTTCCTCTGGTCGCTCTTGCTTTGGAATAAATCTGTCAATGCTTTCCACATCAAGTATGGAGAAGCTTTTCCATGCATGCTGGATACAATGTGATCCCTCACGCCCTCCAACAGAATCCTTCGACATTTTTCCATCTTCTTTTGCCAAGCCTCAACTTGAGCAGCATCAGCAGGCTTTGGGACCTCAGCCTTTATGAACTCCTTCAGCCCGTTATCATCTAATACCGCCTCCATTATGTCCTTCCATGCAACATAATTCGAGCTGCCCTCAAGGGCATACTCCAGTCGCAATCCGTTGAAATACATTTTGACTTCGACACCAATAAAAATGCTGCAAATTCGAATTCCAAATTCTGCTGCAAATTCGAATTCCACCAGCTCAAAACTCAACCGCTTCCGATCTATGAGAAAAAATTATTTCTAGCACAGAGATCGACTGTAGGGGCATTTACTGGATATATCACCTTTCAGAGAAAGGATGGATCCATAGGCTACCTGGCCCGCTTACAGACTCTGTCTACCAAAATAAATTGTAATCACTGTAATAGATCCGATGATCAATTTCGCTCCGATACCATGTAGAAATTTGAATAATAGCTTAATTATTCACCACGATTATCCTGATTACACACTATTTAAGCTTCATGCATAATACATAACCTCTTCTACAATTGATCATCAATATGCGTAAATAGAAGCAGTCGCATGCGCACATTAAAACATAATCAAGCACACATATAACACAGTATGTGATGGGGAAAGCATACAGCTGAAAACCCCCAAATATCTGTATATTATAATGATAGATAACATGTAACAATCATATTACAATACTCCTCACAAGTACTCAGTACTATCTCCAATAGTTACACACAAACTAGCTCAGATCTGAACAAGTCACAGGTTCAAATCTCCTCCACAAGTCTGCCTGCCTCTACTGCACAATCCAAGATGAGAATGAATGAGATCCAAGTTTGAATCCCCCTGGCTTGATCTGCGCAATCCTCATTGGCAATCTCAATCAATGTGTGTGCAAATCTCATGCACAGCTATAGTCACAACTGATAGTAGACTCACCCTTTCACCCACCTCTAACACTTGTCTCCACTGAACTGTCCATGCACTGAGTTAACTGATGTGTTCTTTAGTTGATTTATGAGTTAATAATTAGTGAATTAATTAATAATTAATTCACACCACTCATCACTAGTGTATTTATCAGTTAGACTAAATACAACTAGTTCAACTAAGTTAAACCGAACACAACTCCACCAACTGTTTCATCAACTCCACCAAACTCTGCCACATGAGTTCTAACTGAAGTCAACCATGCAATAGCTCAAATAACCCTTAGGAAAAGCGTATTTCCTTCTGACAGCTGCATGTGCCACATCCAAGCATCAAACTGAAGTGCTCCAAGAGGATAAGATAATGTTTATAGTCTAAATATTATTAAGGGTTAATAATATTTGATTGTTCTATTTTTAGCCCGGTAGTCTAAAAATAGAAACCGCCCAATGTCTAAAAATAGAAGTCCATCTATTTTTACCAACTCGACCAATCATCCATAAATAGCATCCTGCAACTCATAGACCATGATCCATATGTCTAAAAATAGACATAGTCTAAAAATAGACTTTGCGCCAAAAATAGCCTGCGGGCCCACTTAGTGAAGGCGACTTCATTTCACTAAGCTCCATCATCTTGTTGCATTTTCAACACTCCCTCTCAACAAGATATGGATTATATGCAACCCCTATCCTGCCTCTGTGGTATTCGAATTTTCTCCTGGTGAGCGCCTTCGTCAAGATATCAGCATCCTGATCCTCCGTGGGAATATATGAAAGTAACATGATTCTCCGCCGCACACAATCTCTGATATGATGTAACCTGATGTCGATGTGTTTGGATCTATCATGAAATAATGGATTAGGCGAGAGTTTAATGCAACTATGGTTATCACAATAAATCACAGTAGGCTCCAAGTGTGACCCGAACAACCCGACCAGGATCTTCCTCATCCATATGGCCTCGCATGTAGCCAAGCTTACTGCCATATACTCAGCCTCTGCTGAACTGAGTGCCACGGATCTGCGCTGCTGTTTGTACCAAGCTTGTCGACCGTCTTGAAGATCCCTCCGGATGTGCTCTTTAAATCCCGTTGGGCTCCGCTGCCCAATGTTGCATGCAATGGCTCCACATAGCTTCACCTCATCCTTCTGTCTGTACCACAATCCATATCCCGATGTGCCTCTAAGATAACGCAATAAATGCTTTCCTGCCTTCCAGAAGAGCTTGGTAGGCTTAACCATAGCTTGTGAAAGCTGGTTAACAGCATAGCATATATCGGGTCGTGTATTGACCGGATACATAAGCGACCCCACCAACTGTCGATAAACAGTGGCATCCACTACCTCCGCTGAAGTAGCATCCTCCTTCCTCCAACCTCCAGGAAGAGGAGTATCAACAGGCTTGCAGCCATGCATGTTGAACTTCTCCAGTATTTCCCGGGCATACTTACCCTGAGAAACAAATAGTCCATCACTGTGCTGCCAAATTTCCAATCCCGGGAAATAATGAAGGAGGCCCAAGTCCTTCATCTCAAACTCTCTAGCAAGATCCTCCTTGCATGAAAGTATCAACAGCTCATCACCCGTCAAAATCAGATCATCTACATACAGTACAATGATCAGCAACTTCCCCTCCACCACAATCTGGTATAGGTTAGGATCCACCTCACTCTTGGAGAATCCAAGTCCGGTGAAATAACTGTCTATCTGTGTGTACCAAGCACGAGGTGCTTGCTTCAACCCATACAGTGCTCTCTTGAGTCTGCACACATGCGACTCACTGCTGAAGATCTCGAAACCTTCGGGCTGCTCTATGTATACCTCCTCCTCAATGACTCCATTGAGGAACGTAGTCTTCACATCCATCTGATGAATGTGCCACCCCATCTACGCTGAGAGAGCTAGGATCGTCCGTGTGGAAGAATACCTTGTGACAGGTGCAAAGGTCTCCTCATAATCGATCCCCTCTATCTATGAGAAGCCTCGGGCAACAAATCTTGCCTTGTACTTCTCCACACTCCCGTCAGCCACCTGCTTCACTTTGTAGATCCATCTTGAACCCACCACTAATTTCCCTTCCGGCCTTGGGACAATCTCCCATGCATTGTTTCTAACAATCGAATCATACTCTTCCACCATGGCATCTACCCATGCGGGGTCCTCCACAGCTTCCTCGAAATAGGATGGCTCTATCACGACACATTTGCTCACAAGAGCCATGTATCTAGTGTACCGATCCAGTGATTGTCTCTGTCTGCGCTGTGTTGTAGGTGGTCCTACAACCTTCTCTACATCTTGAGCCAGTCGCTCAGCTTCTGTAGTGCGCTTGCGCCCTCTGATGGTTGGCGCTGCATGAGTGGTCTCTTCCACTCCATGAACCTCATCTTGTGGCTAATCCACATCCTGAGACTCATCCTTAGGAACTAATAGCTCCCCATATGCATGCAAGTGTGGCTCCCTCTCAAGCGAACACTGCATGGCTTTCTCCTCCTGAAATTTGATATCCCATCGCACAACAGTCTTGCGACTGTCTGGAAAATACACACGATAATTTTGGGGCGTATCAGTGTACCCCACAAATATCCCAACCTCTGCGGTCGGATCTAGCTTCTTCCTAGCATCCTTAATACGCTGCATGTAAACCAGTGAACAAAATCCTCAAATGAAATCAAAAACCTCTTGCCCGAGAAAATGCTCAAACCCGTTATGCCTCATACCAAATATGTATCTTGTGAGGACAGCAGTTCTGCCTGTATCTTGCGCGTGTGCAGCCTTCCACCCCACAAGTGTAAGGGCCAGGCCCGATCATTGCAACATCTTGTTGCAGCACCAGTCATTCGTTCTTGGCTCGGCTTGTATCATTGCAATAGCTATGTGGGTGCAAATTCTTCTTGGCTCTCTTGAATCTCTGTGCAAAAGTCTTTGGATACTTGAAGATGAATTCTGTATTGTCGCTCTAGACGCTACTTGCTTCCCCGAATCACTATCAACTCTTAACGCCTTGAACTCACGAACTTTGATCTCTCGCTCTTCTTCTGCATGAAGAAGATCCAGCACTTCCGAGAAAAATCATCAACAAAGATCACATAGTACTTGTGCTTTGCTGTCGAAGCTACTGAGAAAGTTCCACACACGTCTGTGTGAATTCTCTCAAGGATCGTCGTGGCGCGACTATCCTTCTCATGAAAGGTGGCTTTCACAAATTGTCCCAAGGTACACCCCTTGCACTGATCTGACTGTGCAAGATTTCCTTTAGGAAGCCCAGTAGAAATCTGCTGCAGTATCTTCAAAGCTCGATGGTGAAGGTGGCCCAATCTCCGATGCCACAACTCGCCATCATCCCGGCTCACCACTCCTTCAGCCTTGCATGCCATTGTTGTTGCACCTGCATCTATGCAGTGATAAGGTTCTTGACTAAGACCCTATCTTGGTTTCTCAGTAAGGTGAATGTGCGAAAGAGACCTTTCTTGGCATCCTTATGTACCCCATATCTTCTAACATCGCCATAGAGATAAGATTCTTCTTCAATCCTAGAACATGCATCACATCCTTCAATACGAAGGGTTTACCCGACTCCCTCTCAAAGGAAATGGTACCGATACCGGTCGCACTGTATCTACCATCATCGCCCATCTCGATGTGCACTCCAAGATCTTTGTCATCCAGATCAGAAAAAAATCTCGATCTCCTGTCATGTGAAAAGATGCACCACTATCCAAGAACCAAACTGAACCCATCACACTTGATACCAAGCATATGATGACATAAATCATTCAGCTGAGGCTAGGCCTCTCTGGCTAGCAGTCTGGCGGCATGCTTATTTTTTCATTTTCTTCTTCTGTGGACAACTAGTGGCGTAATGTCCATGTTGGTGACAGTGAAAGCACTTCACCTTGGACATGTCCTGCTTCTTGCCTTTCGCATCGGAATGAGAAGCTTTCTTGCTCTTCCCCTTCTTTGCTTTGGCAGGCAAAGCACAATTCTCTTCATCAGAGTTCTTTGATGAAGATCCGTCCCTGGTACTTCACCTTATCTCCTCTTGCACAAGATTCGACCAAAGTCGCTCCCATCCTGGCAATTTCTCCCAACCATTGACAGAATCCTGATAGGCATGCCAACTCTTCAGAAGACCAAGGAGAGACAAGCTCACCAATTCCTCATCATCTACAGTCACCCCCACACTTCCCAGCTCATCCCTGCATTGGATGAACTTCGTGAGGTACTTGGGCATACTGTCGCCTTTCTCCATCTTTATATGTCTTAGTTTATCCTTGAGCGCCAACTTCCTCTGGTCGCTCTTGCTTTGGAATAAATCTGTCAACGCTTTCCACATCAAATATGGAGAAGCTTTTCCATGCATGCTGGATACAATGTGATCCCTCATGCCCTCCAACAAAATTCTTCGACACTTTGGCATCTTCTTTTGCCAAGCCTCAACTTGAGCAGCATCAGTAGGCTTTAGGATCTCAGCTTGTATGAACTTCTTCAGCCCGTTATCATCTAATACCGCCTCCATTCTGTCCTTCCATGCAACATAATTCGAGCTTCCCTCAAGGGCATACTCCAGTCGCAATCCGTTGAAAGACATTTTGAATTCGACACCAAGAAAACTTCTGCAAATTCAAATTCCAAATCCTACTGCAAATTCGAATTCCACCAGCTCAAAACTCAACCACTTCCGATCTATGAGAACAAAGTATTTCTAGCACAGAGATCGACTGTAGGGGCATTTATTGGATATATCACGTTTCAAAGAAAGGATGGATCCAGAGGCTACCTGGCCCGCTTACAGACTCTGTCTACCCAAATAAATTGTAATCATTGTAATAGATCCGATGATCAATTTCACTCTGATACCATGTAGAAATTTGAATAATAGATGAATTATTCACAGAGATTATCCTGATTACACACTATTTGAGCTTCATGCATAATACATAACCTCATCTACAATTGATCATCAATTTGCGGAAATTAGAAGTAGTCGCATGCGCACATTAAAACATAATCAAGCACACATATAACACAGTATGTAATGGGGAAAGCTTACAACTGAAAACCCCCAACTATTCGTATATTATAATGATAGAGAACATGTAACAATACATAGCACAAAGCTCCTCACATCTCTCAGCACTATCTCACATGCTACACACAAACTAGCTCAGATATGAACAAGTCACAAGTTCAAATCTCCTCCACAAGTACGCATGCCTCTCTTTAGCAATCAGGTAAGGTGATAAGATCAAGTTCGAATCCCGGCTTGATATGCGCAATCCTCATTGTAATCTCATCAATATGTAGATGCAATCAATGCCTGACTATAGTCACAAGCGTGTAGACTCACCCTTTGCCCTCTAACCATAGTCTCAGGCGGCCCATGCATTGCAGTTAGCGATGTGTTCTTTAGTTGATTTATGAGTTAATAATTAGTGAATTAATTAATAATTAATTCACACACCATATCACTAGTGTATTTTCATTTAGACTAAATACAACTAGTTCAACTAAACCGAACACAACAAGCTGACTGTCAACTCCCCAAACTTGTCACATGAGTTCTAAGCGAAGTCAACCATGCAATAGCTCAACTAACCCTTAGGAAAAGCATATTTCCTTATTCATTATATACACATCAACATAAGCGAAGTTCTCCAAGAGGATAAGATAATGTTTATAGTCTAAATATTATTAAGGGTTAATAATATTCGACTGTTCTATTTTTAGCCCAGCAGTCTAAAAATAGAAACCGCCCAATGTCTAAAAATGGAGGTCCATATATTTTTACCAACTCGACCAATCATCCATAAATAGCATCCTGCAACTCATAGACCATGATCCATATGTCTAAAAATAGACATAGTCTAAAAATAGACTTTGCGCCAAAAATAGTCTACGGGCCCACATAGTGAAGGCGACTTCTTTTCACTAAGCTCCATCATCTTGTTGCATTTTCAACATTTGTAACATTCAATATTATTTCTTAAATTTTCAAATCTATTGATGTTTCGCTGAGCCCTAGGAGATTGATATTTGACAGATCTCCTGGAATTGTATTCATTCCTGGGGTACATGTGGCATTCTACAGCTTTATGACCAAATTTTCCACATGAATAATAGTAGCCATAAAAAATATGTTGGTACCTGGATGGAAATCTTCGTCGAGGAATTGACTTCCAATGTTGTTCTTGTGAATATTGTCCAATGAAGTCTACATGCATGTCAGATCTCATAGGTTCATTGTATTTTGTTGTAGAAGGTCCTACTTCTTCTTCTTTGTAACCGATGCTAGTTTTGTCGTTGTAAGATCATTGATTGTTGATGAGTTCTTCCAATGCCATTGAGTTGTTGGCATAGTTTTGGATAGTTTTTCCTTTCTTCACTTCCTTACATAGCGAGACTACTACGACTTCTAATTCTTCCCTTTCTTGGTTGATTTCTTCCAACTTATTTTGAAGTGACTCTTCAATGCATTTGTGTTCTTCAACTTCAATTTTGAGACCTTTAACTTGTTCTTCAAGAGTATTGGAATGGATCTTTTCTTCCTTGAGCTCTTTTATAAGCTTGATTGCTTAGAAAATTATTCTATGGTCAATCCTTCTTCTTTGTTGTTTGATACCTCTTGTTTATTGTGCTTGGCCATAAACAATACTCTCTCATTGGCTTCTTCTTCGCTGTAATTATCTTCATCGGATGATGAGCTATATTCTTTAGAGAGAAAGTTCCTTTTGGATCCTTTCTTGTTGAATTCCTTAAATACTTTCTTTCCTTTTGAGTTGCCATCACTTTTGTTTGGACATTTTGTTGTGAAATGCCCAACCTCACCACAGCCGAAACATATCAATGGAAGTTTACCTTTGAATTTTCCCTTACCAATTTTTAGTTTTATCGTAAAGTAAACATATTATTCATCTGAAAGACCTTCTCCATCATCTTCCTTTTCTTCACACTTGTCGGTGCATGTCTTTTCAATTGAAGGTTGTTTGTCCTTATTGGTTTTCTTAGATGCAACGAGCGCAGTTTCTAGATGAGAAGTACCCTCTTCTTTATCAAGTCTCATTTCATATGCTATGAGAACTCCATGTAATTCCTCTTTACTGAGTTTGTATAGATTTTCACTGTATTCTAAGACCGATACCTTTGGGTTGAATCTCCCTGGTAACGTTCTAAGAATATTTCATATAATAGTCTTCTCGTCAACTGGCTTTCCCAATCCTTCCAGAGTATTGGTTACTTCATCAACGTATTGGAAGTATGCAGCAATGTTGAAATATTCTTTCATTCTGAGTTGCTCAAATTTTGCTCTATAGATTTGAAGCTTTGCTTCTTTGACATTTGAGTCACCTGCATATATATTCTCAAGATTGTCCCATACATTTTTGGCGATTTTACAACCCAACACCTTATGATAAGCAGATTCAACAAGTCCACTAATAATAATATTCTTTTTTTTTGCATCATTTACCAAATTCTTCTTACCTTGTTTACCTGCGGTTGATGTAAATCCATTTTGAACAGTGTCCCATACTTCGTAACCTTGCACCAATAGATATACATCCATTCTTCCTTTCTAGAGTGCATAATTATTTTCATTGAACAGAGGTACACCATTCTTCGTATGCTCCATGACCTCCTTCCAGATATTAAACTGCTATTGAAGGAACCAAGCTCCGATACCAATTGTTGGAAATACTAAGAGGGGGGGTGAATCAGTATTCCTTTCAATTAGAGCATTAGTTAATCTTCAATTATTATCAGTGTTTGTACAATGATAGCAGCAAACAAAAGGAACACAAATTCACACATTTTTTAAGGTGGAAACCCACTCCGGGACAAAAACCACCTAATGATTTTCTAATAATTCTTTAATATTCGACTCCAATTGAAAATAAAGCTCCAACATCCTAGAATCTAGAAAAGCATTCTTCTCCAGCTCCCACTGGATGGATGCTCCAATGCCCGAGATTCTTCAGTAGTCAACTGAACAGATGCCCCAACACCCAATGAGCTACAACTCACCCTAGCACCACCCTACCACCCTATAGAAGAATAAAAGAAGAATGGACCCCCGGACCAGGGAAAATGGTCCACTTTACAATGATATAGAATGATGTAGAAGAAGAAGACACACTAGACCATAACCCCAAATATGACACAACCACCTAATCATGTTCCTAGACCTCTTGACACTGCCTCTTCAACTCTTGGCAGATAGACACTAGAACAATTTTTACAATAATGTATTTACAATGACTTAGTACAATGATACCTTTACAGTGATTGTATGCAATGCTGCCTACTTGAAGACTTCATGTGATGAAATTATTGTTTTTATTATACACTTTAGTTGTTGCTCTTTTCATGCTACTCTTTGCTTCACCTTTATTTCCTCTGCTGCCCTATAAATTCTGGTCCTTTGCAGCGCTTGACAACACATGATCTAGCTTTTTCTTGCCTTCTAGGAGCTCGATATTGAATCTAGCATATCTTTGTTATTTCAAATCCCCAAAATTTGATTTTCGGTCCTATAGTATTCCTGTAAGTCGTCTTTCCAATGCCATAGGTCTGACCCAATTTGGATTCTTCAAGAGAGAGTTATGCCCAATCTCTCACAATTCCATAATTATGGACTTTTTCATTAGAGCGAGCTTGTACGGCGTGCCACGTGTCACGGTTTCTTTATTCAGCTCTAAAATTTATAGAGAAAAAACTATAGTCTATGCACTATCTACCACTTTTTACAGAATTCCAATCCAATACTTAGATAGAGAGTTATGACGCTTTTCCGAAGGTCACTTCTTTGAGATAAATTTCAGGAGCCTGCAAAAACACTGACTTCCACAGATCATATCTCCAAAACTGTTGCGCACCTTGATCTCAAATTTCTACAAGAGCTTCCTCAAGATTTTGGCTTAGCCTCATAAAAATTTCAGCTTCTAAACCTTTGCAGAAAAAAAGTTAAAGCGAAAATTCCATGATGACCTGTTTCAGATGATGAAATCCCTTGCATGAGGAGGATATGAGGATCACAATTTATATAAATGCTTAGGTTGAGAGGGGCTTCAAAAAGTGAATGTGGGAGAGGGGAGGGATTTTAAGAGCTTAAAAAATATTAATTATGACTTTTCAATGACCCATGCGACAACCCCATGGGGTTTTATCCCGCTAACTGGGGTTACAAACTTCAAACATGAATATATCTCAAACCGTGAAGAATTACGTGGCGTGCCATATATCAACGGAAACATCTCGACAAGTAGAAACCATCACAAGAATTATTGACCCAAAATATATTAATTTTGTAGGTAAAAATTCCCATGCAATATTGGGGTAGCCCCTGGTGTTTCTTGGGTTGACATCAATGACAACCGTTAATCAACAGAATCAACCAGAATACAGATCCATGATTGGAAGTCTGCTTTATCTAATTGAGACAAGATCTGACATTATGCATGCAGTTGGGATTGTTGGACAATTCCAAGCTAATCCAAAAGAGTCACACCTTCAGGCTGTAAAAATAATATTCAAATATCTACAAGGGACTCAAGACTTTGGTCTATGGTATCCAAAGAATGTTGATCTCACTCTTCATGCTTACACAGATGTGGAATGGGCTGGAAATGTTGACGATCGAAAAATCACTAGTGGTGGTGCATTCTATATGGGGCCCATATTGGTATCTTGGTTCAGCAAGAAATAAAGTTCTATTGCCTTATCTACAGCAGAAGCAGAATATGTGGTTGCCGCATCATGTTGCACACAACTACTTTGGATGATGCAGAATTTACAAGACATTCAAATCAAGTGTTCATCTCCCATCTCCATTTTGTGTGATAATACAAGTTCCATTAGTATCTCAAAGAATATTGTTATGCATTCCAAGACCAAGAACATTCCTATCAAGTATCACTTCCTACGTGAACAAGTGCTTGAACAAAAGGTTAAATTGGAGTATTTTCCCTCCAATGAACAAGTTGCTGATATATTTACTAAACCTCTTCCTAGGGAAGCATTCGAATATCTCAGACAGAAGCTGGGAGTTGCCTTTGCCTCTCAGATCAGATCTGCTTAATTTCAGAAGATTAAATTCAATACGTGAGTTTCATAAAGGCAAATCGCATATATACGCAAGTTTGTGTGCATAAAACTGCGTATGGGTTTTACTGACAGAAATTCTTTGGGTCAGTGTTTCAGAAAAGTTGTGGTGTTGTTGATTGTTGTTTCAGTATTCATCTTTCTGTATCATTCACTGATATTTTTCTCCTTGATGAAGATGCTTTGATGATTTGGTTGTTGAATATGTTCAAGATGCACAAGCTAAGGGGGAGCACTTGTCTTATGGAAAAGGATGCATTGTTGGCATTCTGATTGGTTGTTGTTTTATGATCTCATGTTTGAGATTCTTTCATTTTGGTCATAAATATTCATATCTGTAATTTGATGAAAAGGTCATGTTGAGACCTATGATTTAAAATTGTTATATTCAGTCATGTAAGGACTTGTTCAAATTTTTAAACCCGCTTGGTTGGGAAATTGAGTCAAATTTGTAATTCCACTTGGTTGGATCATTAATGTAAGTATGAGTCCTTGGTGATAGGAAATTTAATTCTCGGTTGAGTCATGTTCTTCATTGAAAAATCAGTTTAAAGATCCAACATGAACTCAGGGGGAGTATGGTAAAATGAGCATACATCAGATCTTCAGAGCTCATCTTTCTACATGGGAAGAGAAACCTTGTTTTGGTTTTGATCCACCCTTTGCCCTTGATGTCAAAGGGGGGGAGTATTTTGGTGTTTAATAATGGTTATGATTAATGTACTTATCTATTGTGATGATCAAACACCATCATGGTTGCCATCAAGTCCAAAGGGGGAGATTGTTGGCAATATGTTGCAATATGTTGTCCTTGATGGCAACCTACTTTATGAAGTTGTTCTTGATGGACACCTACTTGATGAGTTGCCTTTTGATAAGAAACCTATGTGTTAAAGATGTAAAAATGATGTTTCTACAGGTCAGTTTAGATGTGACAGAGAAAGGAATTCCAGTAAGTGCCATAGAAATGAAACAGGAAATATTTCTCAATGTATACACTACTTTTGTGAAGGCAACCTGCGTATGGATGCAATGTATACGCTACTTTTGTGAAGGCAACCTACGTATACATTCAAAATTAGTATATACGTATTTTTTATGAAGAGAAGTTGCGTATACACGCGGATATGAACGATCCAAGTCGTGTGTGCCTTTTGCGCTCTAAAATTATGATACCAAGGGGCATTACCATGGTATTAGCCCATAGTATTGAGCGATGTATTGTCTATTTGATTCCTTCCAAGAATACCATTAGCAGTTGTGTGGTTTTGACTCATGGTATTGGTAAAGGCTAAATCTATATAAGGAGAAGAAGATCATATTGCAAGGTGTGCATAAGTAAGGGTTGTTACTAAATAAATTTCTCTAAGGTATATCTACATGGGATGAACTCTGTTTTAATTGATAAATCTGAATCTATGATGCACCCATGGATACAATGATGGTTCAGGATCTCTAGATCTGAAATGACTATGCTCTTGTGTGATCCATTGAAGAAATGATTAGATCTATGACCTGGCGCAAGTTTTCTGAAGTCAAGTGAATAAATCTGGGTAAGTTCTATGGATCTGATTCATTCTGCAAAGTTTATATTTACAGATCTATACACTAGTTTGTCTCAGTAAAAGCACATATATATGCGGGTTTGCTTCAAAAAAGGCGCGCATGGAAGTTAGGGTTTTCTGAAGCTTATTGCAGAGGTTTTTTTGTTATTCCTACTATTTGTTTTTTATATGTCAATGAATTCTTCTTGTAGATCTAGTTTGTTTGAATGCAACTAAGTTGATTATGTACAAATCTGGTCAATGAGAGAATAAACATGGTTGATGATGACTAACTGATGAAGGGTTCTGCATTTCTAAAGATATATGACTGAAAGCCTCAGATATTGATCTGTGACTGATTATATTCTAAAAAACAGTACTCTCAGAGCTATACGCAGGTTGGTGTGAAGGAAAGCGCATATACATGCGGGTTCAGTGAAGTGAAGTAGCGTATGTATTTTAGGTTAATGAATGTTCAGGGTTGAGCTTGTATCAGCATATTTATTCTGAAGTCTGGGTTATTTCTGAGTTCTGGTTATAGTGATCTCACAGTTCTGATTGAAGTATTGGGTAAATTTTATATTTTTTGATGTTTATGAAGAGTTGTGTTGATGTTGTTTGATCCAGTATGAAAATCGATGAAACGTGGTCTGCAGTGGTTCTAAGGGTTGAAGCCTTCAGTATGGAAGTAGAAGCTTCCTGCCAGTAGAAGATGGTGTTCTGATTAGGGGGTTGAAGCTCCCTTCCAGTAGTTGCTGGTAAACGAGATTAGGGGGTTGTAGCTCCCTTCCAGTAGCAGCTGGAAAGCGAGAGAAGGTTGTAGCCCTCTGCAAGTAGATGCCTGCATAATGATATGAGTCTGCATCAGTACAACATTGTAAACATTTTTCCATATAATAAATATTGAAGACAGAGATGACAGCAGCGGTGGTTTTCTACCGAATTGGGTTTCCACATTAAATATTGGTGTTCATGTGTGTTGCTCTTGTGTGATGATTTATATTGTTGTCACTACACATAATTACTGATTATCTAACAGATGCATGACTGGTAAACTGACTTAAAGATTTTTCCTGAAAATTTTTTCTAATATGCACAATTATATCAGTATACACTAGTTTCTTTTATTATATGCGCGTGTATACGCGAGTTGGGTTCATCAAAGCCGCGAATGGAATTCTGTACAGAAAAAGTTAAAATATTATTAGAAAGCTCTAAATACTGATTCAGCCCCCCCTCTTAGTATTTTTCCCAACAGGCTATCTACTCCTTTTGTTTCCAAGGGTTACCTGCTGGTGGGTTTTTGCTGCATCTCATGCAGATTTGAAAGGTTTCCCACATTTTTGTTCTCAGATTGATGGGAGTTAATGTTTTCTTTTAGGATAGATTTCACAAATGTAATAGCTTTCTTACCCTTTGCCTTCGACTTGATGGATTCTCCTTCGTATCCTATCCCAGTATTTAAAAGACGATATCTTTGAGCATTTAATATCCTGTCCAATTGTTCATCACCTTTTAACAGCTGAATGTTCATTGTTAAATCAGTTTGATACTTTTCCAATTTCTTCCTCAGACTCACCACCTCTTCTTCCAATATTCCACATTCCTGACTTTTCTCTCTTATTTGCTGCAGCAGAATGTCTTCTAATTTCCTTGCTTCTTCTAATTCAATTTTTCTTAATAAAATCTTCAGATTTTGGTTCTTCCTTTACAAATTTGAAGGATTTCCTTTTTTTTTCTAGTCTTGAGCTTGATTCTATATATTTCCTTTAGGGCACTCACCAACTCTCCCTCAATATCTACCTCACCTTATTCTTCAAATTCCAGGAAATCTTTCTCAAGCTCTTCCTTGGCCATCAAAATGAATTCTAATGTTCCTTCTTCATTGGGGGATTCATCTGAGGTCTCAAATACACTATTGTCTTGTTGAGGATACACTTTTCTTCTATTAAATCTATTCCCTTTCTGCCTATTGCTGAAATTTCTTTTCTCTTTCCCTTTTGATTGATTCTTTATTTTCTTATGAGGATATTTTGAAGCATAGTGCCCCACTCTTCAACAATTAAAGCACTTAAATGGAATTTTACCTTTGTACTTACCTATGCCTCTATCCAATCTTCTGACAAATTTGGCTTCTTCTTCATCAGAGTATGTGCATGTACCCTCCTTCTCTTATATGCACTTGTCTGCTTTAATGGCAGACTCCCTCATGTTTGACTTCCCTTTAGGAAGTTTCATCTCATATGTTGTTAGGTTTCCAATTAATTGGTTCCTGGTCAAGGTTTCCCAGTTTGTTGTTTCTTCTATAGCATAAACCTTAGGATTAAACGTGGGTGGTAGAGATCTCAATAATTTTTGTACTGCAACACTTTCTTTAATTTATTCTCCTAGCCCTATCATGATATTCACAACTTCTTAAACTCTTAAGAAGAATCCAACTATATCTTCATCTTCATTCATTTTTAAGTTTTCAAGCTGAGTTCTATGTGCTTGCAGTTTGGCCAACTTCAATTTGTATCTCCCTCGTGAATATTTTCTAATGTATCCCAGATTTCTTTGGAAGTCTTAGTGTGCATTACTTTTATAAATTCTGACTCACTCAGACTGCTCAAGTGTGCATTCATTGCTTTTGCATTAGCTATGAAATTTTTTTTGGCTTCTTTCTCAGTGCCAGGTTCCTTTGGTGCATAATTTACTTCCACAACAACCTAGACTTCTATTCCTAGAGGCATTAATTATGTCCTCATTCTTATTTTCTAGAAAGCATAGTTTGTGCCAGTAAACTGAGGAGATTTATTTGTATAGCTTCCTTCTAGGCTAGCCATTTTGGGAACGAAGGACCTCCTTCCAGTGGTTAAACTAATACAGAAGGAAATTTCTCTAATACCAATTGATGACCCCTTAGCTAAACTAAGAGGGAGGGTGAATCAATACAGTACATTCATGGACATTTAAAACTCTCTTTTTTTAACTTATTTACACCTCCATTTCATAAGTAACTTAATATATAATGAATCGGCACAATTAATGTGTGGGAATCAAGTAATAAGCAGATTAAGCACAATGCATCAACACATAATCATCATGCACATAGACAACAGATATAAGTGGAAAGCCATAAGAGAAAAACACATCTTATTATTGTTGTGATGCAAAGGCAAGCTACAACTTGCAAGGAAGCTCTAACTCCCATCTATTTTCTGCAGGCTACAAGCCACAGAAGGTTCCTACCTCAACCAGCTACAAATTTCCATCAATCAAGCTCCAACTTGAAATGGAAGAACCAAATCCCACACACAAAAAAAAAACATGTGATGATTAACCTGGATATCAGCTCTATTTTACTCCTTCTTCACTGCTGCCTTTTCAGCCTTCATATCTGCTTCATATTGGCTTTGTATGTGAATTTCATCTCTATCTTCTCACTCTCATTCTTCCACTCTGTAACCTCTCTTTGCACACTGATATTACATCTCTTATACCGATAACTCCCTGACTGTTTGCATTCTACATGGAATACGACGTGAACAGGCCAGACCCTATGCCTTCCACCCATTCGACTCCTCATTCTTCAGTTCATGTTATTACATCAGAAATAATCATTACAACACTCACGGAGTTTTTCCTATGCCTGTGGATACTTGCCTTTGCCTCACAAACAATATAAAATATATCAATAAATTTACATTCATACAAAATATTTTAACTCAACCCTTTCAGATTCTTAGCTTTGCTGTGCATTAGTCCTCTTCTACTTGTTGTCCCTTTCTCTTTTATGTTTATGCTGTTATATTCTAACTATGCTGCATAATCGCCTTTTTGCTCAACTCGACCCATGTTGCCCACGTTTCAAACAATGTAACATAACGGACTTTTTCTCGACTCTGCCTATTATATCTATCAACCGTAGCATTTAATATTCTATGCTTTTCACTTTGTTTCGGGTCACTTACCTGAGTCTGCCTCTGCATTCAGACTTTTTTTTATAAACGGGTGTAACCACATAGAACCCTGGACCTGAAATATGTTAAAAAGGAACTTTGTATGATATGGCGTATGGTCACTTATTTCATTTCGGCGTTCCATAGGTTTTACATTATAATCCTATTTTTCCTCCTCCAATGCGATTTAATCAAAGGAAATGCTTTACATCCAGATTTGAGATCCTTTGGAGTTCGCCTTTGAAACTACATCACATCTGGGCTCTTTATCGTACTTTGCATTTCGGCGATTCAACATGGTTCATGGATGTTATCATCCTGAGCTTGCGATTTGCGATATGCGATTAGGTCCCACACCGAACTTTAAATCCTTTAGTCTTTGGCTTTGTAATTCCATCGCGTCTGGTTTCTTATTGCAGTTCGGCACTTTTCATTGTTATGAATTTTGCTCTAGTCCTTTTAAAATCCCTATCTACGATATGCGAAGGGGTCTCACCTATCTTATCGCAATTTTCCATCGCAGTTTCCTATCGCTTCTTTGCTCCGATCCAAGGTTATCACCTCTTGCAAAATGCGATTTGTGATTTGCGGTATAAGGTTTCGTGTGTCACCAGGTGTGCCATGTCATTGCCACATCATCTGTCACATCATCTGCCATGTCACCTTCCACATCATCATAATTTAATTGTGATTTGTGGGGTCGGATCCACATCATCTGCCACGTCATCTCTCGCATTTCTACTTCCAACTACGATTTGTGAAATGGGATTTCTTTCCAATGCCGAATTGCGATTTGTGATTTCTCTACCCTATGTCGAACACTGTTTTGAACGCGTTTCGCCGGAAATGACTCAACTTGACCCATTGAACTGCACGCGCCCTCGTGCACTATTCTAAACACAAAAACAGTCTGACTCGACCCATCTCGTTCACGATTTTCCTTTGCCTCTTTTTCATGCTGCTCCTATAATTTTTGTTGAATCTTTACAGCATTTTGTTGCTCCTGATATTCTCCTTTTCACCTTTGCTACTCATTTTCCTTAAATGATGATTCTAATGCTGCTCCATTATGCTCCTTTTCCATCTGTTGGACACCTAATCCTCAACGGGTAGGTGTGGAAGCCGAACAGTCATAAAGGATTCCAAGTGAACTTGGAATAAGGAATCCAATGGTCACACCTAATGTACTATAAAAACACATCTATGGTTAATAGTAAAATATCACACGCTTATCTTTCTGTCTATGTGTGTTTAGTTTCTCCTTATGTGTGGTTACCATATGTGTGTTTAACATGGTATCGGAGCGGGAGATTGCTGGCCTTGCTCCATTTTGAGCCACTTTTTTGTGGCCTCTCTACATATCAGTTTTTCCTTTCTCCTAATTAAAACTGCCACCCTTATAGAGAATTTTACTAAGACTGCAAAGAGGAATATCCTCTTACTATCAGAACTGCGTTTTACCAGCTCCCTTTTCCATTTGCGCTCCCATACCTGGTAAAAATAGTGTTGAACATAATTATAGTCTGGGTGTTCATACAACGCTCTTCCGCTCCGTAGTTGATGCGATGATGAGATGGGATATTTTCAATGCTTAATTCCAACGGATTATTTTTTGTCCTGAAAGGTTGGTCTGGTGTGAATATATCAGTGCATCAGTAAGTTCCCTGTATCAGAGCAGCTCCCTTTTGAGTAGCATTTTTTTTAGCTGATTGGCTTCCAGTATTAGTTGGGGATGGAAAACTTTATCTTGCATATACTTCAATGAAATTTTATTTTCCAATGCAAATTTTCTAACTCGAGATGCAAGGCTGAATAGCAGCATCACATGCATCATAGCTATTACCTTCCCCCTCTACCGAGTAAACCTTGTTAGACAAAACCTCTATTTTTGAACCTGACACCACAGGCAACATTAATGCATTCAATTTACTTCTATTTTTGAACCTTTATTTTTTAATATAGATGACCTCTTCATCTATATTTGAATGAAAAACTTCGGATTCCTAAAATGAAGAATCAAGAATAATAGAGCATTTTTCATGACTCGGCTTTTGTAAGCCTTTGTACTCAAAAAAAGATCCTTCACCTGGAACTTCTATCTTGGCGGGGAAATACAATTCTCTCACTCCCGCTCCAATACCACTGCACAATACTATCGGCTCCCACAGTCCCTTCACTCCCTCCTCCCTCCGTCCCCTCACCTCCCGCTAACCCTCCCACTCCCCTCGACCCTCCGCAACGCTCCTAATATTGACTACCGATTACCACTTAACACCACTCCTTGACTCTGAGTTACCACCGCTCGTGGCTCCATGACTATTGCAGATTACCACACTCTGCTCCCTTTGTGGCCCTCCAAACCACTGACTCCATACAAGTTGTGGGAGCACGTAGAGGGAGGAGGGAGGAGTGTGGTGCTAGACCGACTTTCCTCCACTTCACCAGTCTCAAGACTATACCTATCCCTAAGCTTCATATTGTCTATGCGTTTGGAGGAGTGATAATTTGCGATGAGTTCAATACCTACATTAAATCATTTTTGAAGACTTTCCTTAATTGGCATACATGTCATTGATCCATGTTGTAATCCATGAAGACTGTGCTCCATGTCATGGTCTGATATGTGTTTAAAGACTATTGAAAGTTCGTGAAACTATGTGTTGAATTTTTCCACGAAGGTCAGGACCTGTGCGTTGAAGAACTGCTCAATTATATGATTTGGAATTGAATCATGTGAGCTACTGGAGTTGAAAATACCGTGTTCTATTGTGCGTGGATCCTGTATTAAGATATTCTTCGTTCAATTAATCTTGAGTCGTATATGCGGTATTTATTGTATTATGGTGATTAAAATGCTAAAAAGAAAAATGTGTTGGTCGTGGCATTGAAAAACTCGTTGGGTGGTAGCGTAGAATAGCTTGGGGAGACTTCTTCAGAATCTTGTTGGACTACCCCATGTTTTAAATCTACAATATATGGCATCCACCACAGTGATATTATAGAGCGGAAACCAGGGAGTGCTACGATACCATTGGAAGCAGTCCAAACCCAATATTGGGGACTTTTTAGTAGCAGTGAATTCAAATACTCAGTGCTAGACAGAGGTATTTTCAACGTGAATGACATAGTAAAGAATAAATTTGAAGAGTATAGAGTTCCTTTCAAGCCACACTTATTTTCATCATTTCCTATAAGAGTTTTTCAAGAAATACAATGCAAGCAATGAGTTGTGCTAACTTTCATCATAAATGAAGTTCATTAAAGATTCCGAGCAGTTATTTTAAGCTACAAAACTGTTCTGCAAGTTGTAGTTATAAAATTGTAAACAACGGCTAGAATTAACAAAGTGTTAGATTTCCTAAAAACTTTGATATTTTCTACTGCTCATGACACTTTAAAAGTCATCAAAGTTTCCGTCACAGACATTCAGATATGTCTACATTATGCACAAGAAAAAATTGAGTTTTTGCAGCTTGAGACAAAACTACAAGAAGAAGAATTACAGCAGCGGAGTCATCATTCTAAACTTGTTTTTGTTCATAACACTAAGACAGACTCCCATCAGTAACAAGAAATTGCAGATGCAGTACCCATTTTAAGTGCAGATTTGAATGCAGAAGAAAAAATCCAGCCTGCATTTCCCAAGCCCATCATCAGACCTTGGGAAGATATTTTCCATAACAAGCACAAAACAGGTCTATGATATGACAAGGATGTGTCCTTTCATATTCTGGACTACTCCAAGCCCATAAAATTTCAAAGTGCCGGATTTCTTCATGATAGTTCACCTTCAGTTGTTCCAGATCCTTCTCCTCTTCCAAATCAGCAACGACAAATTGAAAAATTCCAACACTATGATCGAGTTGGCCATATGAAACATCATTGTTTCGATCTTCACCAATGTAAGCATTGTGGTCGGCACACCCATTCTTCACACATATGCTTCAAAAACAAGCCTCCTGCAAGAACAAAGATTCATCTTGGATGGATCACTTCTTGGCAATGGGCATCAACAACCAAGAAGATGTTTAAGTTGCATGTCAGAAATTTTTCTAGAATATTGAACAATCTTGCTATTGAGTTTTCGCCATCATCTCACCTTGTACCTGACAAGGGGGAAAATGGTGGTCATCTACAAGCTTCGAAGCCACATCAAGTGAGCCTGAGCCACAATCTCTCATTCCAGATTCAGAGTTGTAGCCAGAGACATATCAGTTCAAGCGAGCCTAAGCCATAATCTCTCATTCCAAATTCAGATTTGTAGCCAAATACATAGCAGTTCAAGCGAGCCTTAGCCACAATCTCTCATTCCAGATTCAGAGTTGTATCCAGAGACATGGATGCCCATGAGCATGTATTTGGTTGGTGGACAGCCTTAAACCATCCATGCGAGGTTGACATTCTTCCTCTTCAAATAATTCGGGACACTTCCTCTAGCAGAAGACTTCAGCTTCTTGCCAGCTTTGGTAGAGTTCCGAGAAATGCATCAAGCATTCCAGAGTTGGTGGTCACCCTTAAACCGTCACAAGTTGTAGACCTCCCTTCTTCTAGGTTGAAGTTCTCCCTCTTCAAATATGAGGGACACTTCCTCTAGTAGAAGCCCTCAGCTTCTTGTCAGATTTGGAAGAGTTCCAGGAACTGCAATAAGTGTTGTGTTCCAGTGTTGGTGGTCATCCTTAAACCACCTCTTTATGCCAACATTTCAGAGAGTTGATTCAGCCTAAGTGCTGCCATGCATACTTTGCAGATTTGTATTACAACTCTCTTCTTGGACTCACACATACCCCTTCAAATTAAGGGGGGGAATGTTGGACACCTAATCCTCAACGTGTAGGTGTGGAAGCCGAACAGTCATAAAGGATTCCAAGTGACCTTGGAATGTGGAATCCAAGGGTCACACCTAATGTACTATAAAAGCACATATATGGTTAATAGTAAAATATCACACACTTATATTTATGTCTATGTGTGTTTATTTTCTCTTTATGTGTGGTTACCATGCGTGTGTTTAACAATGACAATATTTCCAATAAATACAATTTCCAGATCTTCCCTGCTTCTAAATCATGCTCTTTTGTGACTTGCAAATGTGGTTTTTTACTGATTTCAGGCTGAAAATTGTTTTCATCGACAACAAGGTGTAAAATGGATGACCCTAACTCCTTCTCCTCTACATATATAGGATGATTTGAGGGATTTTTCTAATCACTTATGGTATAATACATGTGTGTTTCCCTATACAATCTCTTGAATTCTCCTCCAAAAACTGGGATAATGGCATATGTCATATCCATTTGAAGAGTGCCTCCTAGCTTTTTGAACCAAGATCTGTAAAGAAGCATTCCAAATCTAGAAGGTATGCATGCAACCACTATGTCCATCACTAGAATTTTCATGGAGATTTGGGTAAGATAAATTACCAAGTCTTTGATCACTCCTAAACACTTGACCCTTTTGGAATCAAAAGTTTAGAGGTCATGGCATTGTTTAGTGATTTCCAATCCTAATTCATCCATCACTTTCTTAGGCATCAGATTGTTAGAGGCCCCGGAATCTAATAAGCAGTTATGCAGCAATTCGTTATGAATGTTGAGTGAAAGATAAAAAGGTGGAGAATTATCATCATTCTTATCTAGGACACAGATTCCCAAGTAAATGATAGGATGTTCATCCTCTAGATTGACTGAATCAGGAGTAAGAGATGGATGTAGCAGACTTTTAAATGACTCTCTGCAGGATGGATTTTTCAACAATTCAAGGAGTGGAACCGGAATCTTGATTTTATTCAATTCTGACTTGAAATTGAAATTAAGAGGATTCAAATATTTATTTTATGCAGTAGTTTTGATTATTGGGGAAAGGTTAGGTGATGGAGGAACATCATTAACCTTTGCCTTTTGTTTAGCAACATATTTTTCATAATCTTTTTTTTGTTAAGGCTGTTGGACAGCCCCTTTTGACCTCAAAGGATAATTTCTTGTCTAATTTTCAGGCTGATTTTTCTCATTTTGGACATGAATATGAACATCTTCATCATCTGAAAATATATTTATCCTAGACTGGTCTTCATACTCTTGAAAATTAAAACAAGTTTATTGTGATGTCTCCCCAACAAGATTTATATCTTCATCATCCTCTTCTTGTTCTTGCTGATTTTCTTCAGAAAAATTATTCAGTGGAGGCTGAACATTTTCATCATCAGGTTTTCTTCTTGGGCATTGTAAAATTTGTTGAGGCTTAAAGGATCTCCTAAAAGGAGCATGATTTTTGTTTCCTTCATTTTGAATGGGCCTAGCAGCAAGCTTGTTTTCTAACTCCAATTTTTTCATTTTCGAAGCAAGATCTTTAATCAAATTGGACATTTGATGAAGTTTTTCTTCAGCTGTGAAGGTTTTAGAGGAAGAAGAGGGTTTCTCCTATTTCATTTTCTTTTTATCCTTTGCCCCCTTCCCCTCTTCAATTTTCAACTTTTTTGAGGCCATAATATTGGACTGCACTCCAATAGCAGCCTCCTGCATACATACAATTTTTTGTGGCTTCTCAGCTCTCAACCACAGTGAAAACTTGGAGTCTAAGGCATTGGCAAAGGTTATCATGGTTGTGGTTTCAAGAGGTTTGACTTCTACAGGAATATTTTGATAGACTGTATTGAATCTCTTTGTAAAGTTTGCCAATGATTCATCGGTATTTTTCTTTAAAGCTCCAAACTCTGTAAGGTAATACATGTAATCCTTACAGTCACCCCATTGCTTTACAAACACTTCCTCGAAAGCATCTATTCATGTTATTGAATTTGGTGGAAAATTTTTGAAACACTTGCAAGATTCTCCATCCAAGCTCTGAACAAAGAGTCTTAACCAGACATCTTCATGTTTAATGTTTTGGTTATCAGCATAACTATAAAAGAAAACTAGGTGTCCTTCAGCTGATACTCCTTCTCCCTCCCCTGCGTATTTGGGAAAATATATCAAATAATCCCCTTGAGGAAGAGGATGCAAAGTTTGAGGAAGAGTGAATGGTGCATATCTTGCAGTAACAATCTGCTGAATCCTTGTGCAAGGAGGTTGATCCATGACTTGATGAGGTACATATAGTGGAAAACTTGTTAATGCAAAAGTTTGAATGTTGGAAATTATAGTTTGTGGAGTTAGTATTGGTTTTGCAATGGCAGAAAATTGAAGTTCTTAGGCTGGTTCTTCAGGATTTGGAGCTGAAAACAATGAATTTTCAAAGAAATGGACAGCAGAAGGCTTTATTTCAACCTCTCCAAGAGAATCAAATTCAGATGTGGATTCTTGAAGGATTGGGGCAACTTCAACTCTGTTCTATTGAGCTAAAGAGTCAGAGAGACTAAAGGTTAAATTTTCAAGAAGGTTGCCTTCTCCTTGATGAGAAGAGGATGTGCCAATCATTGGGTTTTGAGACAAAGGAAAATACTCCTGTAAGATAGGGCTGATATTCCGGATGAGTTTGAAGAAAGCTCGGAAGTTTTTTAATATCTTATTCAGTTAAAATAGCCATATCTAGGAAAGGTGAAATTTCCAATACTTATTCTAATTCCCATTCTGTCAAAACAAAGGTTTCTGAATTTTGGTTTTCTTCACTAACACCTAAAGCTTCTAATTTTTCTTCTTTCACTAGAATAATACTTGTTTCTAATTTACTAAGTGATGACTGAGAAATAATTTCAGCTGAATCTAGGCTAACATCATCTACTTTTCATTTTATAGAAGCAGTTTCAACTCGAAATATTTCACCAGATTATTTTGAAACTGAAACTTCTTTAGGCTCTAAGATATATGATGGTACCTTTTCTTTTGGAATGTACTTTGAATGCACCTTTTTCACTGAATGTGATGTAGCTTAAGCTGATTTTTGTTTCCCTCTTGCATCCTTTATGATATTCTATAGGTCAAAAACTGGAATCACAGGAGGTGATCTCTAATTTATTATTGTGGTAGGTGGTCTTAAAAACCCTCTTCCTCTTTATGGAGTCACCAGGTGCACCAATGACAATTAGAAAAAATGACTAGTTTTGATTCACCTTTAAAAACTAGTATTATACATTCATGCAAAAAACTTCGAGAGAATATTGAGTTCATAATATTTGTCTCTTGGCAGATGCACTAAAAGATGTTAGCGCTAGAATCAGCACTTGGATTGTAACAATCGCTTGACTAGAAACATCTTAAGCTCAAGGGATTTTCTTATGATTTAATTGAGTTTTTTGAAAATGGTTGGAAATCACACACACTGAAAGGGGTTTTGAGAAAATAAGAATCTCTCACACATATGAGGGCACTGGTGCATAATGAGATAAACAATACAAAAACCATACAATTTTTCAGTCCTCAAGAGTGCCTTTGGATATATTATATATTCAAAAATGTACAACATAGTATGAAATGAAATAGACAACCAACGAACCCTTTCTTCCTTGATTTACATAGTATATATACAAAAAGGAGTTATGTTAAAGCCTCCACAAAAGGTGTAATTTTGTTTTAGAGACTTTATTACAATCCTCTACATATAGTAGATTTTATCTTAAACATGATGGAAAAGCAAGTTGAAATACAATTGAAGACAAAACATGACAGTATGGAGCTTGAAGTGGCTGAGTTGAGGTGGTTGAGTGCTCCTCGTTTCCTGGAAAAAATTGCCTCCACAAATTTAAGTGCAACTGCCAACTAAAAAGGACACCTTTGGTATGTCTTCCAACCTACTTCTAATTTGGTAATAGGTTGACCTTAAGTCCAATTTTGAGAATTTTTTTTTTCCATGTAGTTCATCCAGCATTTCATCGATAAAGGAAATTGGAAACTTATTTTTAATCGTTATCTTGTTTAATCTTGTATAATCAATGCATAGCTTGAACGATACATCCTTTTTTCTTACCAATAAAACTGAAGCAGCATATGGACTCTTAATTTTTGAGATGACCCCACATTTTAAAAGATATTGGATTATCCTCTCAATTTCAATCTTTTAGTGATGCGGATATCGATACAGCTTGATGTTGACGAGGTCTGATCTTGATTTGACTTCTATTGTATGTAGAATTTCCCTATTAGGAGGAATTTTCATGGGCAGGTCTTGGAATTCTTTTTCGTGCTTTTAAATTAGCCCATGTAATTCTGGTGACCCTTTATGGGTCATTTTTTCAAATAACATTTCTAATTGGTGAGGTTTTACTATATAGGCTAGCGCTCCTTTTCGAATCATTTTCATCATCTAGGATGACAACACAATTTGATTTTCCGGTGCTTGGAATCCATATAACTTGTGCTTATGCTCTTCCCATTTAAATCCTATAAATTGATTTTGATGGTTGGCAGAATAAGTGCCTAAGGTTTGTAGCCATTGGATACCTAAGACCATATCTACTCCTCCTAGTGGTACAGTGTAGAATGGAGATTCTAAATTAAAGTCTTGAATCTGCAATTTGACCGTATGGAATTTATCTACTTTCTCAATATTCTTACCGTCGGCTACCATCACCTTCATGTTGGGCATGGGAAATCTAAATATGTTGAGTCTCCTGAACATGGTTGAGTCTAAAAAATTGTGGGTGGTGTCAGTTTCAATGAGAACCGTTACGTTGTTCTTCTTTATATGTTCTTTTAATTTTAGTGTTTGTGGTTATGATATACCTGTCATAGCTAATAATCATACTTGAGGAATGCTTTTTTCATCTAGTTCTGGAGAGAACTATAGGGTGTCTTCCATTCCTTCTATGTCTGATTCATCACTATTAGAATCATTATTTTCTTCACAATTATATCGGTTCTTCGTCTCTTTTCCTTTAGCACACCTATGCTTAGGGTCCCATTTTTCGTCACAGCGTTTGCACTTGCCCTCTTTCATCCTTTGTATTTCCACATTAGATTTTTCTCCTTCACGAAGATATGGTGGGCATATTTTGTATTATCTATATTCACAGATTGGGGAAATCTTCGTCTCGAATATACTTTTTCAGCTTTGACCAAATTTTATTTTTAGCACCTTTTGCTTTGTGTCTTGCTACTTCTATCAATGTAATGTCATGAAGCTCAAGCTCTACTTGTATATGGGTTTTAAATCCCAAAATGTATGATTGGACTAGACGAGATTCTGATAATCCAGTTACTCATGTTGCTAAGGTCTCCCATTCTCGAGTGTATTCATCCACGTCTCCTTTTTTTCGCAATTTGATGAGTGTTGAAAATAACTCTTCTTCCTTGACACCTTGGAACATTTTAAAGAATGCATCCTTAAATTTTCTCCAACTGATAGCGATTGTCGTCTTCTTCCACCACATATACCAATTATATTCTTCTCCTTCCATTTTCATGGAAGTGTGCCTAATATTTTCGTCATCATTGTCAATATCGTAAATCTTGAAATACTCTTCGAATTTATTGAGCCACGCAACACTGCATTTTTCGTTACCGTTGAACTTGGGTAGCTCGGTTTTTTCTCTTCGTTGATACGTCGCTAAAGGTTGAGCGAAAAAATGGTATTGATTAGTGAAAGTATTCCAAAGCTGCTTATTTTGAAAATTGATGTTACTATTTTCTTGATGGTGCGAGGATGATATTTTTGGAGGTTAGGTTTTTTCATGATGATATGCTGAATTTGATGAATCTGTTGAACTGTGTTGTTGATTATGTTCAATATTTTGGAATATTTGTTCGGGTGAAATACTCATCTTGTCACAAATAGAGGTTAGTAACAACATTGTTTTATTATGATCATCTCTGGACTCGCTATGGTTTTTCCTGAGCTGTCTTTCTATCTGATTTGTCGTATCTTGAAGCTTCTTGATATCGTCGGAATTTACGGTAACCTTACTCTCAAGGTCAACTAATTTGTTGTTAAAATCATCGGAATGGTTAGTAATCATATCCTCAAGATCGACCAATATTTTGCTAAAATTGGTCGTTGCCATTGACAACATTGAACATGTTTGAGGGGATTTATATTTGTCTGCCAATTTAACTCTTTTCCTTAACTTGATCCTAATTTTTTTTTAATTTAATTGACTCCTATATAAAAATTAATTAAAATTAATTAAATTTCATATAAAATGAATTAAATTTTATTTAGACTATGTGGTTATATTATACTATAATTTATTATATATATATAACTTGATACACCAAGGGTCACCTTCACAAAAAAGCATTATTGTTGACTCATTGATTTGACCAGACCAACACAGAATCGAAGGAACAATTTCTGAGTGGAATCAAGAATATGTCGGCTACAAGTGGATTGTCGAAAGATAAGCATAGACGGTAGTTGCATCAATGGATAGGGTTAGAAGGGCACACTGTAGCAGCGACACGATGGTCAGGGACAGAGAAATGGATGGCATGGACGGAAGAGAGAGGGATCAGATGTCGTGGCATTTATTGTGGACGAGAAGGTGGTTTGGCGTAAGTGAAAAATAGAGATGGATGACAGCAGTGGATGTGGAGAGTGAGTGGCAATGTGGTCGGTCAATGACTCATTCAGAATGGTGGAGTTGGATGTTGGTGTCGAGCAGCAGCAAAAATTGCTTCAGAATTTGCAGGTCTGTCAGGAGTAGTCAAGAAAGGTTGGTGGAAGAGAAGTCGGAAAGTGTCGAAGGCTGGGAAAACAAGATGTTATAGGACACGATCATGATTGGAGTCGCAGTCTGCGTGATAGAGGAAGAAGGAACCATAAATGTAGTCCTCTTTGAAGGAAGATTCGTTCCCATGGTCATGTTTGAAGGAGCCACGAACGTAGAAGGAGTTGGACTCCTCCGCATGGCAGGGGAATCGGAACCGGTTGATCAGATAGACGGTGCATGGGGGCAGCGGAAAAGAAGTGGAACCAGGCAGTGGAACAGTGGGGGAGGGAACAGCGGGATGGCGGAGCAGAAATGAAACGCATCGGATGACAACAATGAAAACAGAAACAGATTGACATCAACAGAGTCCGAGGAGTGAACTCGCTATGATACCAAATGAAGCACAAAAGCTCATTAATAGATAGAAACAAATATATATATATATATTATTGATGAATTGAATGATGATTACAAAATGAGAGAGACCATGGCTTAAATAAAGCCTTGGGGTGTCTCTTGGTGAATGGGCATGATCTTTTATCATGCCCTTTGCCTAATAAAAACTAATACAATCACAATTTAATAATGATTAATTTTTATATAACAAAGGCCCAACTTAAGATCCTCCAATCAGATTGGGCTACTTTGAACAAACATGTTTCTAACTCCTCCAATTTATAGAGGACATCCCCTGTCTTCATAAACTTCAAATATCATCGCAGTACGAAAACCAATTTCCCACTTCCTTTTATTTTGTAGATAGCTCGACTACTTGTGCTTAAGAGTAACGTGGGCTCTCTTTGAGAAAAAAATTTGATCTGCTTTGTTCCTTTCTCAATGAAAACATTATTGTTACGAACCCAACCTATTTACTATTGTACTAATTCAAGAGAATTGTTGACTCTTGATAGCATTCCATCGTTCATTATTAATCTCATCAGGCAGATAATATGAGTGAATAAATGGATTGATATCCCTTCCCAACCTATGAATTTTTACAAACAGTGAACATGCCAATCACTTGAATCTAATTTATTACAGCAGAAACAAGGTCTCAAATTCTCACTTGGTAGCCAGAAGTCCCTTGTTTTCCAGGTATTGACAAACTTGTTATGCTATGGAATATCAATGCAATGCAATTAACTATAGCAGAGACAAATTCACCTGCAAATTTTCATAATGAAACCCTTGCTAAATCAATTACAAATGTGTTGATTGAAAGTCATATTGAAATGTGACAACTAATCATGTAATTATTGTAATTTACCGGTCAGTCGGTTTGTATAACGAAGAAGTAGTTATGTAACGAAGTAGCCCATATTAATTGAGATGGCCCGAGAGGCTTGCAACTATGGAGAATCATTCTTGATTAATATAAGTTTCCAATTCCTTTCCCCATGGAGGTTTCCTTGACACCCTGTCAAGGTTTTACCACGTAAATAATTGTGTATTTACTTGTGTGTTTGTTTTCAGTTTCCATTTAGTTATGTGTGCATTTATTTCTTCATTAAATCGTTCTTGATCCCAACAAGTGGTATCAGAGCTTATTAGATGTGAGAGACCTGATACCCTAAGGCAAATTTTTCATTTTGAAGCCGCCATTTGACCCTACTGCCATTATGAAACACCGTGACCCGCTGCTATAAGCCGTTGTAAGGTGTGACGGTCTGAGGTCGTTGTTGCCATTTTGAAAAGGAAGGTTGCAATGGGAGTGATAACCGGTCAAAGCGATGTTGTAGAGAAGATCGAGTCTGAGGAAGGTTGCAATGGGAGTGATAGCCAGTGGAAGCCATCGTTTACTAGTCAAACGAGATACTGTGCAATCATGCTGAAGAAAATCGGACGTTGAAGTATAAAGAGGTCGCAACCTCGAGGCTAAGGAATTCGACTGTTTTTTTTTGTTGTCAGAGCTAAACCCTGCATTCGCTAGAAAGGAAGTCTGAAGTGGAGCCAGAAATGAGAACTGCAAGAAAACCATGCGCTCGACGCTCGAAGAACCGTATTCTGTCAGGAGATTGACAGTTAAACGTTGCCACTGAGGGTGGTTTTTTTCTTCTTGTTTGAGGAAGAAGGAATCACTCGTGAAGAGCATTCCAATGATGTGTGAATAACCCGAAGCTCCGGTCAATGACACAGATCACAATTTTCAAAAGGAACTAAGCCTTTCCTTCCTACTGAAGAGGAAATAAAATATGAATATCGGCCACTGTGTTATTTTTTTATCCAATTTTACAACCAACCGCAGAGAACAGTGTTGCGCATAGGCATTTTTTATTTTGGTTCCTATTTTTTTTATGCTGAAGGGACTGTGGTTTGATTCTAAAGGCAACAAATGCAGAATTATTTTTTTTTATTTAGATTTGTAGAAAGGAAATTGTTTAATGAAAAGTTCTTAGATTTCTAAAGAAATAAATTGATTTAGTGGAAAAGGGAGAAAATAGAAATTGTTTTAAAACCCTAGTTGAAGGAGGGAAACAAGAAACGCTAGCAAAAGAAGGGAAAATCAGACTTTTATTTTTTTAAAGCCCTAGTTGGAAATTTAAGAAAGAAGGGAAAACTGGGAAGAACAATTTTGTATTATGGAAATTGAAAGTTAGGGACTTGCTGGTGCAACAAGGGTTGCACAAATCATTAGATGGGGTGAATAAAAAACCTGCAAGCATGACAGATTCAAACTGGGAGTACTTGGATGTCCGAGCTCTCAGTACCATTAGGTTATGCCTCGAAGATGAAGTTCTCTTCAATATCGATGAAGAGAGTACAATTGCAGGTTTGTAGGAAAAACTAGGAACTTTGTATATGACCAAATCATTGACCAATAGAATTTATTTTAAATGACAATTGTATAGTGTTCGGATGAATGAGGGTACAAAAGTTGCAGAACATTTAAAAAAATTTTAATACACTTGTTTGCGAGTTGTCAGATATAGAAGTTAAAATTCAGGAAGAAGACAAAGCTATAACCTTGTTGTGTTCTCTGCTCGATTCATGGGAAAACTTCGTAACTTCAATCAATTTAAGCATTGTTGATTCTTTAAAATTTGAATCAGTTGTGAGAGCTATGTTATCTGAAGAAGTATGAAGGAAATCCAATATTGAAATATCTGCACTAGAAGCCATGGTATCCAGACGTTGGTTAGACGAAATAGGGGAGAAATCAAGGGGTTCTTCTAGATCAAAATCAAAGGGAAAGAAGTGTAAATCCAACTGCTGGTACTGCAACAAAATTGGACACCTAAAGAAATACTATTGGAAATGGAAGGAGTCCAAAAACCAGAATAAGGAATCAAATCAAGTTGATTCAAGTATGATTGATGAAGTTTTATCTGCTGAAGTAGGAATAGTACATGAAGATTTACCTATCTGTAATGTCTCTCAGAATGTTTAAAATTGGTTGTTAGACTCTGGTGCTTCTCATCACATGAGTCTGAACAGAAATTGGTTTACTTCATATGAAGCTGTAAATGGTAGTTCTGTGTTTATGGGAAATAATGCATCTTTTCAAACTGTTGGGATCGAAAATGTAAAGAAATAAAATGTATGATGATACAGTTAGAAAATTAATTGATGTTAGTCATGTACTTGAATTAAGGAAAAACTTGATTTCCTTGGGAGTTTTGGACTCGAATGGTTATAAGTTTACAGGTCATAATGGAGTGTTGAAAGTCTCAAAATTCGCCTTGGTTGTTATGAAGGCAGAAAAGGTCGGAAATATTTATAGACTCAAAGGAAGAAATCAAGTCAGTGAGGCAGCGATTGTATCAGAAAACGTAGAAGAAGGTTCTCGCCTATAGCATCAGCGGCTGGGTCACATGAGCGAAAAAGGTCTTCAGGTACTGATGAACCGCAAGTTGCTTCCTGATTTGAAATCCCTGAAGTTGCATTTTTATAATCATTGCGTATATGGGAAACAATGTAAACAGAGATTTAAAATTGGAAGTCATAATATTAAAGAAATTTTAGACTATATCCATTCTAATCTTTGGGGACCATATCGTACTGTGTCTTATGGAGGTGCATTATATTTCTTAATGATTTATTGATGATTTCTCCCTGAAATTTTGGTTCTATATGTTGAAAAATAAATTTAATGTATTCAATTATTGTAAACAATTTGAAGCTATGGTGGAAAAGAAAACAGGCAAATCAATTAAATGTTAAGAACTGACAATGGTGGTGAATTTACTTCTTTAGAATTTGAACAATACTATAAGGATGGAGGGATTGTTACACATAAAAATGTTGTTTATACACCTCAGCAAAATGGTGTTTTTGAACGTATGAATCGGACTCTTATGGAAAGAGCCAGAAGCATAATCAGCGGTGCTAACCTGCCAAAGAAGCTGTGGGCAGAAGCAGTATCTATTGCTTGTTATTTAGTTAAAAAATCACCTTATGTTGCCATAAATTGTAAAATTCCTGAAGATGTTTGGTCGTGTCAGTCTTGTGATTATTCACATTTAAGGATTTTTGGTTGTGATGCCTATCCTCTTATTCCTAGGAATCAACGCTCAAAGTTATATCCAAAATTGAAATTTTATGTCTCTGTTGGGTATGATTATGCAGTGAAAGGATACAGGTTATGGGATCCTTCTTCACGGAAGATAGGCATTAGTAGAGATGTAACATTTTATGAATACTCTCTTCTAAAATAGAATGTTAGAAAAGTTGAATACGAACAGGTATCGCCAAATCATCAAATTCAATTGGAGACTAAAATTTTTCCATAAATTCAAAAGGAAGGAGAGACTTCTAATGAAAAAGGTGAAGAAGTAAAGGGAACTGTAGAAATTCCATAACCAATTCAACAACCAGTCACTCGAAGAAGGTCTACAAGGGAAATAAGAACACCCAAAAGGTATGAATATTCTACTTCATCTTTTGCGTTGATTACTGAAGATGGGGAACCTCATTGTTATGAGGAAGTAGTGGATGATGCAAATAGAAAAAAATGGAATAAGGTTATGGAAGAATAAATGGATTCCTTAGCCAAAAACAATACATGGGATCTTTTAGAACTTCCTGAAGGGAGAAGTGTTGTTGGGTGCAAATGGGTCTTCAAGTTGAAGATAAAATTTGATGGATGTATTGATAGGTATAAGGCAAGGCTGGTTGCAAAAGGGTATTCTCAGGTTGAAGGTATTTATTTTCATAAGATTTTTTCACCAGTTGTAAAACTTGTTTCTATTTGTACTGTGTTAGCACTAACTGCATTACTTGACCTTGAGTTAGAACAGTTACATGTTAAAAAAAAAATTATTCATGGTGATTTGGATGAAGATATATATATGGATCAACCATAAGCTTTTGCACAAGGTCGTAGCAGAAGATTAGTTTTCAAGCTTAGGAAATTATTGTATGGCCTGAGGCAGTCGCCCAGGAAATGGTACAAGAAGTTTGGCTCCTTCATGGTGAGCCAGAATTTTATTAGAAGTGTTTATGATCATTTGGTATACTTCAAAAGTTTCAATGGAATATTCATTATCTTGTTTTTGTGTGTTGACAATATGCTTATTGCAAGAAAATGCATGGAATAAATCAACAGGTTAAAGGCTCCTCTCTCTAATTCATTTGATATGAAGGATATTGGAGTGGAAAAACATATACTGGGCATGGAGATACACAGAGACAGGAAGAATGGTAAGATTGGTTATCACAACAGAAGTATGTGGAGGAAGTACTTGAAAATTTCGATATGAACAATGTGAAACCTGTTAATGTTCCATTAGCTTCCCATTTTAATATTTCTTCGATTTTGAGTCCTAAAAATTTTGAAGAAAAGAAGTATATGTCTCGTGTACCATATGAAAATGTGGTAGGAAAATTAATTTATGTGATGGTATCTACAAGACCTGACATTTCACATGCAGTTGGAGTTGTCAGCAAGTTCATGGAAAATCTAAAGGAGGAACATAGGCAAGCAACGAAATGGGTGTTTCAGTATTTGAGAGGCATAAGTGACCATTGCATCATCTTTGATGGTTATGAAGGTTCAGCCTTTGGATATTTGGATGTTGATTATGCAGGAGATTTGGAAAAAAGGAGGTCTACTACAGGTTATGTTTTTACTCTTACAGGTGGAGAAATCAGTTGGATGTCAAAGCTTCAAGAGACAGTTGCTTTGTCCACTACTGAAGTAGAGTATATAGCTGCTTCAGATGCCTGTAAAGAGGCAATATAGTTAAAAGGTATGCTTGATGAGATTGGAAGGACACAGGAAAATGTGAATGTGTTCTGTGGCAGCCATAGTGCTATTCATTTGGCTACAAATATAGCCTATCACAACAAGACCAAGCACATTTATGTAAGGTATAACTTTGTGAGACATGTGATCGATGGCGGCAAAGTAGTTCTCAAGAAGGTCTGTACACAAGAAAATCATGCAGACATATTCACGAATCCAGTTACAATAGAGAAGCTGAGATGGTGTCTGGCTTCTCTTGGCTTGCAGAAGAGATGATGAATGGGCATGGGCAAGGGATTAGGAAAATTGTTGTTAAGGTGGATTTTGTTGAAATGTGACAACTAATCATGTAATTATTGTAATTTATTGGTCAGTCGGCTTTTATAACAAAGAAGAAGTTATGTAACGAAGTAGCCCATATAAATTGGGATGGCCCAAGAGGCTTGTAACTATGGATAATCATTCTTGATTAATAGAAGTTTCCAATCCATTGCCCCGTGGAGGTTTCCTTGACACCCTGTCAAGGTTTTACCACGTAAATAATTGTGTATTTACTTGTGTGTTTGTTTTCAGTTTCCATTTAGTTATGTGTGTATTTATTTCTTCATTAAACTGTTCTTGATCCCAATAAGTAAAACTTCCAACCAATTTTATTAAATGAAATCAATCATTAAAGGAACCCAAAATATGTTATTGTCACAATCTATCTATAATAACTCAGGCTTCCAGAAGAGAGAGCGGCCACCACAATGCTTCAGTACTACTCTAAAATAATAACTTGGCCCTTTAACAACTAGTTGGATCTCCACCCATGAGTCATGTTCCTCTAGGAACTTTGAATATTCAAAACTAAAGCAGATGACTCTAATATTTGTTCATCACCTTCATAGTTACACGACAATGGAATTGGCCAACAATTTAATTGTCTATATCAGTGTTGATCCAAAAGCATGGATGGTCAATTGATGTGGTGTAATGAATTGTTGAAGGAAAGAATTATTGAAGAAGTCGTAACATTGCTAACCCATCAAACTACATTAACCACAATGAATTATCATATCGAGCACGTACCGATCGAGCCCCATTTGATTAATGGCCACAGTGAGTAGGTGCAGCGACAACATATTTAAGAGAACTCTTTGATCTATGGCGAGGTAAATCCATATCGTGGAATGGAGATTTCATAACAAGCGAGTCAATTGTTGGAAGCCAAGAAACCATGGGGAGCCAAGTTCTTTACCGAGTTCGATCAGGGCTTTCTTTGGGAATATTGTTGATTACGTGTTGCATAACACAATTTTCCCGATGGAAATTATTTGAAAACCTTTATTTTCCTCGGATACATGATTCCTTGACATAAACAGGAGTAATTTCGTTGTGCCAAATTTGATTCATCCCTTATGAAATAATGTTGACATCAATAATATTGCGGCCCTAATTTTCTTTCATGTAATCAACCTAGCTATTGTAACTCGGTCGTTGGAAATAGATTTCATACATCGTTGAATCTACTCAAACTTGACTTGGTGTTATTTCAAGTCGGATAGGATTTAAGCCATGAAAATAAATAATTGAGACCTCCACAATGAGTAATTTGGCCCTTCGTGCCTCTAGCAAATAACGGAATAATAACTTATTCATTCTAGCGACAATTCAAGCCCCTGCAATAAGTAATTTAGCTTCCGGGTGGAAAATGGATACTACTTGAACACTATGAGTACATCAATTAAGCAATGATGAAATTACCCTTTAAACCCTCTTGTTGATAAGAAAACCAGCTCTGATACCACTATAATATCTCTTTGTTTATTTAATTAAATTTTCCATTAAAAAATTGACAATATGCTTCCAAGATACACTCCATAATTTTTCCGAGAAAATTTAACAAATAAATTCACAGAGCTTGTGGACACTTTAACTTCAAAAACCCAGCTACTTTATTTATTTAATATTGAGAAGGAAATTACATAAAAAAATTTAGGAAACCTCGCAAATAGATAAGCTAGAATAACTCGGTCCTCTTCAGAAACCTTCTTTGTTTGGACTCCCTTGTCTACAAATGTGAACTACTTCAGCGTTCTAATAAATGCACTAAAACATTGATCTTCCTTTGTAAGCGCCAATGAGGGATTTGGTTGATCCCTCCAAATGACTAGCTAGGGTGTATCTTGCAACAACAAAACTAGAGAATAGTTAGAACCCTAGGGAGGATTGTCTCAACCCTGAAGATGATCCACACTCTGGGTTACAAACCCTCACACAAGTTCAGAGAACCACAAAATTAATTCACCAAATCATTCAATTGTATCCCCTATGAGCTCCTGCTTCTTTTTTTAATATGATGATGGCTTAGTGGAATACCATGGTCAATACAATGGGTCATATTTATCTTAGTAAAGTGATTTTATGATATTATATTTTCCTTAATCTATTTTAATTAATTAAATCTCTCATAGACGACAATTAATTTTGAATTTGAAGAGCTATCCGGATTATCCCTAGTGTTATAGAAAATATGTCAACGTTTCGAATCCCAACGGGGATCCATTTTCACGACAAGTACTTGAATGAAGGAATGAAATAAGGAAAAGGTTAAGGATAAATAGTAATAGAGAAAGACAAAACAATAAAAGGGTCGACAAGATTAAATAAAATAATTAACTTTAAATCTAGAAATTTTTATCTTTATTTAATAATTTATTGAGTAATAATATTTAATTAATAAAAATTATTATTATTATTAATTAGAATTTATTACTAATTAATTATTAAAATAAATTAATCTTTGTGTTTATGATCCACTTTTTTAAGCTTCCAAGGAGGATACTATAAGCAGGTATCTGGGGTCGCAATGGGATCGCCTCTCTCCCTAATTTTCGCCAACCTGTATATGGGGCACTTTGAAAAGAAGGCCCTTGACTCCTTCCCCTTGAAACCAGCATGGTGGAAGAGATATGTAGACGACACCAACATAAAGTGGACTCATGGGAATGAAAAACTTGTGAGATTTTTTTAGGACCTTAACTCCATTTCCTCTGAAATTAAATTTACTATGGAGGTTGAAGAAAATAGGAGCATTCATTTTTTAGATGTTCTTGTTACCAAGAAGGATGATGGAACATTAGGGCATCAGTCTTTTTGAAAGAAGACTCATACTAAGAATTATCTTCATGTTGAATATTACCATCATCCGCCTCAAAATTTTGTTGTCCTGAATACTCTTGTTATGAGAACCCTCAGAATATTTGATATGAAGCACCTTAAGGAGGAAATCAATCACTTCACGTCTATATTTATGAGTATAGGATATGAATAAAAATACATCAAAAAATCCATAAAAATAGCGGAGGGGGCGGTCCTTTCCCAAAAGCACCACGAACCTCAAGACAAATGTGGTAAGTTTTTTCTATCACACATCCAGGGTCTTACTGATAAAATCGCTATGGTTCTTGGGAAAAATGACATATTCGCGCAATTTTCAGTAGCATGTTCAATAAGACAAAGAATATGGTCAGTTAAATATAGTATAAGTCACAAACAACTTAAAGGAGTTTACAAGATTGACTGTTCGTGTGGGAAAATTTATATTGGTGAAAACGGGTGTTGGCTGCAAACAATACTAAAAGAACATGGAGCCGATATTAAGAAGGAGAGATATCGAACCTCAGCCCTGGTAGAACACTCCTCAAAAACTAAGCATCATATGTGTCTAGAAGATGCCAGAATCATCGCCAAAGAGGAACATTATCGAAGAAGGAAAATTAGAGAGGCACTTGAGATTATAAAACATCCTCATAATCTCAACAGTGATGGAGGTTGTGAAATCAGTGACAGTTGGCGGCCTCTAATGTGACAATTTTTTTCCTCCAGTTCGTCTTCCTCCTAGGTATAGTATCCCAGGTATAGTTTCTCTAGTTTTTTTCTCCCTTTAATATTATAGGATTCATGCATTTTTAGGTTTAGGTCTAGCTGTAATTCTAATTATTTATTTACTTTTAACAATTATCCCTATTAATTAATTTGTATTTTCAATTAATAAAAAATAATTAACTAATAATTATTATTAATATATAATGGAAAATTTAATTAATTTAAAATAAAAAAATTAATAATCAAATAAATAATAATTTTATTATTATAAAATATAAAAATAAATAATTATTTTAAAAAAAATTATTAATATTTATTCATCCTTTTGGATAGATAAATATTAATATGAATTAGTAAATAATTATCTTACAAACTTTGAGCTTCTTAATGGATTTGAGTCTGACTCTAACCACAGATCTATGTCTCTATCCCTCAATCTTGCTATGCATACCACCCACATGTAGGAGACCAATGAAAGAAAAAGACACATTCGCTTCGATAGAAGTAAACCAACCTCTTCTTAAGGGATTTAGGCCCCATGATTATAATAATAACATTGATCAAATTTATTACCATTTCACTACTTTCCAACACCATAGCAAGTTTTCTAATGAAATTTCATTTAAGAAGTCTAATAGAACTTCCAATCCATGGTATGACAAAGATTGCAAAATTTCCAGGAAAACAATCAAAGACGCTCCTAATGAAATCATTAAACTGCAGAATATCAATATATACAAAAATATCATCAAGAGGAAGAAAAGATCATATATTAATAAAAGATGTATTATCTTCTCCACCTTTCTAAAGTCGCGCCCAAAAAATTTTGGAGGAATGTTCTTTTTCGTAAAACCAAAGATAACCATTCTATCCCCTTAGAAAATTGGGACAGATATCTTAAGAAGTTGTATGACTCTCTGGACACAATGGGCACCACCTTAATCACTCCAATTAAGGAGGATGCATTCTCTCTTGACGACATTGAGTCTGGTATTAATAGGCTCGCTAATGGGAAAGCTAAAGATATTTAAGGATACCAAGCTAAGATCCTTAAAATGGGAAGATCTATCCTCATTCCTTATCTCTGCAAGCTTCTCAATTTGGTTGTAACGCATGGCTTCCCTCGGCTTTGGACGCAAAGCCTTATTGTACCTATATTTAAAAATGGGGACAATAGTGTTCCATCTAACTACAAGACCATATGGTTAGCCATATCCTGGCCAAGATTTATGGGCTCATTTTAGATAAGAAGCTTAGCATTTGCCTTGAAATCCAGGAAAAAAGAGCTAAAGGACAAGCTTGTTTTAGGAGGAATCACTCGACTATTGGCCATCTGGTCACTCTTAGAATAATTGTGGAGGATTTTCGCAATATTAAAGTCGATATCTTATGTTTCTTTATGGACTTTAGAAAATCTTTCGACATTGTTCCTCGAGATAAACTTTGGGAGAGACTTAAAGAGATCATGGTCCCTCTTGAGCTGAGGATTATTGTGATCCATCTCTACAAGACCGTCACTTACAAGCTTAAGACCAATGAGGGGTGGTATAAAGAAATTAATTGCAATATTGGAGTTAAACAAGGGTGTCCCCTATCCCCTACTCTTTTTGGCATATACATCAATAAGCTAGAGAGTGTCTATAATTTTTGGGGTGAAAGGACACCGAGCTTACCGGTGTTCTCATTACTCTTCTCCTCTATGATGATGATATCGTTCTTCTTGCAAAAATCCATGATTACCTTGACAAGTAGCTCCAGATTCTTCATGACTACTGCCCTAAGATGGGTATGACATTTAATACCGACAATACTAAAGTCATGATCATTAAATCCAAAAATATCACCCATGGTAGTTTCGTGTATAATAACCAATTCTTAGAGCAAGTTTCTTCTTATAAGTATTTGTGCATTGAATTCCCTCATCATCTCAACTGGAATTATAACATTGAGAAGAGGATTATTGGAGGCTAGAAATCTTATTATGATCTTGAAAACAATTGTAAGTTAGTCGATCTTTACATTTGGAGTAAAAATAGACTCCTCTTTGAGACCCTTTTCACCCCTGTTGTCTTATACATATGTGAAGTTTGGGGTTGCAGTATATCCAGAGAGTCATGGAGGAAGATTGAGATGATTCAAAAGACATTCATAACCTACAACCTTAAGATCAAGGGAAATATTCACTATCCTATCCTCTTGATAGAATTTGGTTTTTCCCCCATTGAAAGTACAGCTATGTTTATATATCTGATGTATAAGAAGAAGCTTGACAGCATGGAATCAAAAAGACTCCCTAAAATTGCTTCTAACTATTGTCAAAACCCTCACCTTCGCCTCAAGCGTGGGTGGCATAAGGATGCAAAATCCTAGCTCAACCATTTGGGAATTAAGGAGGAGATCAGTATGGGAATTAAAGATAATATCAAAAATACTATTTCCTCCAAGTTTAAGGACAAGTTCTGGGAGGATCGGGAGTTGGAGGGTAAAAGGAAGCTAAGATGCTATAAGGAAGTGATCAACCCCACCCTTGATAATCAAAATTATCTCTTTGTGTTGCCCAGCAATAAGAAAAAAATGAACATCGCTATGATAAGAACTAATTCCCATGAGCTTCGGAGTGAGACAAAGCGGTGGTCTATTCCCAAGACCCCTTGGAATGATAGAATCTGTCAGATTTGTGATTCTAAGCAAGTGGAAGATGAAAATCACTTTATTTTAGATTGTCCTAATCTTACTCACATTCGCTCTCAATTCCCTAGCATCTGCCGCACTTCCAGTTTTCTTGACCTATTAAGCCAACCCACCTATAGTGATCTTGGAGCACTTATTTCCCTTCTCTTTGACCATAGAAACAAGATTTTGAAGAATCAAACTTATATTCTTTCTCCTTTCTTAAGGTCTGATAGACCGCATTGGTCTTTACGGACGATAACCATTATCATCATCATCATATTCTACTCTTATTTGTATTATTAATTTATTTATTTTAGTTAATAATAATAACCAGTGTTATTGCAATAAAATAAATAAAAAACAAATATATAAACATAGAAAGGAATATATAAACATATAATTATTAATTATAGTAATAATTATTATTATTATTAAAAAAATTGTTGGTAAATATTTATTAATAAATATTAGTAATTTACTTTCTCATTAAATTATAAAATTTAAAGAGCTTAATTTATTTTATTTTAATAAATAATTAGTAATAAATTATAATTAATAATTATTATTATTATTATTAGTATGATGATGATGATGATGGTTAACGTCCACTGAGACCAAACTTTGGTCTATTGGACCTAAAGATGTGAATTATTTAGTTTGTTTTAAAATTGTACTCCTATGCTCAAAGAGCTTGGAGAGAAGCGTCACGAGCTCACTATAATTTTGACATGTTAAAAGGCTAGGAAGGTTGGTATTGCAACAAATTTTATGAAACTGAGATCTAATGTGGGTGTACGCAGGGCACTCTAAGAGGAAGTGATTTTCATCCTCAATGTTCATATTCTCACAAAGATGGCAAATCCTTTCCACCCATGGTGTTTTAGGAACTGCCCAACGACACGTTTCATTATGGAGCTCATGAGAGTTCATTCTTATCTTGGCTGTATTAAGTTTTTTCTTTGAGCTAGTTAAAACAAAGACATAATTTTGATGTTATAGAGTAGGGTTGATGACCTCCTTATAATATCTTAATTTTCTTTTAGCCTCTAAATCTTTCTCACACCACATTTTCTCTTTAAACTTAGAAGTAACAATATTTTTAATGTTATTAATATTTTGCAATGCAACATTTTCGTCAATCTCCAAATGGTTTAACCAGGCCTAATATCTTTATACCAACCTCGTTTGAGCCTTAGGTGGTTTTGGTTGGAATTTAAAGCTAGCTTAGGAATTCTATGGTTTCCCATGTTATTGATTTTGTGCTTGTACAACAGGAGCCTAGTCATAGCTAGGCACTCGATAGGGGAAAGACCCACTTCTATAAGGAGAATAGGATAGGGTGTATTTCTTTTAATTTTTAGGTTATACGTTATAAAACGCTTCTAGATTTGCTCAATATTTCTCCAGGATTCTCTAGAGATGTTGCAACCTCAAACCTCACATCCTTACAAGATAACAGGAGTGACTAAAGTTTCAAAGAGGAGATTATTTTTATTCGACGTCATAAGGTTTGCCGCTTTACAATTATTTTCAAGACCAAAATAAGATTTCCACCCTCCATTAATTCTTTTCTCAATGATATAGTTCCAGTTGAGCTTATGATGAATATCAATTCCTGGGTACTTGTAAGAAGACACTTCCTCCAAGTTGCTATTGTCATACACAAAATTAGTGTAGGTGTCCTTCTTGGATTTGATAATCATAATTTTTGTTTTGTCAGTGTTAACAGTCATACCCATGGTAGAACGGAAATCCTTAAGAAGTATTAGTTGCTTATCAAGATCATATGGGCACCTTGCCAGAAGAACAATATTGTCAGCATAAAGAAGAAGGATGATGACTAGTCCAGCTAAGATCGTGCTAGCACAACCTGCTTCCTTTAAACATCCTTCTAGCTTTTTGATGTAAATGCCAAATAGGGTAGGGGAGAGGGGGCAACCTTGTTTAACTCCGATATTACACTTAATATCTTTCGACCACCCCTCATTTCTCTTAAACTTTGCAATTAAATTCTCGTATAACCTTATAGCGGCGGCTCTCAACTCAAAAGGAACCTTTAGCTCTTCTAATCTATTCGATAGGTTATTTCTAGGTATTGTATCGAAAGTCTTTCTAAAGTCCACAAAGCAACAAAAGAGATTGGATTTATCATCACGACATTCCTCCACAATGATCCTAAGTGTAACGAAGTGGTTCGTTGTTGATTTATTCATTCTTTTGGGTAGATAAATATTAATATGAATTAGTAAATAATTATTTTATTTTCATATTCTAGCCTTAGTTTTATTATTAATTAATTTAATTAATTAATAATTAAAATAATTAGTGTTACTTCATCAATTAATTAAGTAAATTAAATTAAAAATAAATATATAAACAATAATTATTAGTAATATTTATTATTATTATTAAAATAATTATTTATTCATAAATATTAATAATTTACTTCCAATCTTCTCAAAATTATAAAATTTAAAGAGCTTAATTTATTTTAATAATTAATTAGTAATAAATTCTAATTAATAATTATTATTATTTTTATTAATTAAATATTATTACTTAGAAAATTATTAAATAAATATAAAAATTCTAGATTTAAAATTAATTATTTTATTTATTTTCTCTTCTCGGCCCTTTTATTGTTTTATCTTTCTCTATTACTATTTATCCTTAACATTTTCCTTCTTTCATTCCTTCATTCAAGTACTTGTCCTGAAGATGGATCCCTGTTGGGATTCAAAACGTCGACATATTTTCTATAACATTGTCGATAATCCGGATAGCTCTTCAATAATTGATAACCACAGGAGCTTGAAAACCGAAATTTTTAATTTGTAGGCAAGGCTAATGAGATGCACCCTGTTGCCCACCATTTTGTGGGTAACATCCCTAGGAGAAAAAAATTCTCCAAGATGGTCCTCAATTGGCAGCCAACAGACCCTTGCAGCCATCAACTAGCTAATTGTATAATTTCTCCGCCACTTGAGCCAACCATGTGGTCCCTTACCCATCATTCATGATCGTATGCGTTATCACTCAGAAATTTTCAAATTTTTTGATAGGGTCACTCACCTCACTCTCCTAGGTTTCATGTTGTCTTAATAGGTCGGTTCATGAAATTGATGAAAATTTCCATGAAATCAACCTTACCCTAAGTCTAAAACCCCCCCATTAGTCATGTCATGTCAGTCAAATCCACCCAATTCCACTTAGTTTTCACATGCATGGTCTCAAATCAAGCAAATGCCACCTGTATGTTTTTTCACCGTTTGGTAGCGATTGCAACTACAGAATGGTAGATTTCGCTACAGAATCACCTGACAATTACGCAGTGAATCTGCCAGGTTTATAATTGTCTTCGCTGTAGAATCGTGTTTTTCTGCAGAAAAACAGAGGACGATGAGTTGTCAAAATTCTGATGGTCAGGGGTAAAGGTGAGGTCACCCAATTAGTTATCATGATCACCCAAGCATGCAAGATCGTAATTACCCTCATCATTACCTTTTATTCCCACATTTGGCATTATTCTCTCAACTTTCAAATTGCATTTTTAAATTCATCTCAAAACATCTCTTTTTCATTTGTTGTTTGAAGCCTTGCATGCAGCAGTCTAGTATCATCTTTGAAGAGTTGACTCCCACCGCAAGCAGCTTGTTGTCTAGTGTTTTTTCTTTGTGTTGAAATTCCAACAAGAAATTGCAGCACACACACTAGTGTGGGACCATAGGTCCTAGCGATACATTAGTGTGAAGGCCAATTTAATTTATTAAATTGGTGCAGTGTCAAATTTGATTTTCCCTTAATTAAATTAGACAATAAAATGTAATCTTATCTCATAATCACTTGTAATAGTTAACTGAGTGTGATAAACTTAGTTATCTCATGTATTTCGAGTTGAGGGTGGTTGGTGAGGCATGCAGAGTGATTATATTAGTTATGGAGTTCGAATTGCAGTTGGTGAATTAGTTTAATGCATGAGTGATCAGTTAACTCGGTTACGTGAGTTAAATTCAATTGGACTACTTGTAATTGTTTGTTTCACTAGTGAGAGATCAAGTGTATTAAATCTTATTTAATTCACAATCAGTGATCATCCATGCAACTGATGATTTGCTATTAATAGTTGCATGCATGTCAGTTCCAGTGGAGACCCAGTTGAGACAAAGGTTAAAGGGATGTTAACTATCACTTGTGTGATTAGTAGGTTGCCCGCATGCAACCAAAAATCCAATGGATTTCCCAAGATCCTTGCGCAGTTTTGGAAGGCTCAAATTCCTAAATAATAGTGATTGCATTCCACATGAATTGTGCAAGCAAGGCAGGCTGATTAGAGGCTAAGAATTGGCTAAGTGTTGGTCGATTTTTTCTAGGTCAGTGTGAGACAGTTGTGAGAGTGCAGGAGACTCTTGTGAGAAGAGTGCACTATAATTGTTTCATGATTACATGGTGAATATACAATAGAATATAAAGGGGTCTTGAGAAGCAAGATTTCCCCCCGAAATTATCTGTGTTGTGGTTTGATTTGATACTTTCTTTGCTTGTTGTGATTAGCGATCGTGTTTATTTTCCGCAATTGATTTGTAAAAGGATTCAGTATCTAGCTTTAGTACATTGCTTGATTGGATTGAATCCATTGATATACATATGTTTGTATAATTTCTACATGGCATCGGAGTACAGGAAATAACTATAGTGGAGGAGAAGTTGAGTTTGTGACTGAATAGAATTCAAATTTGCAAAAGTATTCTTAGTGCGACAGGAATATCAAGATCAAAATGGATTTCAATGGCTTGAGATTGGAGTATGCACTCGAGGGAAGTTCCAATTATATTGTGTGGAAAGATAAGATGGAGTTAGTATTGAAGGACAATGGGCTGAAATAATTCATTGATAATGACATTCTCAAACCTGTTGTAACATATGCCGCAAATCTTGATACTTGGAAAAAGAAGGTTGCAAAGGTGAGGAGGATCTTACTCGAGGGAGTACGAGACCACATTGTCTCAAGTCTCCATGGAAAAGCAACACCATATGCAATGTGTAAAGCTTTGACAGATTTTTTTCATAGCAGCAGTGATCATAGAAAATTAGCACTGAAGGACAAGCTCTAGGAAAATCAAAATGGAGAAATGAAACACCATTCTGAAATATCAAACAAAGTTTGTCCAATGTCGGGATGAGATTGGGAGCGTTGGAATTACTGTCGTGGATGATGACTTGGTGAGCCTATATCTTATAGTACTTCCCAAGAGTTGGCATAGTTATCAGGACTTTGTCAATGGGAGGGAGAAGCTGCCAGATTTGGAACAACTTTGGTCGGATTTGGTGAAAGAAGAATTCAAGCAGAATACTAGGGATAGATCTTCATCTAAGAATGATGGTGAAGAAAATTGCACTTTGGCTGCTAAGGCGATGAAGGGGAAAGGAAAGAAATCCTATTCCAAATCTAAGTCTGGAAAACATGGAAAGAAGTGTGACATGTCCAAAGTGAAGTGTTTTCACTGTCACGAGCATGGAAAATATGCCACTAATTGTCCACAAAATAAGAACAAGAAGGCTTCAAGATTTGCATCTGGTAATGCTTTGGCCTCACAATTTGAGCTTGACTTCTAGCTCATTGCATGCATGGTGTCAAGTGAAATGGGATCAGTGTGGTACTTGGATAGTGGTGCATCCTTTCACATGACAAGAGACAAATAAATTTTCAGTAGCTTGGAGGAGAAGGACCTCCAGATGCATATCGAAATTGGTGATGAAGGGCGGTACAGTGCTACTGGGATTAGTACAGTTACCTTCCAAAGACACTTAGGTAAACCCTTCTTATTAAAAGATGTAATGCATGTACTAGGGTTGAAGAAAAATTTAGTTTCAGTCGCAATGTTGGAGGATAGAGGCTATGATGTTGTTTTCAGTGAAGGAAAATATTTTCTTCGACACAAAGAAACAAGACAAGCCAAGAAGATTGGGATTCGTGTGAAGACTCTCTATAAACTTGATGTAGATGGTTGCGCAACATTGATGGGTAAGGCAGACAAAGTGGTGAGCCGGAATGAGGGTGAGTTATGGCACAGGAGATTGGGCCATCTACACCACGGATCCTTGAAATTCATGCAGCATATTTCTACGAGTCTTTCCAAGGGTACTCTTGCATAGTTAGACACATGCAAGGGATGTACTATGGGGAAGTATGCAAAGGAAACTTTTCACGAGAAGGAGAAATTAGCTTCAAAAATCCTTGAGAGAGTTCACTCAGACGTGTGTGGACCATTCTATACTGCTTCGACAGCAAAGCATAAGTATTATGTGATCTTTGTTGATGATTTTTCTAGAAAGTGTTGGATCTACTTCATGCAAAATAAATATCAGCCGTTCTCAAAATTTCATGAGTTCAAAGCACTGGTGGAGAAAGACACGGGGAAGCATGTGAAGGCTCTTAGGAGTGACAATGGTGGTGAGTAAATATCCAATGAATTCAAGAACTTCTGTAGCAAAGAAGGAATCCGTAGAGAGTTGATTGTGTCTCATAACCCATAGTAGAATGGGGTTGTAGAAAGAAAGAATAGAAAAATTGTGGGTGCAGCACGAGAAATGTTGCATGATCAGGGCCTACCGTTGCATCTGTGGGCGGAGGCATGCAATACAGCGATATTTTTCAAAACCATAGTCCTCATCAGATACTTGACATGAGTACATTGTTGCAGAAATATTTACTGTTAATCTCGTTATGCTCCTCCTAGTTAGATAAGTTATTATCTGAATAAATTCAGATTAAAATTGAAGAAAAACACATAACATATATTTACCAATTCAGATATAGAACAAGTACATGCACACATAGACAAAGTGACACAGATATTTTCTGGACCAATAGTCCCCGGAAAAACCCAATGCGGGAAAATCGGTCTTCTTGCTATTGGAGGGTTTTATTACTAAGAATTTTTTGAATACAACAAATTTGGGTTCCAGATCTGGAAAACCCGACAGAGAGATAATATATCTATAGCTCACAGGTTGTTCTAAGGCTAAAATAATGATTGATCCACACACTTAAATGGGATTTACAAGACTCAACCAAAATTAGGGCTTAGAAACCCCAACGTTGTCCCTGAAGCCTCTGTGTCAGCCTCTGAAGACTCTGCGTCCCTCAGCGCTGCTCCGGAAAGGTTTGTGTTACCCCAGACTGGGTGACATATTCCTTACGCTGCCCCTTAGGGTCTCTGCGTAACCCCTGAGGGCTTCCAGCTGAAAATCACGTTGTCCCTGAGGGACTGCGCAGCACCTGCGTATCATAGTTGTTTCCCTTCTTGCTGCTGCTCTCCTGCTTCTCTACGCTGCCTATCTGAGTTGATCTCTGCCTCTTACTGATTCTATACCCTGGGATTAGATCATTCCCTTGGTCTAAATTCCCCTCTCTGCAGCTGAAACACTTCTGAGAATTCTTAGCAAACCTGCCCTAAATCTCAGCTTAGCTTCAATGCTCTGCCTCTGTGTATATTTACAAATGACCCCAAGCGTTTCCTTTATAATTTTATCGTTGGGAAACTAATGGCCATGATCAGATATTGAATCAATGCCTAAGATTTAAAAAAAGTTTGATCTGTGTGACTTAAGAGAATATCATCACATGTTTAATTAAATTCACTTTAATTATTTAAGTTCCCTAAGTTTTAACGTAGGAAATACATTAAATTAATTAATTAATTTAATATCTCCTAAACCGGATGAAATTTCTCAAATCCTTTTCTGGGTCTTGTAGATCAAGTGTACTCTAGTCTCTCCACAAAATTTGGGATCTAGAGTACAATTGATGCTACCCCAAATAAACAAAATATCAACACTCCCTCTTAGCATCAAGAGTGTGCTCTAGAAATACATCACACTATGCATTACAAGGCTTTGGGTACTGGTTCTGTGCTATTGATGCTTGGCCTGCTGCCACTCAACTCTACAGTGTTGTTGCCATTTTCTATTGCTTCCCATGAGTCTGCCACTGCCACTGCAACCTCTGTACTATGGCTCCCTCTCAATATGTTGCATTTGTGTTGCTCATAGCACTTCCATTGTTAATATGTTGCACTGCAACTTCAGTTGTTGAGAGAAAAAATTGAATCTCCTGCCCAATCTTTGACAGGAAAGTCAGATGGGTTGCATCATCATCACTGAAGCTCCATAGGCTACATATATGTGTTGGCATATGAAGGATCATGTAAAGCTACAGCTCTACACTGCGTATGCAAACTCCCTTTTCACTAATGAAGTTACATCAGCCCCTTGCGCTAAAATCTCTCATGTTGTTGTTGCACTGCGTTGTCCCTCTGAAGCCTTCTGCGCTGATGCAGTTGTGCACTGCGTAAGCGGCTCTGCTCTGTGTTGCTGAAGTCACATCAACCTTTGCGTTACTACTGCTTCTACGTTGTTGTTTCTCTGCTCTGTGCTGCTCTTCACAGTCTACAGATCTACCTCTGCTTCATATGTGAGCTATGCACCCACTGCTCCACTTGTCCCGCTACTATCTTAAGGTTGTCGTATCTCGCTTGTGATCCAAGAGATGAGTTGCTCAAGGATCCCGCCCTAGACTATGTAGCTCCTCTACATCTCCATGTCGCCCCACTTTCGTGGTTCATGAGCGCTCATGGCTGCATCATCTTCTGACCCATCATCTTCCATAGAAACCTTCGAAGAAGAAGCTTCCTTGTCATTTTTCTTCTAAGGACAATTGTTGGAAAAATGTCCCATTTCACCACACTGGAAGCACTTGATCTTTGACAGATCCTTATTCTTCTTTCACTGCTGCACCTTTGACGCCAAGGCTGCATCTTCTTCATCTTCCTTCTTCACTTTGCTTGATCCCGAGCTGTACTGCTTCTTGGTACATCTGCGGAGTTCTTCTTGACGCAGAATTTCCCACAAGTTGTCCCAATCTAGGAGGTCTTCTCTGCCCAAGATACGTTGGAAAAAGGTTTCCCACTCATCTATGACTGCATTGAGAGTAGTCCTGACCATCACATCATCCTCCACTTTGGCACCCATTGCAGTCAACTGATCTCTGATTTAATGCATTCTGAAGAGGAAATGCTCCATGTCTTCTCCCTTGGTCATCATGAATGACCTCATTTGTGTCTCCAACAGAATATTCCTTTGGATAGATTTTCCCTCATATAGGGATATTAAGGCCTTCCACATCTCATTAGTTGTCTTCTTCTCAGCTAACTGTGGTACAATATGGTCATTAATTCCATCCATAATCAGCCGCTTGGCATGCCCAACAGCTTCCTTATACTTCCAAAGTGGATCTGGATCGGTCGGCGTGGCCAGAGTTTGCTATGCATGGTCTCTTAGATTATATGCCTCAAGGACTATCAGGATCCTTGCCTTCCAAATTGAGAAGTTGGAAAGGCCATCCAACCTATCCTGATCACACAATCCATGAGGAGCCATTTGCTCAGAAATATGTCAGAACTTCTATTTCTATTTTCTATAGAACTGGATCTAAGGCCCTTAGCGATATAAGCACCTTCTTCTCCCTCTGACAAATTATTTCCCTCCTTGGAAATCTTCCAAATCAATAATGATTCATCTCTCCTTGATACTCTGATCAATCTGCAAGTTTATTTGGCTATAAACTCTCTGAGAAGTTGATGTCTTCCCACTCTTTGTCACTTGTGCTTAGGCCAAAAATTTTAAAAATTCATAAATTTAACCCCACCAACACTTTCTGAATTTTGCAGCTAATTTTGAGTCTTTTCTGGATCAGACAGATTCAAATCTGCATCACACTAGCTGGCTTCAGGCCAATCCAGCGTTGTTTCTAAGCTGCCTCTACACAGTAATTGTGTGGGCTTGCTAGGAGATAGCATTAGACTGCGTCACCCTTTACTTTGCGTGAATCTTCCTCTGAAAACTGCGTTGTCCCTTCATATTTGAATTTCTGCTACTTTCTGTAGCTATACCCTTCAGTCTCTTGTTGGTGACCCTCCTAGATCTGCAATTTCTCTAATACCATGTGAAAATTTCAAAATATTATACTTATGTAGAAATATTCACTGTTAATTTGGTTATGCTCTTCCTACTTAGATAAGTTATTAACTGAATAAATTCATATTAAAATTGAAGCAAAACACATAACATATTTTACCAATTCAGATCTAGAACAAGTACATGCACACATAGACAAAGTGACACAGATATTTTTTGGACAAATAGTCCCCGGAAAAACCCAATGCGGGAAAACCAGTCTTCTTGTTGCTAGAGGGTTTTTTTATTAAGAATTTTCTGAATACAAAAAATATGGGTTCCAGATCTGGAAAACCCGAGAGAGAAATAATATATCTACATATCACTATTTGTTCTAAGGCCAAAATAATGACTGATCCACACCCTCAAACAGGACTTACAAGACTCAGCCAAAATTAGGGCCTAGAAACCCCAACGTTGTTCCTGAAGCCTCTGTGTCAGCCTCTGAAGCCTCTGCGTCCCTCAGCGCTGCTTCGAAAAGGGATACGTTTCCCAGACTGGGTGATGTAGTCCTTACGCTACCCCTTAGGGTCTTTGCATAACCCCTGAGGGTTTCCAGCTGAAAATTATGTTGTCCTCGAGGGACTGCGCAACACCTGCGTAGCACAGTTATTGCCCTTCCCGCTGCTGGTCTCCTACTTCTCTACGCTGCCTCTCTGAGTTGATCTCTACCTCTTGCTGATTCTAGACCATGGGATCATATCATCCCCTTGGTCTAAATTCCCCTCTTTGCAGCTGAAACACTTCTGATAATTCTTAGCAAACCCGCCCTAGAATCTCAGCTTAGCTTCAGTGCTCTGCCTCTGTGTATATTTACAAATGACCCCAAGCCTTTCCTTTATACTTTTCTCGTTGGGAAACCTACGACCATGATCAGATCTTGAATCAATGGCTAATATTAAAATAAAGCTTGATCCGTGTGACTTAAGACAATTTCATCACATGTTTAATTAAATTCACTTTAATTATTTAAGTTCCCTAAGTTCCTAAACCAAATGAAATTTCCCAAATCCTTTTCTGGGTCTTGTAGATCAAGTGTACTCTAGTCCCTCCATAAAATTTGGGAGCTAGAGCAAAACTGATGCTACCCCAAGTATAGAAAATCTTAACATACACCAGAGGAGGCTTTTACTTGTAAGAAACATGATGTTTCATATTTTTAAATTTTTGGCTCATCAGTATATGTGTATGTGACGAAAGACGCTAGGAAGAAGCTCGAACCAACTACTGAGATTGGGATATTTTTGGGGTATACTGATACTCCCCAAAACTATCGAGTGTATTTTCCAAACAGCATGATGATTGTTGTGAGACGGGATATAAAATTTGATGAAGAGAAAGTCATGCGATTGTCCCTTGAGAGGGAGCTAGATTTGCATGCAGATGAGGAACTCTTGGTTCCAAAGAATGAACCTCAAGATGTGGAGTGGCCACATGCGGAGGATCATGGATTGGCAGAAAACACTCATGCAGATCCATCCACCAGAAATGGTAGAAGGTGCACCACGGAAGCTAATATATTGAGACTTCATGTGGCAGAGCAAGTAGGAGCACCTACTTCACTACGCAAACAGAGAAAGTCTCCAGACAGGTTTATTGGATACATGGATCTTATGAGCAAGTGTATTGTGACAGAACCATCTTCCTTTGGGGAATCAGTGCAGCAACCAATTTGGTTTGACGCTATGGTAGAGGAGTATGACTCCATCATCAAGAACAGTGCATGGGAAATTGTCCTAAGACTGGTCGGAAAATCAATCTATAAGGTGAAGCAAGCAGCAGATGGGAGTGTGGAGAAGTACAAGGCTATATTTGTGTCTCGGGGATTCTCACAAGTTGAGGGGATTGAGTATGAGGAGACTTTTGCACCAGTCGTGAGGTACTCTTCCATTAGATATATCCTTGCACTTTTAGAGTAGATGGGGTGGCGCATTCATCAGATGGATGTGAAAATTATGTTTCTCAATGTATTTATTGAGGAAGAAGTGTACATAGAGAAACCAAAAGGTTTCCAGATATTTGACAGTGACTCACATGTGTGTTGACTCAAGAGAGCATTGTATGGGCTGAAGCAAGCACCTTGTGCTTGGTACACTCGGATTGACAGCTATTCCACCAGGTTGGGCTTCACCAAAAGTGAAGCTGATGCGAACCTGTACCAGATTGTGGTTGATGGTAAGCTCTTGATTATCGAACTTTATGTTGATGATCTAATTTTGACAGGTGATGAGAAACTCATAACTTCTTGCAAGGAGGATCTTGCAAGGGAGTTCGAAATGAATGAAATGGGAATCCTTCACTATTTCCTTATTTGGAAATATGGCAGCGGGATGGTGAGCTATTTGTTTATCAAGGCAAGTATGCCAAAGAGATTTTGGGTAAGTTTCACATGGAGAGTTGTAAACCCATGGATACTCCTCTTCCAGAAAATTGGAGGAAATAGGATGCTACTTCAAGATAAGTAGTGGACGTTATTTTCTATAGGCATCTAGTGGGTTCACTGATGTACTTGGTGAACACCAGACCAGAAATTTGCTACGCAGTTAACCAACTAATTCAAGCTATGGTTAAGCCGACCAAGCTCTTTTGGAAGGCAGGGAAGCATGTCTTGAGATATCTCAAGGGCACTATAGATTTTGGATTATGGTACAGGCGGACAGAGGGAGTGAAGCTTCAAGGCTTCACGGATACAAATTGGATAGGTAGTCCATCATACAGAAAGAGCACATCAGGAGAGATCTTCAGCATAGGATCGACAACAGTTTCTTGGTACAGCAAGAAGTAGCAATCTGTGACACTCAGTTCAGCCGAGGCAGAGTACATGGCAGCCAGTCAAGCTGCATGTGAGGCCATCTAGATGAGAAAGATCCTGGTTAGTTTGTTTGGTTCTCAAATGGATCTGACGGTGATACATTGTGATAACTAGAGTTGCATTAAACTCTCGGTTAATCCGATATTCCATGATAGGTCCAAGCACATAGACATTTGGTACCACCATATTAGATTTTTTGTTCAAAGGCGCATTATGTTACTTCAGTAAATTCCCACGAAGGATCATGATGCAGATATTCTGATAAAGATGCTCACTAGGAGAAAATTCAAATACCATACAGGTAGGATCAGGGTGGCAGATAATCCATTTCTTGTCGAGAGGGATGTTGAAAGTCCAACAAGAAATTACATCACACACACTAGTGTGGCTTGTGGGACCACTGGTCCTAGCGATACATTAGTGTGAAGGCCAATTTAATTTATTAAATTGGTGCAGTCTCTAATTTAATGTTCCCTTAATTAAATTGGACAATAAAATGTAATCTTATCTCATAATCAGTTGTAATAGTTAACTGAGTGTGATAAACTGAGTTAGCTCATGTATTTCGAGTTGAGGGTGGTTGGTGAGGCATGCAGAGTGATTATATTAGTTATGGTGTTCGAATTGCAGTTGGTGCAGTAGTTTAATGCATGAGTAATCAGTTAACTCAGTTAGGTGAGTTAAAGTCAGTTGGACTAGTTGTAACTGTTTGTTGCACTAGTGAGAGATCAAGTGAATTAAATCTTATTTAATTCACAATCAGTGATCTGCCATGCAACTGATGATTTACTATTAATAGTTGCATGCATGACAGTTGTGGAGCGATAAAAAGGGTCTTTTTAACTCCTAATTACCTTCACATTAATTATCAACCCAGGGACGACTTTTTATCTCAAGAGTGTACTCAGTCTGAGGCGGCTATTTACTCAAGAGTAATGTTTTGCAGTATAGTGCTTAAAATCCAAAAGTAAATGAAAGCTGGAAACAAAATCTAATTGGAACAGCAAGAAATTGAAATGTTCTAAACTAAATCATTCACTCAAACAACCATCAATTGAGGATACAGTAGCAATAACTCATTCCTCTGGATATTGATGCAATTGAAATCAAACCGGAACAAGACAATCATTCATTCATTCGGAAAAATAAGCAATGTATCAGTCAAGGGTTCGACAACAATAGCCCATCCCTTTGGAAACTGATGGAAAGGAAATTAGAGCATAGACCACGGGTCTGGGAGCTAGACAGTGAATGCCGAAGCTCACTACAGCCTTAGATCGTCTCTCACACCAAAACAACAAATGCGAGTAAATGGAACGGCAGATAGCAAAATAAAACAGCAAATAAAGAATTGAACAGCAAATCTGGAATGGAACGGCAATTCTAAAATGGAACAGCAATCGAACAGCTAAGTCTCGCGAGTCGTAACCAAACTTAATCTATTAACCCAAATGCACTTTTCGCAATCAAATAACAATCTTTCACTCTTAAGGCAAATCAAGCAGAACACACTAATGGAACAGCACTAACTATTGATAAATTATGGAACAGCACTAGTAAATCGTATACGCACACAACACGCTGGAATAGTAATCTGATCAATCTTAATTAATAGGGATACGACTGTGCTTCCAAATAGAACAACATTATTTCTGAATCCAACAATCATGAAGAACACAACTTCATATGAATCTATGACATGAATGTTCAGTACAAAAGCTCTGTAACAGAACAGTAAGAATATTCGGTTAAGACTAATAACATGCAATCAACTCTGAAAGGATCGGTAACATAATGCAGAGTCAATACACAATTCTATCTGTAAAAACCTTAATGATTTAATCTTAACAGAGCCTGTAATAGCAACTTAGAAAGCATATCAGATTACCGAATAACAACGATAAGCAAACCACGCAGAAATCAAATCGTAGTGATACAGAAGCAAGTGTCCTCCGGGGCCGGGCCCTTAGCCTCCAAGGGTACACCGCCTTAAGTTAATCCAGACGCAGAAATGAGATAATCACCAAGTTTATATTAATGCATAAGACAAAAGTACAATGAACCAGTTCTCAACGAGACTTGATGATCAGAGTTGATTTTTAACAGAAAATTACATAAAAAGTATCCCCAAATCATCCCCATCTCTGATCTCTGTTTTCATTTAAATAGAGAGAGATCAGAGAGAAGTTACAATAAAGATAAGTATAACATGATTTCTATTACAAAATTGGATTTTTTTCCAACCAATTGATAAACAAGAAGATATATTTCCATCCAGCTTTCAACAAGAGCAAGACGAATTTGGCTTTGCAGCTGAGATTTGGAGGACGGCCGTAACAACAAATCTCAGAAAATCGTGCTCAAAGAACCCTGCGTTTCTCTCAGTAAAAGCCGAATTTGGGCAAACCGTTCTTTAATAAAGTTAATTGGGTCCGTTCTGGACAAAACCCATGTTCCGGATTTTCTAGATTCTGCTTCATTTGCTCGAAATCTCAACCGCAAAACCGTCACTTCTTATTCCAGCGAATTTCTGAGTTGACACTTTTAATAATCAAATCTTCAATCTGGAAATTATCTTGGAGGCTAAAAATGGTGAATAATGTTACAACTGATTTATTAAAACTATCATTGATAAAATCATGCATAATCATCAATTTATTAGAAATAAAGGAGAATAAATAATATTCATTCATAGAAGCATAAATCATCATAAAATGGATTTATATAATAAATTATAATAAATGACATGATGAAGAATAATAGAAATGGGTGGAATAAGTGTTCAAAAGTGATAATAATAATGGCATATTAACGGCCCAACATACCCCCACACTCAATATGTTGCATGTCCTCATGCAACGAAAACTGAATATATTGCATGTCCTCATGCAACCCAAAGACAAAAACCCATGTGTTAACCAAGCAATAAAAAAAAATATGTTCATCTCGGCTCATGAAATGGATAGAACAAATGAATTCTTCCTTAATTAATGAATATTCACTTTTAGTAATCTTGATGAAGGCATAACAATTTTTATATTGACATTCAACTATATGTATATATGAAGTTGCAACAAAATATGATATAAGTAACAGCAAACTTCATTAACCATTTTCTCAAAAACTACAAACCAGCTTTTGTTGAAATTTGGCAAGTAAATATATGAATGCTTTTATGATCCAAAAATCAGACTGTTTTGATGCATGGATCATGAGATATAAACAAAATGACTTTAGCTGAGAGTGCATGATTTCCGAAATTTTATGAACCAATATTTCTTGAAATTGTCTGGGTTTGTATTAATGATACGTCTGCATTTTCCAAAAATCACAAGAATTGAGTTCATAGTTTTAAAAATATTATGGAAATCAATTTATGCACTGAAATTGTATGCCTTAAATGAGAAAGAAAATTGAAAACATCCATCATGCGTAGCAATTCCTCCCCCTCTCTGAAAAATTAGCATGCCCTCATGCGATGCTAGAAAAAAATTGAGGTGGTTGCTACCATCTGTTGAATTCTATGCTTGGTGTAAAACAACATGGAATAATGGAGGTGTTGAGAAGGAATAAGAATAGCAATGGATGATAAAGAATATGAATGACATAGTCATAAGAAAGAAATGAATGAAAGCAACACTCCCCCAAACTGAAAGATGATATGCCGCTGAAAAAGGGGAAGTGGTAAAGATGTGGAATGAAGGATGATAAATAATGCTCAAAATGGATTTCAGTAAATTCTCCTAAATTCGTAATAAATCAGAAAATTATGCGATTTTACCTCAAGTTTTACCTCCAAAAATGTGGAATGACATATATGTACTGGCAGGTGTTGAAGCTGATGTAGGCAGAGTGTTGAAGCTGATGTAGGCAGAGTTGGTGCTGAAAGTGATGCAAAAGGTAGAATCCAGGCAAGCACATCATGTCGGAAGAATTGTGCACGTTCGCGAGTTGCTCGAGCCTCTTCTGTTAGTTGCAATAGTGTGGTCATGCTGTGAATAGAATTCTGCCCATACTTGTTGTTCTCCTGTAAACAAAGCACTATTTTGCACACAATGTTCTTGAATCCATAGTGTTAGTTTTGAATAGAAATAGATAAGATGCATGCAAAACTTTCATTCAGAAAAACTTTTGTCAAATCAACAAGTTATGGCAGAGTGTAGTAATCATATCGCATGCTATCCCATAATGTATACATTCCCCCCTCCAATTGGAAAAGGAATGCCATAACCATAAAGCGTATGAGAGGGGTTATGCTGACGGCAAGGCACGGGAATGAACAATATATCAGTAAATGAAGCAGAGTACACATATCAATGATAGGACAACGAGAGTTATGATTATAATGAGAGCAGAGTGTGTAAAGATAGTTATGAATAAGAGATAGGACGTTTTGGATTGATGATAGTTTATGCAAAACGAAAAAGGACAACAATATGCTAAAAAGATGCTTAACTGACAGCATTCTAGCTGAAAATGATGTGATTGATCTGAAAACAATTTCTCATGCATAAAGGTTCAAAACAGGGAAAATTAAGGAAATAACTTCTCTGATAAAAAAAAAAGAAAAATAAGAAAAGGGTATTATAGTAATAATTGACGATAAGATATAACTTCAATACCATAAGCAGAGCCTCTGCTGCCAGCAGGCGTCCATAGCCTCGGCAGGGTTGCTTTTTAACCCATATGAGCCGGAATCCTCAATTTATAACTAGAGAGTTTCAGTGCTGTTCTTACAGAAGAGACCAGTGTGCTGGCGTGGTAACCAGATAACCACACTGACATTCACTGGGATGTAGCAAAAGTGATCAGGCCGGCTCGTGATGAGACCTCCTGTTCCAAGGATAATTTGACTATCCAATGGATCATAACCCTGGTGTGGTGGCCATAATGGGAATGTCACTTTCTTACAACCTTATGAACATGGTAGGCTGGCTCGTAATGAGACCCCCTATCCTCCATCTGTGAACAAAATTTTGTTGTTATTACACAATTTTATGATAAAAAGAGGGAGGCTCAGTACTCCTTAAGAGCAGGGATGGTGGAAGAAGTTGAACATGTCAAATAGAAAAATATACCCATAATCTCATTTATTACAGACAGAGAAGATTATAATCCAGAAGGGTGGAACCAGCATGGTATTAAGATGATCAATCAATATCATGTTCAACAGAAAACAATGCAGTAAAGTAGTATATAAATAATTGTGTCCCTTTTGAAAATAATCTATCATCAAGGAGTTGTCCTGTTAAAGATCATAACGTGAATAATATTAACTCGCTTCAATAGAATCCATAATTCTTGTCCTTATAAAAATAGTGTACTTCATGCCATGAAGGGGAATCAGTAAAATGTGGTTGAGATGAACTAAAAATAATTCCACAAGAGGAAGGAAGGGTTGCTCTCGAAAATACTCCCAAAGTGTTGCTCTTTTGAAGGAACAGCGAAAACACTCAAAAAGAGTGTTGTTCCTTGTAGGGAACAACAAAGCAAAAATGCACACAAAAAAGCAAAAATACACACAAAAAAGTGTGAAAATGCAAATGTCGTTCCTTTGAAGAAAGGAACAGCAAAAACTAAAAGTGTCGTTCCTTTAGAAAAGGAATAGCAAAAACGCAAGTGTCGTTCCTTTGGAAAAGGAACAGCAAAAATCAAAAGTGTCGTTCCTTTGGAAAATGAACAACAAAAACGAAAAGTGCAGAAGTGTTGTTCCATTCGAAAAGAAACAGCAAAACGTGAAAGTGCAGAAGTGCTGTTCCATTCGAAAAGGAACAGCAAAACGTGAAAGTGCAAAAGTGTTGTTCCATTCAGAAAGGAACAGCAAAATGGACAATCATAAAATGCAAACATGCAAAAAAACAAATTAGTTGTTCACGGCATTGATGCTGAGGATGAGTTACACTTTGAATGAAGCAACACCTGAAACACAAAATATAAGAGAAATTAGAAAAGAAACAACATTTTAAAAAACAATATGTAAATTAAGTTACAACAGCTATGATATTATGTAAAAAAAAATGATCTTTTTGAAAAATGTTTTGGCAGCAGTGACAAGACATGAATCTTTAAATTGAAATCATTTCTTCATTTCTTCTATTATGAATCCGTTGAGTAATGACTTGGATGAAATTCCTTTGTTTCGTTAAAAAAATTTCAAGAATCACTCGTCCATAAATTGACCTTCTTTATTTTCCCAGGACCTGCAAAAAAACGAGTGTCTACCTGCAATAAAACATTAAATCATGGAGAAAGAGAGGTGCGCGGGCTCTCCTAATCCAAGAATTATGCAAAAAATAACAAGTAGTTACTCTGTATAACAAATCCATTGAGAGAATAACAAAGTAAAATTTATTTGTCACCTGCGGGAGAGCAGTGGTCGACCATACTATCCAGCAGTGTTTTAATCACAACGTCTTTGTTTTTCATAGAAATTGAGTGATTCCAAAGCTAAATGAGAGTTAATTCAAAGGTTTATCTCCAGTAACAACAGGTTTTAGAAATTCAATGATATGATATGTCAATTTTAGTTAGAACAACCTGCATAACATAGTCATTTTCAATTACCCAGCTCAAATCAACAGTGAATGTTTTAAGCATAGGTTTTTCGTTTGATGTCGGATTCGAATAATTCAAATTGGAAATGAAAATAGATTCATTTATTTATTTCCAATAGAAACAGGTTTTGAATACAAGAAGAATTGATAGGTCAAATACTGTAAGGAACAGCCGGAAAGACATAGTTTTAAGGGTGCTGATTTACGATAGACAGTCAGTATTTTGATCATAAATTCCCCATACGATATCTAAAATGAGTGATTCCAATTGCATTGTAAACTAGATTCATAGGGGAATCTACCATAGAAACAGGTTTTAAAAATTCATTCATTTAGACCTCCAAAAACTGACTGTCCCAACTCTGTTCCTGAGCTGCCCGCTAGACATCCAGTCAATGTTTTGGTTCTAACTTTTTTCGTTTCAAATCCAAATTGACTGATTCAAATTGGGTTAGAAAGTAGACATCAAGGGCTACCTAGGGTAGAAACAGGTTTTAAAAATATTCATTTTTGGTCCCTCAAAACATGATTGTCCCGACTGTTTTTCCAGAAAGTTCATCAAGCCCGCAAGCCAAAAAAATGATATTCAAACATTTTTTCAAATTGGTGATAAAAAATGAATATAAGTGTTTATAGAATTGTTATTTGCAATATAATTCATCTACATACACAAATAAATTGAAATATTTATCACCGATGTTGATTTCGATAGCGTGTTGCAACAAAAAAACAACTATTTTTACAAAAAAACAAAATGCATTTATTTATGTCCTTATTTTATTTTATTTTATTTTCTCCACTATCCTACTCTTCTTTGAGAATCGAATATGTTTATGTATAAGAGTATTTCCAGTGGAACCATTTTAGAAATAAGGCCTCTAGTATGCACAGACCCAAATTTGAAAAATACATGTTGATAAAAATTAGGGTATGAGAAGCCAACTTCCCTTGAAAAGATGGAGTCAAAAATTGTTGAAGTGTGGAGCAATGTTACAAACAAGTGATGGAGTGAAACCAATCTTCAATATATCCTTTATTTTCTTGATTTCCCATCATATCATGAGGTTCTTGAGCTTTTAAAATGGTTTGTTGATGCAAACTAGAAGTAAGCTCATTTTCTTCCATAACTTCTACAATTTTTGAATTTGAAACATTATGAATCTCATTGTAAGTTTTCTCTAATGGCGCATGTGAGATAGAATGGGTGGGAAGGGTGGGTAAATTTGGCAGTTCAACACTGTAAGTATGTTGTACTGGTTTATTGCGGTGAGGGTGTGGAATTAGTTGAGCAGGAAATTCAAAAGTAAAAATGCTGGACAGTTTCTTACCATAACAGAAGATGTCCTTCATGTGTTCCTTCAAAGCTCCTTCTTCCAATGTTCCTGTCAATTAGTTAGTGAAATGGGTGGTGCTTACATCACCACTTGAATGAAATCATGTAATTCATTTTTCAAAATTTCTATTTTTTCCCTAGTCATTCACACAAAAATTCAAACATCTATTTCTACCCAACAAAGCAACAACAAATCTGTTAGGAAAGCGGACAGTGGAGCAGGGCTTTTACATACTCCGCACGTAGGTTCTTACCTTCCGTTTTTAAGATCCAACTCTTCCCTAGCAGGCACTCATCAGATTCACACCACTCTTTAGAAATGGCTACACTCTCCCCGGCAACGGCGCCAAAATGTGGAGCGATAAAAAGGGTCTTTTTAACTCCTAATTACCTTCACATTAATTATCAACCCAGGGATGACTTTTTATTTCAAGAGTGTACTCAGTCTGAGGCGGCTATTTTCTCAAGAGTAATGTTTTGCAGTATAGTGCTTAAAATGCAAAAGTAAATGAAAGCTGGAAACAAAATCTAATTGGAACAACAAGAAATTGAAATGTTCTAAACTAAATCATTCACTCAAACAACCATCAATCGAGGATACAGTAGCAATAACTCATTCCTCTGGATATTGATGCAATTGAAATCAAACCGGAACAAGACAATCATTCATTCATTCGGAAAAATAAGCAATGTATCAGTCAAGGGTTCGACAACAATAGCCCATCCCTTTGGAAACTGATGGAAAGGAAATTAGAGCATAGACCACGGGTCTGGGAGCTAGACAGTGAATGCTGAAGCTCACTACAACCTTAGATCGTCTCTCACACCAAAACAACAAATGCGAGTAAATGGAACGGCAGATAGCAAAATAGAACAGCAAATAAAGAATTGAACAGCAAATCTGGAATGGAACGGCAATTCTAAAATGGAACAGCAATCGAACAGCTAAGTCTCGCGAGTCATAACCAAACTTAATCTATTAACCCAAATGCACTTTTCGCAATCAAATAACAATCTTTCACTCTTAAGGCCAATCAAGCAGAACACACTAATGGAACAGCACTAACTATTGATAAATTATGGAACAGTACTAGTAAATCGTATACGCACACAACACGCTGGAATAGTAATCTGATCAATCTTAAATAACAGGGATACGACTGTGCTTCCAAATAGAACAGCATTATTTCTGAATCCAACAATCATGAAGAACACAACTTCATATGAATCTATGACATGAATGTTCAGTACAAAAGATCTGTAACAGAACAGTAAGAATATTCGGTTAAGACTAATAACATGCAATCAACTCTGAAAGGATCAGTAACATAATGCAGAGTCAATACACAATTCTATCTGTAAAAACCTTAATGATTTAATCTTAACAGAGCATGTAATAGCAACTTATAAAGCATATCAGATTACCGAATAACAACGATAAGCAAACCACGCAGAAATCAAATTGTAGTGATACAGAAGCAAGTGTCCTCCGAGGCCGGGCCCTTAGCCTCCAAGGGGACACCACCTTAAGTTAATCCAGACGCAGAAATGAGATAATCACCAAGTTTATATTAATGCATAAGACAAAAGTACAATGAACCAGTTCTCAACGAGACTTGATGATCAGAGTTGATTTTTAACAGAAAATTACATAAAAAGTATCCCCAAATCATCCCCCTCTCTGATCTCTGTTCTGATTTAAATAAAGAGAGATCAGAGAGCAGTTACAATAAAGATAAGTACAACATGATTTATATTACAAAATTAGATTGTTTCCAACCAATTGATAAACAAGAAGATATATTTCCATCCAGCTTTCAACAAGAAGAAGGCGAATTTGGCTTTGCAGCTGAGATTTGGAGGACGGTCGCAACAACAGATCTGAGAAAATCGTGCTCAAAGAACCCTGCGTTTCTCTCAGTAAAAGCCGAATTTGGGCAAACCATTCTTTGCTAAAGTTAATTGGGTCCGTTCTGAACAAAACCCATGTTCCGGATTTTCCAGATTCGTCTTCATTTGCTCAGAATCTCAACCGCAAAACTGTCACTCCTTATTCCAGCGCATTTATGAGTTGGCACTTTTAATGATCAAATCTTCAATCTGGAAATTATCTTGGAGGCTAAAAATGGTGAATAATGTTATAACCAACTTATTAAAACTATCATTGATAAAATAATTCATAATCATCAATTTATTAGAAATAAAGGAGAATAAATAACATTCATTCATAAGAGCATAAATCATTATAAAATGGATTTATGTAATAAATTATAATAAATGACATGATGAAGAATAATAGAAATGGGTGGAATAAGTGTTCAAAAGTGATAATAATAATGGCATATTAACGGCCCAACAACAGTTCTAGTGGAGACCCAGTTGAGACAAAGGTTAAAGGGATGTTAACTATCACTTGTGTGATTAGTAGGTTTCCCGCATCCAACTAGACATCTATTGGATTGCCCATGATCCTTGCGCAGTTTTGGAAGGCTGAAATTCCTAAAGAAAAGGGATTGCATTCCACATGAATTTTTCAAGCAAGGCGGGCTTATTAGAGGCTGAGAATTGGCTAAGTGTTGGTTGATTTTGTCTAGGTCAGTGTAAGACAGTTGTGAGAGTGCAAGAGACTCTTGTGAGAAGAGTGCATTGTAATTGTTTCATGATTCCATGGTGAATATACAATAGAAGATAGAGGGGTTTTGAGCAGCAAGCTTTCCCCGGGAAATTATCTTTGTTGTGGTTTGATTTGATTCTTTATTTACTTGTTGTGATTGGCGATCGTGTTTATTTTCCGCAATTGATTTGTAGAAGGATTCAGTATCTAGCTTTAGTACATTGCTTGATCAGATTGAATCCATTGATATACATATGTTTTTATAATTTCTACACTCTGCAAGTGTCACAGTTACGGAGACAGTGTGGTTATAAAGGAGAATGGATATGAAGAAGAAGGTGAAAAAGGGAGGTTCTTGTGTGAGATACGAGCCCATGGACCTCAAATTATTAAATGAACACCCAGTTTCATGTATGCATTCAGAAATGTCAGATGTCTGCAATTCTGTCAAAAGAGTCAAGGATTTCATGCTCAAATATCAAAGGATTTTGTAGTGAAATTTACAGGTACAACCTCGAAGGTGGGGGTTTTAAATTTCACAGTGTCACCTGATACCATTTCTCAAGCCACAGAGACACCAAGAGAGGGTGAAGAGTGATTGAAAGCCACTAAATTCAAAATGTAGAGTTGTGAGGAATTTGTCAAACCAGAACACATTGGAGCTTACATGGCATCTATGATTCCAAGGAGTTATATGAAGGAAAATTATTCTAAACTGTTGTTTGTGATCTAGAAGTACTTTACTTGTAAAAGGGAGGTTTCATATGGTTTACCTGTACCATTTCAGGCTCCTTTTACATTTCACTGGTAAGCAACGCCTTGATCTTCCTTTCTTCTTGTTTAGGAGCTTAGGGAAGATGTCTGATAAGGTTCAAGCCAGGGCTGAAGGCAGTGAGACATCATCTTTTCACCATGGTTTGATTAAACTCTTAGTGCTGGAAGAATTGAAGAAATTAAACAGAGATTGGGCATCTTTCCCTTTCCTCAGTGGGTATGAAGTTGATTCAATGACACCTAAGAAGACTTCAAATCTAATAACTACTTCATCTCCAGTTGTGACAGGTGTAAATGAAGAAGAGGTAGAGCCTATCTTGGAGCCAATGGATGTCGAAACAGAACCTATATTAGAAGAAGATATCATGTTGGCCTGTGACCGCACATAACATGGAGAAGTGGTCCCTATAAGGAAATCACAGGGCAAAGGCGTGAATATTTAAGGGGAAGGCCAAGATATTCAAGCACGGGTCGGAAGGACACCTCGTAGTAAAAAGAACAGTTCAAGAGTCGGACCAATGGACATGTTCAGAACATTGCACACAGGTTGGGGTCGAGTCGGGCTTATTCGCAATCTCAGGAGAGACTAGTGCTACAGAATACCTTTTAATGCTAATATGTCTTGAAGTTAAAATTAAACAAGATTATCATTCTTCCAAGTTCAAGTACAATGAAGGCTCGTATTAATTGTGCCCATATCCAACAGCAACCCGGGAGCACAAATTGTACGAGATTATACCAAGGAGTGCCCCCGCCAGCAGTCTCGTTAAATCCGCTCACCCGCAAATCGACAGTTGACATTAACTGCGGGAACACTCTATTCGAATTCCAAAAACCGCTTAATTTCCCCTACAAGTGGTTTTAGTTTTCGATAAAGGAAATTACGTAGTGATAGCTGGAACCCACGCCCTTTACTTTTAAATCAGAGAAAGCAGAGAAATGGCATATTTTCCTTAAAATAACTTAAGGGTTTTGGAGGAGGCGCAAAGGGGAAAATAGGTGTTTAGGATCAAAGCGCAGAATTGAAGCGGAGATATAGACGGCGGAGATTAAATCGCAAATCTCAAATTTTACAGAATAGGTGCAAGAGGTAAATGTTAAAATCATCGAAGTGTGATATGCAATGTGGTGGGGCCCGATCGCAAATCGCAAGGTTTAAAGAATAAATGCAGAGGTAAGTGTTAAATTCGCCAAAGTGTGATATGCGATGACATGGAAAGATGACATGGAAGTGACATGGCGGTGACATGGCGAGATGATGTGGAAGTGACATGGCAGTGATGTGGCAAATGACGTGGCCCTGGCCCGCATACCGCACATCGCAAGTTTTAAAAGTTAATTGCAAAGGGTAAGTATTATAATCGTTGAAGCGCAATGTGCGATGCGGTGGGGCCCGATTGCAAATCGCAAGTTTTAAAGGATAACCATAGGAGGTAAGTGATAAAGTCACTGAATTGTGATGTGCGATGCCAGGTGGGACACGATTAAATAGCGCACATCACAAGTTTTAAAATATAAGTGCTAAGGAAAAGTTAAAGACAACAAAATGCGAAGTGCGATGTTGGCACGGAGGTGATGTGGTTCCAAGATTAAATCTAAAGGATTTCAAGTCCAGGCTTATGAGGTTTGTGCGCCACTTTATAAAGAAATAGAAAAACATGGCAGAAAGACTTGTGGTAGAATACAACCCAGCAAGGAGCAAAAGGGCAAAGCCAGGGGCGTGAAGTACGACTAGCCACTTCACAACGGATTAAGTGGAAATCATAAGACTGAGGGAGTGGATACCTTCAAGAAACAGATGGAATTGTACCATGACAGCCAGCCTGCCCACCTACGACCGCTCCTCGTAATACCATTTGAAGGCTCTCATAATTGGCCTCCATGGTCACCCATGCATTTTCTGTTTATTGTTTGATTTTGATGTTTTGCTGGTGAAATCTCAATTTCACCCATTCCTATTTTAATTCTCTCAATATCAAAAGTAATTGCTCGATGTACGCTCTGCAAGTTAGGTAGGATATTTTGATTTCATAGGTATGGGTCGATCATAAATGATTAGCATTGTAGACCCTGAAGGAGAACTCTATATGTAGTAAGTTCTAAGATGAAAGAAAGGTTCTGGAATTGTTCTGGAATTTTGAAGATTTTTGTTGTAGTTTTGTATGATTGTGCTCCCTGTGCTTTGAGATACATATTTGGGAGAGTTGTTTAAACTTAATATGATATAGAGTTGTTATTTGGATTCCATATGGAGCAATGAGTAGTATGTATATGTTTCCTTATGTTATCAGTAATCTCCTTTTTATGTGTAATCATCTTTCATGCTATGCTGCTTTGATGGTTCGTGTTATGTAGTTGTCGGTGGTCTGCAATTTTATTCATGAATCCGTGTCTCTATAACGCTCAGGTATTAAAACTCATTTATTAAGCTTGTTGTGCTCCCTTAATTCATGCTCCACGAAGCTCTGTTGTTTTCCATATCTCATTCATATCCGCTTCCTCTGAGTTCATGGGGGACAGATTCTTAATCCTCTTAAGCATGTCTCTTATGGGTTCCTTCTCCTTTTCTTTCTCAACGCTTCTGCATATTTTTAAATCTTTTTATCATTTTTTTATACGTGGCCCATCTAAAATCCATCAGCTTCACAACCTCCTGAGCCCTTTCACAGTTTGGTGAATTCACATGAATCAGGCTCAAATGGTCTTCTCCATTCTTGAACCACCAAAACCATTATCCTCTTGACCCATATCATGTCAAAGGCATTTATACAATTGTCTATATTTAACCTCTGATTTTAAGATTTCCTAGGCACTGATCTTTCGCAACTCAAGGTTGTCTCTAGGAGCTACAACATCTTTTTGGTGTCGTTGCCATGGATACAAATGAAGAAATATTTTCCCTGGGATACGACATTATCTTCACCCTTCAATTAGGTGAGCACGAAGGGTTGAGAGTTGCATATTCCTCACCTTGGCGACTCCACTATAAAATAGTCCTAATCAGAAGTAATCTTGGATTTCACTAGGCCTCACACCAGATTCAGATCCACCATCTACCTCCACCTCTAAATCAGATGGTTGTGCCAAGTTTCTTTTTGAAAAAGTATGCCCTCTTGGCCCTCCCTCAACCTCTAAATGATATGCCACAAGATTATTTAAAGCTCCTGCCTCGGTTCACCGGGGAAGATAGTAATTCTGTGCAGAGACATATTGAAAACTTTTGCGCCTTTGTTGAAAATGTAAATGTAGAGAATTTAGATGTGGTATTAAGAATTTTCCTCCAATCCTTGGAGGGAGAAGCCCGAAAATGGTTCAAGTCTCTAGCTGACCACACAGTCCACACCTGGGAAGAAATGGAATATTTCTTCACTTTGAAATGGGGAGAAAAGAGGGACAATGGATATGTTATCACAGATTTCAATGCTCTCCAGAAGAGACACAATGAGGATGTAACAGAATTTATAAAGAGGTTCAATAATATTTATAATAATCTTCCTGCTGAAATAAAGCCTCCCTAAGCAGCTACTAAGTGACAGAATGACATAAGAAGAAACAAATACAAAAGATTGTTTGAGAGCACAAGCTGTGAATTATTTTATTATGAGCAATCTATATATACATGCATATAGATAGTTACATAGAAACAGTTTGAACCAACTAAAAACTAATTTCTAAAACTAATTTCTCAACTAATACTTAATGGAAAGATTAAATCTTTTAACACTCCCTCTTAATCTTGAGGGTTACATTGTTTTATGCCTAACTTTTGACATTGAATTTCAAAATTAACTTTTCCTAGCGGTTTGGTGAAGATATCCCCTAACTGTTCCTTGGATTCACAAAATTTGAGAACAATATCACCATTTTTTACGAGTTCACGAATGAGGTGAAAACAAGTGTCGATATGTTTTCTCTTTTGATGAAAGACATTGTTCTTCGACAAGGAAATAGCAGAAGTGTTGTCACAAAGGATTGAAATAGGCTCATTTTCTATATATCAAAGTCAGAGAGAAGTCTCTTTAGCGACACTGCTTGACATGATGATGAATTTGCTACAACGTACTCGGCCTCTGTTGAAGATAGCGCAACTATGGCCTGCTTTTTGGATGACCATGAGATCAAGTTTCTGCCAAATAGAAAAGCATAGCCAAAAGTGCTTTTCCGATCATCAATACATCCTGCATAATCACTATCTGTATAACCAACAAGCTTACTATCTGCAGAGGCTACATACGATAAACCATAAGTAGATGTACATGCAATGTATATTTACACCCTTTTTCCAACCTTTCAATGACAGTCTTTAGGAGATTCCATAAACCTGTAAATATAACTAGCTGCAAATGCTATATCAGGTCTAGTAGCCGTAAGATACATAAGACTACCAGCAATTTTCTTATAAAAAGTCGCATTAACAATAGTACCCACATCATCTTTACTCAACTTTGTACCAACTTCAATAGGAGTATCCACCGGTTTACACCTGTCCATCTTAAACTTTTTCAAAATGTCAGTAGCATACTTTTGTTGACTCATAAACATACCATCTTGTGTTTGTTTCACTTCGATACCTAAGAAGTATCTCATTAATCCAAGATCTGTCATTTCAAATTCATTTTTAATTGTAGCTTTAAATTCATCTAACTGCATGTTACCTGTATAAATTATGTCATCAACATAAAGACACAGTATCAAAATATTACCTTGGTGATCATTCTTGATATACAAAGTGGGCTCATGGTCGCTTCTTCTGAAACCATTATTCAGCAAGTAATGGTCTATCTGGCTATACCAAGCTCTTGGAGCTTGCTTCAAGCCATATAATGCTTTCTTCAACCTGTACACCTTATGTTCTTGATTTTTTATTTCGAAACCAGGTGGTTGATCAACATACACTTCTTCGTTCAAAACACCGTTCAAAAAGGCAGACTTTACATTCATTTGGTAAATCGGCCACTTGTTTTGTGCTGCAATAGCTAATACAAATCAAACAGTATCAATTATTGCTACAGGTGCAAATGTTTCACCATAATCTATGCCAGGTTGCTATGAAAAACCTCTGGCAACTAATATTGCTTTGTGCTTATCAACTTCACCTCTCTCATTTAACTTTGTTTTAAAAACCCATTTGACACCTATAGAGTTTTTATCTTTAGGTAGATCAACCAAATCCCAAGTTTTATTTCTTTCAATAGTGTCGATTTCATTATTCATCGCATCTACCCATTCTTTTTCCTTTATAGCCTCTTCAAAACAAGTAGGTTGAAATGAAAAAAATGCAAAATTTACAATATCATCAACATCATCTTGTGCATAAATATCACTTAAGTTTCTCATTTTAGGATTATTAGAATCAGACTCAAAAGATGATGAACTACTACTGGTTTTGTCTTGAACCTGTAATCTTGGAGTGCTTGTTACAAGTGCTTGATGTTCGTCTAATAGAATAAAAGGATTAGGACAAGTATTGTTCTCCATTTCATTCCAAGACTTATCTTCCAGAAATTTCACATATCGACTTACGACAAACTTCTTAGTTATAGGATTAAACAATATTTATGCCTTAGATTGATCACTATATCCTATAAAAATATACTTCTCGCTCCTATCATCAAGCTTCTTTCTTAATTTTTCTGGAACATGAGCGAAAGAAATACAACCAAATACTCGAAAGTGTGAAACTGTTACATTTTGTCCACTCCATGCTTCTTCAGGTACAAAACTTTGAACACTGGAAGTTGGCGATCTATTCAAAATATATACCAAACATGCAACTGCTTCAGCCCATAAATCTTTAGACAAATTTCGTGTTTTAAGCAAACTTAAAGCCATATTCATAATTTTTTGATTCTTTCTTTCTGCGACTCCATTCTACTGTGGAGTATAACTGGTTGTCGTTTGTTTTTTAATACCATGTTGTTTGCAAAAATAAATGAATTCATTAGATTCATACTCACCTCCTTTATCGGACCTCATAACTTTAATAAAATTGCCACTCTATTTTTCAGCGTCGCTTTGAACTCCTTAAACTTCAAAAATGTTTCTGATTTATATTTGATGAAATACACCCAAATTTTCCTGCTAAAATAATCAATGAAAGTAAGAAAATAGAGACTACTAGCAACTTATTTTTCTTGCATTGGACCACACAAATTTGTATGCACTAACTCTAGTTGTTCTTTTTCTCTATTAGGCGCTGAAGCAAAACTATCTCGCTTATGTTTACCCATTATACAACTTGTACAGGAAGAGATATGACCAGACAAAGAAGGCAAACCTTTCACCATAGATTTTCTTTGCAACAAACTCATACTTTGGATAGGTAAATTACCATATCACAAATGCCACAGATTAGAGTCAGTTGGCATTGAAACATTATGTGCGTACAACTTCTCACTTTTCAACTGTAATTGATACCACCTGTTCTTTGTCATTGGAATCTCTGCAACAAGAGACTTATGTTTATCAACAATCGTGCAAGTAGTGTTGTGAAAGTTAACATCATAACCATGGGCATCTAACTGACCAACACAACAAATTATGCTTGAAATTAGGTACATAATAAACATCATAGATATCCTTCACAACATTTTGTTTGGTTAAGAAAGGTACAACACCCTTTCATGAAGCTTTAACCTGGCGATCATCACCCAAACCAATAGAGGAACTAAAATATGTATCAAGATGTGAAAACAAATCACTATGACCGGTCATATGATTACTACATTCGTTGTCTACCAACCAAACATCTTTATTAGGTACTTGCACAGTCACTTGGCATGCCAAAAATAAAGCATCTGATGTTTCGCATTCAGTGTTTGTGACATTGGCTTTGTTTTTATTTAAAACATATTGTAATTATCGACATTCAAACTTATAATGGCCATATTTGTTGCAATAGTGACATTGAATTTTTTATTTATCTATCCACCTATGACCATGATCACTTTGAGACTGCTCTGAATGTGCTTGAGTTACCCTTGATCTATCATCAGACTGAGATTGTCCTCTACCTTTTCCTCTCCTGCCACGAAAACCTATGCCTCTGCCTCTATCCATAGAAGCTTTAGATTTGAAATCATGCTTTAAATTACTAACATCTAAATTAATTATTGCTTCATGAGCCAACAAAGAACCAGTTAATTCTTCCACAAACAATTTTGTTAATTCTCTCGACTCAAAAACAATAACTATCATGTCAAATTTTTTAGGCAAACATCTAAAAAAAAATTCCACAATTCTTTGGTCATCAAGTTCTTCACCATTAATTCAAAGCTAGTTAACAATACCCATAACTTTAGTCATGAACTGATCAACTGTTTCTGATTCAGTCATTTTAAGTGTTTCAAATTGTGTTCTGAGAGTCTGTAATTTTACCATTTTTACTTTATCATTTCCTTGATAAGAAAAATTATATCCCATATTGACTTAGCAGTCTTAGCAGCAATGATTTTAAAAAAAATAGAGTCATCTAAGGAATTTAAAATTCACAACTTCTCTCTACCTTCTTTTTGTTTAATTTAATCAATTTTTTTTCTTTGAGCAGCAGTCATTCCAGCAATTGTATTTGCGTCAGGTTTTGTGAACCCCAACTCTACTGATTCCCAACACCCTAAGCCTTGTAAGCATGCTTACATTTTAAGGCTCCAAAAATCATAATTTTTCCCACTAAATAGAGGCGTAGGGATTGCAAACTGACTTGTCGAGGCCATCTTTGAAGTAATAAAAAAACTGAAAACAACTCTTTTTAAAACACTTCCAAATAGATAGAACAAATAGACTTTCGATGAAGATGATTAAAAACTATATTGTTTTTAACTCTTTTTAATTTCAACACCTTAATTTTATAAATCCCATAATTGAATATTCACACCAACATCGAATACATATTTCCTTTCCTTTCAACATCCTCATTCCCTTCCTTTCAACATCCTCATTCCCTTTCTTTCAACAACCTCATTAATAGGCTAAAAAGCCAAACCAATCAACTAAAAAACCGTGGTAGCTGATTACACAATTTTTTTTTAAACTGTGAATTAAGTATAAAAAAACGTGGAAGCCTTCCTCAAACGTTGATTAGACAAACTATTAAAACCAATCAAGTAAAACACTTGTCAGCCTTTTTCTAACAGTGATTACACAACTATAAAAACTGTGAATCATGCACCTTCGATGGCTAAACTCAATTCACAGCTTACAAATTCCTCGTTGGAGGCTCCTTCGTTCAATGACTTGGCAACTTCAAACAACAAAGACGGAACTGCAGTGAAAAAGCAGGCAGCAACAACTTCTCTACTTCAAAAGCTTCAAACGACATCTTCAAAAAACTAGTGCAAGTCTTCAACAACAATCTGCTTCAAAAGCTTCAAACAACGAGTGCAAGTCTTCAGAGACAAATCTCCAGCAGTTCGCCTTTGCCCAAGAAGAACCCCAATGCTCCAATACCATGACAGAAAGACAGAAGAAGAAACAAATACAAAAGATTGTTCAAGAGCACATGCTGTGAATTATTTTATTATGAGAAATCTATATATACATGCATATAGATGCTTACTATAAACAGTTTGAACCAACTAAAAACTAATTTCTAAAACTGATTTCTAAACTAATACTTAATGGAAATATTAAATATTTTAACATTAAGGTGTTTTCGCAAGAGCTTTTGAACCATAGTTTGGGTTCACCCTAAGAGAAATAAGATCCACATCTATGGATCAAATCTAGACTAATGCATTGGAGGTAGAAGCAAACTTTTCTTCTACTGGTAAGTTCAAGGGGAATACAGAACATGAAGCTAGAAGAAAAAAGGGGGAGGAATATTCTACCTCAAAGCAGGAGAGGGAATTATAGGAGCCTAGAATCGAAGAGATGAATAAGTTGATCAAGAACCTCTCAAATAATTTGGTTAAGATTTAATTAGAGGCCAAGAATTCCCCTCCTCGTTCCAACCAAATGATTCCTAACCTGGGGTTTAATCCTTAATATCAGAGGCCCCCTTTGTAGCTGTTTCAACAGACCGAGGAAGTCACAAACGACCAAGAAGATCAATTCCTCGCTTAATATAATGATGAGGAGGGTGAACCCATCCTGAAATGGGAACAAGAAGAAGAGGAAGTCCCTCCAGAGGATCAAGAGATTAACAGTTACTGCAGGCAGTTCGTGGATTTCATGCAGGCTCAACTCCACAAGAAGTATGACCTCAGGTCCTCTAGAAAGAGAACCTGAGGGCAAGAACAAAATGAAGAATCGATATCGAGAGAACAAACCCCTCCTAGTCCTGCTAGTAAAAGGAAGAAGTTGTTAGAAGAGTCAACCCCTCATAAGGCCACTGCATCCACTTCCACAAAGCAAGAAGTTGGTCCCCCCAAGGATAAGAAGCCCACATTTTTACCCTTGAAACCGCTCGACCCTCCTAAATAGCAGTTCAAAGAAGTCATTACAGGAAAAGGGCCCACTCCCTTTAATCTCCAAGAAGAACGACCCATGGTGGTTCTTGGACTGCATGTGGAAAACCAATTCCTCACCTATTCTGAAGAATAGGGAGGCGAGCTTACCCTCCATGAAGAAGGAGAATAGATGGAATGTTTACCAGGGGACAACACTAAAAATCAACAACAATCTGGTGATCTGGAAGCAAGGGAAGCAGAGCTTAATTGTCTAGATCCACAAGAACATCCTCAGCAAGGATCATTTCCTTCAGAGATTAAGGACAAGTCAGATTTGCATGATGAAGACCATCTCTCAAATTCTCTTTCAATACAAGGCAAAGTTAAACATTGGTTTGAGAATCTTCCAGCCGCTAACATGATAATTTTTCATCAATTCATGCAAGTTTTCCTAGGTCGATGGGTAGTCATGGAAAATTTCTTTCTTATCATAGAAGAGTATGGACAGTTAAAAAGACAGCTTGGGGAGACAGTACAAAAATTTTCAGCAAAGTTCAATAAGGTGTATCATTCAATACCTGCTGATATAAGGCCACCCCAAGGATTAGCTCTCTTACAATACGTAGATGCCTTTAATCTAGAGGTGGAATTCCAAGTAAGAGAAAGAGACACTGCGACCCTTGAAGAAATGAAAAATATTTCAGTTAATGTGGAGGTGAACCTGCTGAACAGAGAGGCGAAGTTTAAAACAAAGGAAGAAGTGATCCAGTTTGATTCTCCACCTTTATCCCTTAATTCATCAGATAAAATGAAAACAGGTTCCAAGTTTCTTGAAGACATGGAGAACACAAGTGCAGTACCAAGGGGTGAGGTAAGATCGATTAGGTCTGGATATCGAGAAATAGGTCAAGTGTATCTTGATCCAGTGGCTGTCTATATTGAGAAATTATTCATCAAAAAGCCACCATACCTTTTCAGAATTTTTGTTGCTATTCAAGTTTACCAAGCCCCTTGCAATGAAGACCGGGCTGGGAATTCCTATCGAATACCAGTAACAGGTTCGTTGCCTAAGTCTCGTGGAAAACAATGAAAGAACAAAATTATTAGAGCAGTTGCTTGCCTGGTTACACTAGCATTATTGTATCATTTAAAATAGTAGTAATTCCAGCAAATTAGGGTAGGTAGGTGTGCAAATAAGCTTAGTTCTATGAGCATCTTTCTAGTTTAGTTTCAGATTGTTTTGCAGTTTTCAGTTTAAGTGTGTTTCATTTTTCAGTTTCAGCATAGTTCATATTTCTGCATTTAATATTTTCAAAGTGCGGAAATGATTTTTGTTTTATATAGTTGGCAGTGCACAGCTCAGTTTCTGTTTCATTTCAGGCTTACAGTATGCATTTGTGACTCCATGAGCCCAATAAAGCACAGGCATTCAAGGTCTGTAGGTTCTCAACGCACTTATAACAGCACGTTGTCCCAAGATGGAGCTAATGTTGGCCTGTTACCACATATAACATGGAGAAGTGGTCCCTATAAGGAAATCACAGGGCAGAGGCGTGAATGTTTAAGGGGAAGGCCAAGCTATTCAAGCACAGGTCGGAAGGACGCCCTGCGGTCAAAAGAAAATTTCAAGATATGGACCAATGGACACATTCAGAACATTGCACACAGGACAGGGTCGAGTTGGGCTTATCGCAAGCTCAGGAGAGACTAGCACTACAGAATACCTTTTGATGCTAAGATGTCTTGAAGTTAAAATTAAACAATATTATCATTCTTCCAAGTTCGAGTACAGCGAAGGCTCATATTCATTATGCCCAGATCCAACGGTAACCCGGGAGCACAAATTGCACGATATTTATACCAAGGAGTGCCCCCGCAAGCAGTCTCATTAAATCTGCTCACCCGCAAATCGACGGTTGACATTAACTGCGAGAACACTCTCTTCAAATTCAAAAAAACCGCTTAAGTGCCCCCAAAAGTGGTTTCAGGTTTCGATAAAGGACATTACGTGGTGATAGTTGGAGCCCATGCCCTTTACTTTTAAATCAGAGAAAGCAGATAAATGGCATATTTTCCTTAAAATAACTTAAGGGTTTTGGAGGAGGCGCAAAGGGGAAAATTGGCGATCAAGATCAAAGCACAGAATTGAAGCAGAGATATGGACGACGGAGATTAAATCGCAAATCGCAAAGTTTACAGGACAGGTGCGGGAGGTAAATGTTAAAATCGTCGAAGTGTGATATGCGATGCGGTGGGGCCCGATCGCAAATCGCAATTTTTAAATAATAAGTGCAGAGGAAAGTGTTAAATTCGTCGAAGTGCGATATGTGGTGACATGGAAAGATGACGTGGCAGTGACATGGCGGTGACGTGGAAAGATGATGTGGCAGTGGCATGGCGGTGACGTGGCAGATAACGTGTCCCTGCCTCGCATACCGCACATCGCAAGTTTTAAAAGTTAAGGGTAAGTGTTATAATCGCCGAAGTGCGATGTGCGATGTGGTGGGGCCCGATCGCAAATTTCAAATCACAAGTTTTAAAGGATAACTGCGGGAGGTAAGTGATAAAGTCATCGAAGTGCAATGTGCAATGCCAGGTGGGACGCAATCGCATAGCACACATCGCAAGTTTTAAAAGATAAGTGCCAAGGAAAATTTAAAGACATCAAAATGCGAAGTGTGATCTTGGCACAAACATGATGTGGTTCCAAGATGAAATATAAAGGATTTCAAATCTTGGCTTATGAGGTTTGTGCGTAATTTTATGAAGAAATAGGCAAAACACAGCAGAAAGACTTGTGGTAGAATACGACCTGGCAAGGAGAAAAAGGGCAGAGCTAGGAGCATGCAGTACGATTGGCCACTTCACAACGGATTAAGTGGAAATCATAAGACTAAGGGAGTGGAAACTTTCAAGCAACATATGGAAGCATACGATGACAGTCAGCCTGCCCACCTATGACTGCTCCTCATCATACCGTTTGAAGGCTCCCAGAATTGGCCTCCATGGTCACCCATGTGTTTTTTGTTTATTGTTTGATTTTGATGTTTTGCTGGTGAAATCTCAATTTCACCCATTCATGTTTTAATTCTCTCAATATCATAAGTAATTGCTCGATGTACGCTATGCAATTTAGGTAGGATATTTTTATTTCATAGGTATGGATCGATCATAAATTATTAGGATCGTAGACCCTGAAGGAGAAATCTATATGTAGTGAGTTTTAAGATGAAAGAAAGGTTCTGGAATGGTTCTGGAATTTTGATGTAGTTTTGTATGATTGTGCTCCCTGTGCTTTGAGACACATATTTGGGAGAGCTATTTAAACGTAATATGATACAAAGCTGTTATTTGGATTCCAGATGGAGAAATGAGTAGTATGTATTTGTTTCCTTCTATTATCAGTAATCTCCTTTTTATGTGTAATCATCTTTCATGCTATGTTGTTTTGATGGTTCGTATAATGTAGCTATCGGTGGTCTGCAATTTTTTTCATGAATTCGTGTCTGTATAACGCTCAGGTGTTAACGCTCCTGTATTAAGCTTGTTGTGCTCCCTTAATTCGTGCTCCACGAACCTCTATTGTTGTCCATACCTCATTCATATCCGCTTCCTCTGAGTTCACGGGGGACAGATTCTTAATCCTCTTCAGCATGTCTCTTGTGGGTTCCTTCTCCTTTTCTTTCTCAATGCTTATGCATATTTTTAAAGCTTCTGCTCATTGTTTTATACTTGGCCCATCTAAAATCCATCAGCCTCACAGCCTCCTGAGCCCTTTCACAGTTTGGGGAATTCACATGAATCGGGCTCAAATGTTCTTCTCCATTCTTGAACCAGCAAAACCATTATCCTCTTGAACCATATTCTGTCCGAGGAATTTATAGAATTGTCTACATTTAACCTATGATTTTAAGATGTCCTAGGAACTGGTCTTTCGCAACACAAGGCTGTCTCTAGGAGCTACAATATATCCCACGGCCTTCACCTACAAACAACAAACAGAAGATTAGTAAGCATGGTAGCAAGAGGATAAATAGAAGTCAAACCATTCGAAAGGGAAATCTTAAAGACATCCTCCAAGTAATAGATATCGAAGAGACTCCAATTGTCAGAGTTGAAGACATTGAAGGTGAAAAGAAAACGAAACAGAAAGGTAAGACTGTTAAAAAGTTAGATTTTGCAGCAGAAGATGCAGGTTTCATATTCCAACCAAGGAAACCACTTGCTAGGCTACAACTTGCAAAGGGTGTCATTGAAAACAAGAAGACAGAAGATGTTGACAAAAGCAAGCATCCTATCATAGGAGACATCATAGACTTGTCTCCAGCAACAGAAGAATTTTGTGTGCAAAGGAAAGGAAACGAGAAGATGGTGGAAAAGACTGAACTACAGGTATTGCAGGAATAGTTAAGAGAGGCCAGAGAAGAGGTCATTGAACTCAAATTAGAACGAAAGGAGGCTAAGGTAGATAGAAAGTTGATGGCATATTTTGAAGAAAAAATAAATGATCAACTAAACCAATATGATAAATCACTAACAAATTCCAAAAAAATTTTGAAAAGAACACTTTTTTTGAGGAGAGTAATGAAACACGCCAGAAATAGAAACATGTGGTTACAGTCTGAAAGGAAGAAGCTCAAATGACAGGTTAAAGAAATAGAGGATCAAATGGAGATGATTCGGGAAGAATTGAAGAAAAGAGGGTTGAAAATCAAAGTGATAAATGAGCTTGAAGAGATGTAGCCTTCTACTGCTAAAGATGGAGTTCCCATAGTTTGAGGAGTTAGCCTAAATATTTTTGACAATTTTGTAGCATTCAAGAAACATCATTTCCAGTTTTGAAAGTGAAATTGTGAGGAAAAAGGGAAATTTTGTGTTTTTCTGCCAATTAGGCAATTTCGTAGCAAAGCCCAGGCTTGAAGGCCAGATTTCGCTATGAAATCTATGTAGGTTACTTTTTGCAAAAAATCTCAATTTGGCTGGAAATCAAAGGACGATAAGAGTTGTATTTATCTTATTTTATCTAACAACCATATCCCAATCAGAAAGGGAGGCTAAAGGTTAACCTAGATGGCTGAAATAGATTTGCTACCAAACTACGCTACGAAACTGTCTATTTCACTCTGTTTTTGCAGCGATGAGCTTTTTGTTGTATTTTGGTGTTTTGAAAGTGTATTGAAGGTCAGTCAACCACGTGGAGGCATTAAAAGGTAGCAGTGGGACACTCTAGTAGGGATTTTCTCCTCGACAAAAATGTTACCTTTCCAGCTCAACATAAATACATTGATCAAATGTCATGGTTGTCTTCTCCTTAAAAGTAGGGTGATCAATTCCTAAATCTAGTGGGTATATTTATGTCTAGGTTATGATTAGTGCCACTCGAGCACTTGATTATCATCAATGTAATTATCCAATTCTATAGATAAGTGAATGCAATAAATGGAAGGTAGAGTCCTAATAGGCTTGTAAGTCTAAAGTTATTAGGTGTCTGTTTCAGTTCCGGGAATATAGTTTATGGTTAATATAGGTGTCAAATATGATGGTTCGATGATCTAGCCAGATGGGCAGATCCAATGTAATTAACAAAAGCCTATTAATAGGCAGAACACTTCGAAAGAGAAAGGGTTGGAGAATGTTATTTGACACTACCACTATTGTAAATTTTTTATCACCAGTAATATACAGTGACTGTGTTTTCTTCTTCACCTGAGTTTCTTTGAGTGTTTCAATGAGCTTATGTCTAATTATTCAGATCTTCTTACTTTGATCCTACTGCCTTAGCTGCTTTTGGTTCTGCCTGTGCCTCTAGCTAAGCAACTGGATCCGCACCTATCTTTGCTACGGATGGATCAACTACTCAATCTCGAAAGACAGAAGCACGACCACGATCACTAAGGTCAGGATCTGGCTTACGAAGGTATGAATCTACTAGTAGGACTTGGTTACATCTAGGCACGATAGAGCTTACAGAATGACATATCCAACAAGTGAATAAACCCTCCTCGATGGTCACCGTACAGGAAGGACATACAACCTTGATCTAACAAAACTTGGTTAGGATATTGGTTAGCAAAGGCCAGTACATGACTTCCTTTGAACATTAAGCTATTGAATATTTTATGTGTGTAATGTCCTTTCATTGAAACATTATAAGCCACAACTTCCACAAGGAGAGCCATTGTCATTGAATTTCCTCACACTGACTCCATAAGCCCAATGGTAGTGAACCCTACACATTTTTAACCTGCAATCAAACACATTAGAGTCGATATCACAAAGTTATCCATCTGATTGAATCCTAATTGAACAAATCATAAGTTAATTTGAGAGAGCCCTCTCAGGCTGAAGAGGTTAATCCTCAATCAAAATCTGGTTTGAAAGAGTTACTCTAAGTTGTCTGGTGGAGCATCCCATCAGTACCAATTTAGAGATAACAGTATGTTTGAAGGTGGGCCTCCCGAATCTAAAGGTATGCCTTGTCATTTTGAAATTAAGTATTGTAGTTTTCTTATCACGGACACTTCTTAGTATGGATTAATGTAGGGATTCGGCGGAAACAATGGCCTAGGTCTATGCTTCTGTCCCCTAAACCCCTATTAGGAATTAACCTTCGATTCTAGTACCGTGAGATGGTATTTCACGGGAAACCCCAGTTTTGGTTGCGTGGTCTCGCTCCCTTATCTGCTCATATTACACTCTTTCCATTCGTTGTTACCCCATCCATCATTTCTCCAACCTGGGTCCACATTCCTCCATTGGGTCCACATAGGGTAAGCTCGCCCCTTCCCCTTGCCCACACCTTGGGTCATGGCCTGGAATGAAGCTCGGAGCTTGATTCAACTGAAAAGAAAGTTAAAAGCATATATGGTCACATTCAACAGGAAAAGTACCACAAAATACAAAATATGGTCAGGACAAAAACATTTAGTACGTGGGCAAAAGCCAATACATGAGCTCTACCCCACCATCATGGCCATCACCTTGGTTCCTACAGGTTCTATGAGCCTTCTTCATCATATAGGAACCCATGATTTTCCCAACCCCTAGTGGGCGATGAACGCCCCACCTTAAACGGGGCAATTCACTGGTATATCTTATATATCATGCTCTAACCCCTTGAGCCCCAAGCAGTTAATCAAAGAAAATCATAAAAAGGAAAAAGGCATATAAATAAGGGTGGAAAAAACAAGGTCGAGGCGCCTCATGTACCACGATTTCTCCCTCCTACACATTATAAACCCAAGTGTGGGCTTCCCTCTTATTAGCTACCCTTTTACCCCAGCATGTGACCCAAGGTTATCCCTTCTCATCCCCTAATTCAGTCACCTATCTGTCACATGCCACCACCTTTTGACGAATGTGCCTTGACTATATTATCCCCTTTAGAGGTAGAAACCACCTAATAAGATGCTTGGTTAACACCATTAGGAGTTTAGGAGACATTGGCACATCTCGAAGCCCATTATGTAAGGGCAGGCCATTATGAAGTCCCCACTTGTGGTCCATGATTAGGTAAGCTCATTTACTTGATTTCTTTAATGACTTGTTGTACTGGAAGGCTAGGGGATGCATTGAATCTTATGCAAGATTGCATATGGTTTCCATTTGGGGGTTTAGTCTCCCTATACGGGGTCCTAATCCTTCATAGGGCTACATTGGCACATATAGGGTGAGCATTGAGAGCCATGGGACTCCACAGCAATAGATTTCACTTCATGGATCCCCACAGCCATTCAGATATTGCTCGTGGTTCACTTATTGGACGAGGAGGATGCACCTAATCCATCATGCCCAGCTAACCCTAGGTCTACACCATACACTTGGCAAATGATCTGGGACTCGTACGATGATGTGGCATCACATACATTATCATCCTATCCCTTGAGGGAAACCAAGAGGCATATTCGATTTGTTTGGAGACCCATGAGGACACTTGTGTGCCCCCACATGTCATTTGGAGCACCACAGGTTATCACAAGGGGCCAGCCCATTGTCCATTGTTTTTGGGGGTCCTATTCTTCATTGTGGCACCCATGGACCTCATTAGGCCTCTTAGAGGCTACTTCGACATGCATAGATTAATATTTGACCTCTTGAGAGGCTTACCTTTTCATTTATGAGCTAGTTTGGTGGGCTTGTCACCAAAAGGTTGTATTATTAGCACATTATTTTATTTTTGGGGTTCATGTAGGCCAAGGAGGCTAATTTGAACTCCTAAGATGTGTATAAATACAAGTGAGGTGAGATCACTTCTCATCATCACTTTGGATTGGATTTCTCTCTTCTTAAGAGAATTTCGCACTTTTTATGGAGGATGAATTGGAGCATTTATGGATGAATTTTGATGTATGGTTATTGATCTATCTTCTTTTTACACCATTTTTTGGTCATCTAACCTACTATCATTAGATGGACCCAAGTACACCATGTAAGACCAATTTTACCCTAAGTAAAATTGCTTTCACTATGTAAAATAACTTAATAAAACACATTTATTAGGTTGTTTATGGTCCAAAACAGAAAACCCCAAAAGGAAATATTAAACAAACCTATATTTGTTTGATTTTCCTCAAGGAATAATTAATTAAACAATAATTCAATTATTATTTCTGGTCATGTTTAACCCAAAACAAAGAAATTAATTAGATAAATCTTTATTTATCTTATTATTTTCTAGGAATAATTATTTAAAACTTATTTAAATAATATTCTTTGTTAAATATGACTAAATCACCCATAAATAATTAAATAAATCATTATTTATTTGATTATCTTTCAACCACTTCATTAAAATGATAAATAAATCATTTATTTATTTAATATTCACAAATAAAGGGATTTGACCCAAGTCAAATACTTTTTCCCTCCAACAAATATAATAAAATATTCCATAAAAGGTGGATCTAGATTTGGTTAATGTTATTTTAATCATGCACCAAGATCTAGAATGACCCAATATTTTGTTATAAATAGGAGGGTTTTTCCTACCATTCTTCACATTTTGTTGCCTATTAGATCACTCTGGATCTATACTCTTGGCTGACTTTGAGCCATTATCATTGTCATATTTTCCATTGTTTGCTGTGTGAGCTCCCTTTGAGTTCTATCTTTGTCTGGGTTTTCTACACCAACAAGAGAGAGAAATGCTAGATCTGAAGTACTGAGGACTTCCAAGAACCCATCCCATTGAGGATAATTGGAAACACCTTCTTGTTTTCCTCCCAGGTGCCCTTAATACAAAAAATATTGTTCTTGTCTTGTCTATTGGATGTATGGAGAAAAACCTTATTTTTACTGCTTAATGTCTCTCTATGCATAGATCTGGTTTTTTGCAGCACTTGTCTTGATCAACTAACTGCAGATCTGAAGATATTGGCAGCCATATTTGATGTTAGGGCTATAAGTTATGCGTAGCTAAAGTGGTCTTTTTTCGTACACTTCAACAAAAGATTCATACTAACAACTGGCGACTCCACACAGGTTTTCAATTACGACCGCTGTCGTTTTTCATATTCCTGCATATCCAGCTACTTCAGACCCTAGGGTTTCTTTTCAAATTTTTGTTTTTCCTATTTTTATGTTGTTTTTCACCTCTAAAACCATAAAACATTAAAATTTATAACTTCTGCGTGTTTCTGGCCCTATTGCGCAGGTGACAGTCATCAGCCGCAACTGAGACGACAACTTTTTCAGAAATCTGCCGCCGAGACACCCGGAGCTTGAGGTCTCACTTTTCAGCCAAAAAACTGTGACCTGGACTCCAGGTCGCACTTTTCAGCCCATTATCTGCGACCTGCACAGAAAACAGGTCAGAACTTGCGACCTGCCAGTTTTTCTGCTATTTTTCTGCAATTTTTCTGGATTTTTCTGAAGCTTCTGTCAGGGTTTTCCAGCCTCTGTCTCAGCCCGTTTCTGATCTGTTTTGCTCATCTAAGTGGGAACATAGCCCCCTAGGGCTTCAGTACCCTCCACTTTTGGTGGAAGAGTTTTAGCTGTTTCAGGTGTCCGATTTTTCAGAGTTTCGGCCTTCCCTTTTTCAGATCTGCTACCTCCTTTTCAGATCCCTCTTAATCAGCTCTTCTCCCTTTCAAATCACCTCCTAAAGTTTTGATTGGATCTACCTTTAGGGCCTCCTCCTTGTCCCTTCTGATTTTTGCTGATTTCCTCCTATTTTCCAGCCACTTTGCCTCTGTCTCTTGGCTGTGTGTTGCACCTTTTTTTCAGCAGCTTTCTCCTTTAGATCCTTGTCCCTCCCGACCTTAGATCTATTGGCCTCGTTTTAGTGCGTTTTGACTAGATTTTTTTCCCTCTTTTAAACTAGTTTTGAGAGACCCGCCTTCTTGGGTTAGATCGATGCATTGTTAGCTGTTAATTTTCTGTTATTTCAGCATTATATACTGTTCTTTGCAGATTTATTTTCAGTTACGCAGCACACTTTTTCTTTTGCTCTCAAAACGTCTAGGTTTAAAAATTAAAATTAACGCACGCCGCACACTCACCCTAAGTGAAGAAGAGCCTGGTTACCACCACCAGGCAAAGACTTTAAAACATTGTAAAATCAATTGACACTGCACCTTTTCTGCCCTTGTTTCGACATTGTAATCACTTGATTCTGCACCTCCCTGCCCTTGTTGGTCATTCTTCTTCCCCTTGTGCCGTGATTGTGTTGTCATCATTGTCCCCCCAAGGCGCACCTCCCGGAGACTTATTGGCCTTCACCCTCAGTTTCCGGTCGGTCGACCTACTCCGTCCTGTCGTCGTCAAGTTAGTCCTCCTCCGAGTCCGCACTCCAACTCCTCTTCTGATTCATTTGGTTCTCCTTTTACTTCTGGTTCTCCCTCTGTCACCTTCACTATGTCTGGTCCAGGGCCTAACGCTAGCGGTAATCCCGGCCCTAATGTCGGGACTACTACTAGCGGAACCGCCGCAGGAACTACCTCGGCTACACCCTTGCTCCCTTACATGGCAGGCCTCAGCCTCCCCGATTTCAATCAGTTGATCAATGACCCTATCCGCCACGATGTTGGTTGGCCTGCTATGCCAACCAAGCTCCCCTCCGACATCCCCAAGTTTGAAGGCCTTGCCGGAGAAGATCCAACCAACCATGTATGATCTTTCCACATGTGGTGTTCCTCCAATTCCATCACCGATGATTCCATCCGTCTTCGGTTGTTCCAACGCACGCTTACAAGCGAAGCTTCTAAATGGTATGTTGATCAGACCACCTCTTCCCATACCACCTTTGCGACCATTTCCCAAGCCTTTTTATCTTATTTCCATCTCCCTCTCTGATATGACACTGGTACAGAGCTTTTGACTTCTTGCCGTCAATCCTCTTCGACCCGCCTTTCCACTCATGTCCAGGACTGGCGGAGAAGACGAAGCTTATGTCGAGCTCCCACCTTCGAAGATCGGGTTTACATGGACTGGTTCCTTCGCACTCTCTTACCTCCCATCGGCAAAGATGTCACCTCCCATTTCCCTCAAACCGAAGACGTCGCCCTTCAAATAGCCTTGAAATATGACCTGATCTACGCTCAGTCTGGTTATGTTTATACCATCCTTCCTGACATCCCCAGGCCCGGTGGCGCTAACACCCCGGGGGCATCTCATTCCGCCGACGGTATCGTTGGAGCCCTTTCTCATCCGTATGCTCAACCTCCTGTGGGCTACGGTCTCCCTCCGGGGGGGGCCAGCACCCCTAGCACTTTTCCCCCTCCAGGTAGCATGTATCCAGGATACGGCATGCCTCATCCTTTTGCCCAACCTCCTGCTTACCTCAATGTCGCCCAACCTAACCATTATCCTTATCCACAGCCTGGTGTTCCAGCTCCTCCAGCATTTACACTTCCACCCCCCTTGCCTTCTCAACCCCAGCAACAGCACCTACAGCCCCCTCCAGGGCAAGTATTTGCACAGTAGGGTACGACTAATCCCCCTTCCTCTCAAAGAAGGCGGAAAGGCAATCAAAATCAATCTGCCCCTGGTACTCGTGGACCCAATCCTCAAGGTACTGACCCTAACACTGCTAACCAGCAACAGGGTACTCAGCCCAAGCCGGACAAGCCTATTCGCACAAATAAGCCTTGTTCGTGTTGCGGTGTTTACGGTCATTACACTCACGATTGTCCCCTTTTACCACAGATGCAGCAGATGTGGGAGTCTCAAGCCACATTGCGAGGACAACATGCCTCCCCTCACGCTCCCCCTAATGTGGCCACTACTCAACCGGCTGTGTTTACCGATCCTCCAATCCTTTTCCCCCGCAAGGATTCGTGGCTACCCAACCACCTGACGGACAAGTTGCCACTCAACCTTCCCCTTCTGGTTCCTCCGATTACCAGATCCTTATGATGAACTCTGATCCTTTCCCAACCGTCGACCTTAACCTTCAAACTCGGTCTCGCCAGTACCCTAAGCCTCCCGCTCAGTCTGCCCCCGAGTCCCCTTCTTCAGGTTCTACCGAGCCTCTTTCGACATCCAATGGTCCCCTACATATCCCTCAACCCAAAGTTGAGGTTCATACCAAGATTCCTAAAGGACCATTACGCCGAAATGCTGCTCCTGGCCGAGCCGCTCATTCGTATAGCATAGTAGATTTGGCGCAGTCTCCTGCCGCCATTTCCACATTGGAACTCCTCCAATCGTGCCCTTCCCAAAAGAAGGCTCTACTATCTTCCATGGGCGCTGTAGATCCTGCTGACGACCAAATGATTGTTTTCGATGCCCATCAATCTGAGCATCCTCCCCTTCCTGCTTCCGTAGCCTTCCAAATCCCAGTCAAAATCCGGAACGCTAACGTTTCTCGGTGCATAATTGATGAGGGGGCATCCACCTGTGTGATGTCCGCTTCGGTTTGGAAGCAACTCGGCTCCCCTGAGTTGGCCCCTTCCACGATCACCCTTCGAGCGTGGGACGACCATGCCTCCCAGCCCATTGGCCTATTTCATAATTGTCCTATCACCCTCGCCGGTAAGACTATTTGTGTTGACGTCGAAGTCATCGACGCCCCGCTAGACTACAACATTCTATTGGGGTGAAGCTACACCTATGCTATATCTGCTGTCCCATCTGCAGCTTTCCGCAAGATGTCTTTCCCCCATAATGGAAAGATAGTCACCATTGACCAGTTGACATATCATGAGCCAAAATCTCAGACCTCACCTGAGACGACCATCTCTTCTGTAGCCAATAAGCAAACCGTCGATTCCTTAACTAGTGTCTCTCCCGACGTCTACAAAGACTCCTCTTTGCTTGGAACTTTCCCTGCTCTTCCTCCTCCTCCTATCTCTGATCCCAGCTTATCGAATGTTTGCCTAATGCAATCGTCTCGGGCTGCCCTTAAGTGACCTGCTTCGGCTAGTCAGCAACCTCAACCTCAACCTCTCCCACTGCAACCCGCTCCTAGCCATTCATCTCCGCCAGCCGGACCCCCTCCTTCTGGCCCCTCTTCCACAGCTGGTACCCATGAGCCCTTCTACCCTCCTGGGTCGGTTCCCCCCGGCCTCAACCATCTCAGAGCCGTCCCCCCTGATCATTACCCCGCAGGGCAGATACCTTTCCTCGCTCCCTCTCCCGGAGTCTATACGGTCCCCATCATGGCCACCCTCTCTCTCCCCAACCTGACCCTGGGCATACCCGTCTGGTACCTTGACCCTCCAGCCGCTACCCCCCCTGGTCACCCTAAACCCTACCTTGCTTTGACACCGGTTCAACCGGTCCCCCTCGCTTCCTCCGTTACCACAGTGCCCCCAGCACCTCCACAGGACCCTTCTCCTGTCGTGACGGCTCTCGGGAAGAAAGGCAAAGCTCGCAAGGGGGCATCCAAAGACAAGGCCACCCCGACTGACCCGACTCCTCCTCCGCCTGCAAAGCCTTGCGCCTTGTGTGATGTCGTCCGTCACGCCACCCATACTTGTCATGAATTGCCCCGTATTCAACCCATGGTTAAAGTCGTGTTCCCTGAGTCTACGGTCCCTGACCCCTCTATTCCGTCCTCGTCTGTAACCAATAACCCAAAGATTATTCGCACCAACAAACCCTGTGCTTTGTGTGGTGTCCATGGCCATTACTCCCACCATTTTCCTCACCTGACGCATTGCCGCGCCTCTTTGGAGGTGGTTCGAGAGTACAAGGTTGAACAAAATCATTCTGCCTCTCCCATACTTGCGCAGTATGCTTCAAGTCAGCTTGAGGATCCCCCCGCTCCCATCAACATCCCCCCCCCCTGATGTCCAGATGACGGAGTCTACTCCCACCATTATCTACCTATCATCCTCTGTGAGACCCTTAGCAAACATTCCCTTTGAAATCTCCCCTGTTTCTTCGCTCGCTCCTCCTTTAGCGACCACCCTGGGCTCAACATCATTTGACCATTTGTTTATCTGTTCTTCTGTCATTCCCCGTGATGATCTGTATGTGAGCCTTTCTTCCTATACAGATGATTCAAGTAGCTTTGCCGCATCATGTGGTCTCCCTTCCACTCGTCACCCCTTATTTTCCCGTCAAGATGCCCTCTTGGAAGCCTTCTCCACCCATGACCCCATCCTTCCCGCCCACAAACGGGATAACACCACCCATATCTATGTTGACCTCCGCAGCCCGAGTCCCAGCCATGCCTCCTATAGCCCTCATATACCACCATCTAGTTCGTATATGAGTCATAGCCATCCTGCCCATTGCACTCCCTCCCGCAGTTGTCGCTCGATGTCTTCTATACACTCACGCTGCCGTCATTGTTCCTCCTCCTCCCATTTTTTGTCTTGTAACACCATTCTGCAGGACCTCCCGTCCACACCCCATATCGGTTACGCCGATGGTGCAAGTCGTTACTCCCGGAATCTAGCCTCGGCAGGTTGGGCCATTTTCACCCCCTTGCATGCCCTTGTTCTCTCGAACAGGGTCTGCATTGGTCCTGCCACCAATAACCAGGCCGAATATGACGCAGTGCGTGGTCTTTTAGTTGATGCCCTCTCTCATCGCATCATCCATCTGCATGTTCGTTTAGATTCCCTACTTCTTGTCATGCAACTAAATGGTGTCTATCGTGTGCATAATCCCGTGTTGTTTAGACGATATTTACGATTGAAACTCTTGATACGTGAATTCGAAACCATAACTTTCAACCATGTACCTCGAGAACAAAATCACTATGTAGATAGCATTGCAAACCATGTTCTAGATTGGCATTTATCACACGCATTTTATACAAGACCATAAAATACATAATCATCAAAAAGATGCATATCCATAATATGTGTCGCAAAACATGTGTTTAGAGTCCATCTACTCTAATACATATGACATGCCCATAGCATGTTACAAAAAACTCAACACTGGGGGCACCACCTGTCCCTACATACACATTAGGGGGCACCACCTGTCCCACACCTAATCACTATCTGGCAGATCCCGAGCTAATGGCTCTGCTCCTGCAGCCTGTAGATCACGTATCCCCTGACCGGCCATCGCCATGCGCCGCATGACACCTCGCCATTCCGAGGGTAGACCAATACATGGCTCTATGTACTTGTCGTCTAAGTCTTGCCACCCGCACTCTGAAACACCGGTTAGCAACCTCTCGCATCTACGGCGGATGTCCTCCAGAAGGGCGGCTGCATCCTCATTATGCGCCGCTCTCGATCCACTCGGGCCTGCAGCTCCTAATGCTGCCGGTCGTCCCATATATCTGGCTGGTTTTACCGGAGCTATATCTGCATACCAAAAGTACATGAATCAGTACCCTATTTACTATTCAATAACTTTAACATGCCCAAAATAGAGTAGTCACTTGTCACTTACCATCGGGTCCCCATACTCGACCAGGCGGAAGTGGTAGGTTCGGATCCCCACAATAACTCATCCCACTATAGGGATAGTCGTCTATGTATAACAGCATCTGATCCCAATGGGCAAAGAACTCAGGTCGAAACACCCGTCCCACCGCCCCTCCTCTTCCTCTGCACAGTAGTCGCCCCCACCGGCGCATCCTGGGCCCTCTCGGGCCCCCATCTGGGAGTTGTATACGAGGTCGTAAGGTTGGGATCTTCTCAAAAAAGAAGGAGCACACTATAGTCCCATACGAGCAATCGTGGTTCACTTGCCGCTTGCAAAGCGACAGCTGTTGTTTTAACGACACCAACATCATTTGGGCCCACCCATAGTAGGTCCCACTCAACACACTCTCCACAATCATCATCTGCCCCCCAGTGATGTGATGGAGCGCCTGGTTGCCCAGGATCCGCAGCACCGCTACGGCCACTACATGGGTCTCTAATCTCTCTAGGTCCCCGATCGGTATCCGAGTCCCTTTGACTTGGAGACCTGGTCGAAAATGTCGCTCCACAAACTCCATGATGTTCCGCCCCCGCGGTAACACTGGCTGCGTATTTCCCACCATCCCAAGTGGCGGGAGACCAGTCAGGAAATACAGATCCTAGACTGTCAATTCGATCCTGTGCCCCTGCACTACAAAGACCTCATGATCTGGATCCCAATAACTGACAATTCGGGCCAACAAGGGCTCCCCAGCTCTCATCAAAGGGTTCTCCAAAAACTTCAGAACCCCAAATCTGGCCAATACACGACGGACACCCTGATCTGCCTGGATCTCTGACCGTAATGTACCCAGGTCTCTCTCTCTCCAGTTGACCCGTATATCTGCCATATCTGCACAAACACATCATCTTTGTCAGTATACAGATAGGAAACACTGTAACCAATCACAAAAACCCAAATCTCAGCCCTAAAACAACACTAAAATCTCATTCATCCTCCAGGTTGCACTTTTTTTCCCAATCCTGGGATAGGTCACAGTTTTTGGCTCAAAACCTGCTTCCCAGGTCACAGTTTTTGGCCCAAAAAGTGCGACCCGGCCGTAGAGGTGAAAGAGGGTCTGTTCCTGAGATTCTGGGCCCTAATCTGAACTTTCAATCCATCAAAATGAAAGAGTAAGGTTAGGCCTCTTACCTGCAACTGACGGATCTCGATTCCAACGGTCGGTTTGTCCGCTACGCTCGTCGCAAGATTTAGGGCCTTCTCTCCTCTCTACATTCACCACAGCAACACTAGCAAATGAGTGAATTTGGAGGGAAACATGCCTTATTAAAAGAGAACCCTTGTTTTCTCTTTCGCTTGCTGCGACCACACCGTAGCTCCGCTTGACAAACCATCTGCACCGTTGGAAAGCTCTCACCATGCCCTCAAATGGGTATCTGTTAGTTTTTTGTGATTTGATACTTCACCAGGACACATTTTTTCCAAGATGGGTCATTTCACCTCCCCCCAAAATCGAATTTCCTCACTTACAACACTTGTACTTGGGGCACCACTTTGCCTCCGTACTTGTCTTTGTTCGTGTCGATTTTCGTCATGAGATACCATCTTGTACTCATGTTTTCATGGTCCCCCATTGGACCTTTTCCATGTGGCAGCACCATCGAGTCGCCCTTGTTTAGACCATCCAAGTTGAGTCATCATCGCATTCATGGAAGTCTATCTTGAGTCCCTTTGTACCCCGCTATAGTCCTTCATCCTTCATTGCTTGGTCTCTCTCTTGTGTCGCACATTATGGCCGTCAGTCACATTGTCCCCTATCCCTTATGATACTGTGTCAGTCGCTGCCATGTCATTCATGTCCTTTATGCTCTAGCAAGGGAAGTTGTCCATTTGCTACTCAGTCCCTTCCATTCCATCATCATCATTGGTATTAGTCTGTCAGTCACTCTACTATTTTCTCTCGTGCCTTAGTTGAGGATCTCTCATTGCCTCACCTATGGCGGACCTCCTTCTGTCGACATCAGCTCCTTCATTCCAAAAGATAGGTCTAGAGGGCGGTGTACCTTGGTTCCAACTTCCACTCTTGTTCGGTGCCTCGGATCAGGCAAAGGAATCTCTCATTTCCCTTTGACTTGATTGTTTCTCCACTCCAGCTCCTTTCAGCATGATTGAGATCCGTATGCTTGATGGTTCAGTGATGCCGCAGTAGCTTTTGGTGATTCCCGGGTGTGTGTGAGATGTCTCAACCCTCATGAGGGGGTGGCCCTACAGGTAGCCCCCCACATGCCCGGATGACCTATTCATTGCAGCCTTCGATGCAACTCCATATATTTGATGATGTAGGCCTTAGCCGCTTGCAACACCTCTTTGATTTGCATGTATCAGTCAGATTTTGTGAGCCCTTCCCCGCTTATAGGGGGCATTCGGGTTGTATTTGTATCTCATGTACTCAGATATTATTGTATAAGTCCTGGCTGTTATCCCAGGCACAGCATGTATATGGGATCCCTCATTGTATTTTTATCTGGCTCATGTTTATGCCGGCTGTACTTTATGGTTCAGTCCCTTGTTTACTGGACACACTATTCTTTTGTACTTTGTCTCGGCGGGCATAGGTATGCCTCCCCCGCCGCCTTTAGCACAGGTACCCTCTCATAAAAAGAGACTTGTTGCACCTGCGAGTCTCGTCTCCTCAGGGTCTAGTCCTTCAACACACTATCTACCTCACCTTTCTCTCTCTGACTTCCCTTTTTTTGTCTAGTGATCGAGTTCTTACAACGTACTTCGGTCATACGATTTTCTCCTGACACTCGCACGCTGGGGGGCAATCTGTTACACCATTTTTTGGTCATCTAACCTATTATCATTAGATGGACCCAAGTACACCATGTAAGACCAATTTTACCCTAAGTAAAATTGGCTTCACTATGTTAAATAACTTAATAAACCACATTTATTAGGTTGTTTATGGTCTAAACAGGAAACCCCAAAAGGAAATATTAAACAAACCTATATTTGTTTGATTTTTCTCATGGAATAATTAATTAAACCATAAGTTAATTATTATTCCCAGTCATGTTTAACCCAAAAACAAAGAAATTAATTAGATAAACCTTTATTTATCTTATTATTTTCTAGGAATAATTATTTAAAACTTATTTAGATAATATTCCTTGTTAAATATGACCAAATCACCCACAAATAATTAAATAAATCATTATTTATTTAATTATCCTTCAACCACTTCCTTAAAAAGATAAATAAATCACTTATTTATTTATTATTAACAAATAAAGGGATTTGACCCAAGTCAAATACTTTTTCCCTCCAACAAATATAATAAAATATTCCATAAAAGGTGGATCTAGATTTGGTTAATGTTATTTTAATCATGCACCAAGATCTAGAATGACCCAATATTTTGTTATAAATAGGAAGGTTTTTCCTACCATTCTTCACATTTTGTTGCCTATTAGATCACTCTGGATCTATACTCTTGGTCTGACTTTGAGCCATTATCATTGTCATATTTTCCATTGTTTGCTGTGTGAGCTCTATCTTTGTCTGGGTTTTCTACACCAACAAGAGAGAGAAATGCTAGATCTGAAGTGCTAAGAACTTCCAAGAACCCATCCCATTGAGGAGAATTGGAAACACCTTCTTGTTTTCCTCCCAGGTGCCCTTAATACAAAAAATTCTTTCAAAAAATATTGTTCTTGTCTTATCTATTGGATGTATGGAGCAAAACCTTATTTTTACTGCTTAATGTCTCTCTATGCATAGATCTGGTTTTTTGCAACACTTGTCTTGATCAACTAACTGCAGATCTGAAGATATTGGCAGCCATATTTGATGTTAGGGCTATAAGTTATGCGTAGCTAAAGTGGTCTTTTTTTGTACACTTCGACAAAAGATTCATACTAACACTTCTCTTGTGTTGATTTTTGGGTAGCATCGGATGTGCTCTAGCTCCGAAACTTTGTGGAGGGGCTAGAACACATGAGATCTCCAAGACCCAGAAATGGTTTGGAGAAATTCTACCTGAAGCTTAAGTTATTCAAATAATTAATTATTTTAATGGAGACCCTAAGTCTAACTTAGGGAAATTAAATAATTAAAGTGAATTTATTTAGACATGTGGGTGAGAATGTTCTAAGCAACGAAGATCAAGTCTTTTCTAATCTTAGTCATCGATTAGATATTAGAATGCATTCGTTGATTCGTTAACTGGAAAATTATTAAAGGCTTGGGGTCAGTTGGAGAACACACACAAAGTGGCAGCACTTGAGCTAAGTCGAAATTATGGGGCGCGTTTTTCTGAGAATTTTCGAGTGATCTTGCAGTGCAACGAGGGGAAGCTCGGTAGTGAGATTTCTAATCCAAGGCCGAGAATACAATAGCAGAGAGGCAGATCAGCACCAGATGAGCAACGCAGACCCAAGAGGGGTGACGCAGGCCCAGCCAGGCTCACACAAATCCAACACAGAGGCTCATGCATGCCCAGAGGGGTGACCCAGGCCTAAAGGAGCTGACGCAGAGCCAGAAGGGACAATGTTGGGGTTTCAGTGGGCCAGATCGGGCTCGTATTCAACACATCGGAAAGGGTGATGCAGTCTCAGCACAGAGTTTGTTGGGGATTGTGTAGGCATCTATGGGGTTCTTCACTCTGAGTTGAATCAGCCATAATATCTATCTCCAGTGATAGAGGTACTTATGTCGTGATTTTCTCTGTTGGGTAAACCACTACTGGTGCCCTAGATTGTATTCAGAAATCTGCATAATAATAAAACCCTCAAGGGTTGTTGCACCTATTTTCCTGCATTGGGTTTTTCCGAAGACATTTGTCCTAAAAATCTTATATGTCCTTTGTCAAATGTGGTTATTTCTTCAATACTTGATGTATATTTGTGTAGGCAACGGTGTATTTACTTCGATGTTTTTCTTGTATTATTCATAAAAATAACTTGTTAAGTTAATAAAACAAGCAGGAGAAGTAAATCAGACTACTATTGTAGGATTTTTGTTTAGTAAATTCAAAAATTTTCACATGGTATCATAGCTATTGCAGATCAAGGAGAGTTGAAGCCATCAGCAAAAAGACAAAGTTTTGCTACAAGAAGGCAATTGTCCCGAGTGACAGCGCAGATCCAGGAAAAATCAGCGTAGAGGGGTGACGCAGAGCCAGTCTAGCTCACGAAAAGCTAACACAAAGGCTCACGCATACCCAGAAGGGTGACGTAGTCCAAGAGGAAGTGATGCAGAACCAGCGCAGAGGGTTTGGGTCTTCGGCCTTCCAGTTGTCGTGGTTGGAAGTGCAGTTTTGTTCTTCGAAAGTTGTTGATGGGCCATTGTTTCTGTCGGTGCAGAACAGTGTCTAGCAGGGTGTGACAAAGTAAAGGGAAGCAGTTCCTCAGTAGAATTTCTCACCAAAAAGTCTGAGATCTGATCAGCGCAGTGACTGGAGATGGCTTATTCAACAGCAATTGGTGCAGGATTTCCAGGAGGGAAATCACTTGTCATAGGGAGCATATTCTCTAGAGGTTTTCTAGCGCCAAGAAACCTAGATCCGAGTCTTTTGCTGAGGGCAGCAGCAAAATAAGGGAGAAGAGTATGTGAAAATTTCAATTCTAAAATTCTACTGCAGTTATAGATTTACTTCTCCTACTTATTTCCACAATAAGTTATTTACAAAACCCTTCCAATAAATATCGAAATAAACACTACTACAATTATCACTTAAGCACATATAGAGAAAAGATCAATAAAATGTAAACACGAGAATCAATCACAATGACAGTTATTTTTGGACAATCGTCCCCGGAAAAACCCAATGTGGGAAAACTGGTGCAGTAGATGAGGGTTTATATAAATTAATCTTCAGCAGCAAATTCTTTACAAGACTGGCAAAATAATTGAGAAACTTCTTAAGGAAACACCTGAGATATACTCTCTCAGACAACCGAGGCAGTAGGGGCCAATGAGTCTTCATTTTCTAGAAGATTCACTCTATTTTATTAATACCCCATTAATTATTTAATTTCTGCAAGTTTATACTTAGAGTCCCCATTAAAATAATTAATTATTTTAATAAAACATAAACTAAGTGGAATTTCCACAAATGATTTATGGGTTCTTTAGAATATTGGTGTCCAAGCCTCCTCACAAATTTTGAGACTTAGATCACTTTCTGATGCTACAAAACTCAACAGAGTATTCGCTTCGACATCTTTTGAGCAAAGATGGCCGCATATGGATTGAGGGATCAGGACAGGTTGGATGGAGTATCCAACTTCGTCATCTAGAAGGCCACATTCCCATCAGTTCTTGATGAATATTGCATCAAAGATCATGCCAAGAAGGTTGTAGATGTTCCTATTGACGTTGATTCATTGAATAAGTATGAGGAAGCGCAAGCAAGGGCCAAGCACTTGATTATGGACGGGGTCAAGGATCATGTGGTCCCACACATTGTTGAAAATAACATAGCAAATGAGATGTGGACGACGTTGACCTCAATGTATCAGGGGACTTTTGTCCAAAGGAGAATGCTTCTGGATAATCGGATTCGATTATTTCAAATGCATAAGGGAGAGGAAATCAACCCCTTCCTCATTAGATTGAAGGAAATTCGTGATTAGCTGGCTGTTATGGGGGCCACTCCTGATGAGGGTCTATTGGTCAGGACTTACCTGAATGCAGTGTTTGAAGAGTGGGAGACCTTTGTCCAAGGCATTTTGGGTAGAGCGACACTTCCAAATTGGCAAGACATGTGGGCATCTCTTCGACAAGAAGAGATCAAGAGGTTGACCAAGGTGGGCAGCACCAACGGTAGAATCAAGATCAAGAAGGAGGGGGAAGATGTGGCTCTCGCATCTAAGGGATGGCAAGGGCAGCAAGGGAAGAAGAAAAAATACCTTTCAAAGGTCAGGTGCTTCAAATGTGGTGAACTAGGGCATTTTTCCACAACTTGTCCTCATAAGAAGAAGGGCAAGGAAGATTTTGATTCAAAGGTTACAACAGCTAAGGGTGATGATGGGAGTGATGACGATGTGGCTATGAGTGCTCATGTGCCTCGAGAGAAGAGGTGGGGCGACATAGATCTATAGATTTAACTACAGATGGTGGCAGGGGCAGGATCCTTGAGGTTCCCAAACTCTTAGATCACATACGAGCTACGGGAGCACTTAATGACAGTAGCAGGATGACTGGAGTCCTTTGGTGTGGAGGATTATGGAGACACATTAGCAGAGCTAAAATGTTGAAGACTGGAGCAGCGCAGAGTAGAGGTAGCAAGAGTAAAGAAGCAACAGCGTAGAGGCAGTGCTTACGTAGTGCAGAGCAACAGCAGCACAGAGCTTCAAAGGGTCAGCACAGATTAGCAGCACAGGGTGTTTCAGTATCGAGAGGCAGCCAGAATGACTTGTCTGTCAAGATTTTTGGGTGATGTCCTTCAGTTGCTTACTCTCAGCAACTGAATTACAGTGCAGCAGTTAGCAGTGGCAAAGTTATGGGCAGCATGATGCAACATTTTGAGTGGGAGCTGCAGTACAAATGAGGCAATGACTCTGGCAAAGTCATGGGCAGCAGTACAGAAGGTAGCAGCGCAGTGGATGAGGGGCAGCAGGCCAAGTGATGCAGGAGCATCAAAGCTAAATTTTCATTATTCATTTGTGTGATTTAGGGGGTGAGGTGTTTTAATTATTTTATTAATTATTTTTCTCATTTTAATAAATTAAGAGAGAAAATATAAATGTGAGGATTATTGTAAATATTCCTTTAATAATTAAGGATATGAGTGGAGTTGAATTAGGTAGATAATCTAGGGATTAGGAATTCCTTAAACGGGACTTAGTTGAGTCCAAAAGAAGGATAAATCCAATTTAGATTTTAGTTGAGATTTGTGTGGAGGAAATTATGGAGTGGAATAAATTAATATTTATCGATAAATAGGAGGATTGTCTGAGGATGAAAGAAAGTGAAGAATACAGAGAGAGATTGAGAGGTTTTGTAAAAGGGCCAAGAGCCAAGAGGCCATCCATTGTAATACTCGGCATATTGGTTTGAATCTGAATTTCTTGTGTTATTATTGTATGCCAGTATTAGTTTGTGTTGGCTCTCTTTTCGTCATATGTGTTTTGAGCTGAATCAAAAATAGTTTTAATGAAGTATTTTCTTAAGGATTTTCATGCTAAAAGAAGCATGCACACTAGTATATGCTAGGATCTGTTTTAACCCAGTATCCTGGCATCATTTGGTATCAGAGCGAAGGAGATGAGTTGAAGGATGAGTCTCTCCTACATTGAGGTTGTTTTGTTTTGATTGCTTGTTGTGAGCCGGGTCGAATTTCCAGATTAAGAGTTGATTGAAATATATTGTGGCGTGCTGAGTCTGCAAATTTTTATATATACGATGTATATTTAAGTGTGTGATTGCAGGACCAAGGGTGTGTCCAAGCAAGAACCAAAAAAATATAGATCATAATTATGTGATTTGGTGTGCCACTGTGCGTTCTTGGAGGCTGCGTGCAAGCCTTGTTGCATTGTTGTGAAGGCAGCATCGAGCGGTGATACCACGGCAGAAACACCATAAATAATGCAGTTATTGGCAGCGAAATACATACAGTGGATGGTGTTACATTCCACGTGATATCGCAAGTAATTGTAACAAGTAAGCACTGCGTGTAGCACATATGGTAAGCAGCATAGGTCCACGGCATTGTTTGAATCCCGTCTCAGCAATAACTGTATGCATATAGCATCGTTCGCAAGTCATGCAACGTAGACGCCGCAGATATGATATCAGAGTCCATAGTATCTATGAAGCAATGTCCCTGCGTGAACCAAGTTTTGTAACATATGTTACATACAGCAAAGCACGACGAGTTGAATCTTCTTAAAAATTGGTTACGTCTGTTTGATAGAGGCGTTGATGGGTATTGACCGTGGCTTGAGGATTTTGTGGTCTCAATTGCTTGAAACGATGGTGTTGGGTTGTGTGAACCGTGGGTTCAACCACAAAAGGCCGCATTGAATTTTTTTTTAATGGATTCCAATATGGCAAAGACTTCAAGCAATGCAGAGAAATGCCGTACGGCATTTTCTCTGTACGACATTTCTCTTCTTTATGCAGACATTTCATATTACTGATGGTATTGACATTGCATTATTATGTTGAGAATTAGTGCATTGGAATGATACTTACGATGGGAATTACGACTTATAAAGCTAGATAGAAGTATCATTGTTATATGTTTTAAATTGATGGGAACTACATATAATATAACTTCTGAAGGGATGTCCATGATGTGATGGCATGTGCAAATGGTGAAATTGCATATGCAACCAAGCTTGATAAATGTTAGTCGTTGCCTCTATGCCTCTATGATTTGTGATTATTAGAAAAATGGATGTTGCACATTTATTTAAAGTTAAAGCTTGAACTCAATCACATATGGAGAGATCAATTTATGTGGACTTATACATAATATAAGTTCTTACCACATTCAATACTAAAGAGTGTGTTTGTTTTCAAAAAAGCATGTGTGGGGTTTGTGAAAGAGATGTGGTTCCAGCAGAATATTCAAGTTATGGATCCAGTGTTTCCACGGTACCACCTTCCAGCATAAGAAAAGGTCACTGGGATTGATCGAGGTAAATTTTTTACAAATAGTTCATGTACGTTTTTTGGAGAATGTAATATTGGAAGGATATTCCGTTACATTAAGGTTTCATGTTTCCAAAGCCAAGAAATTGAAATTGAAGAGAAACCCGAGAGATTGAGATGAGGGAACTTGGCTTAAGCTAAGAGGGGATATTGTGTGTACCTTGAAGGTTTACAAACATTGTTTGTTGGGAAATATTTATGTTACAAAGTTGCTGGGAAGAGATTTATTTGCGGGGAGAAAATGGACCTTGCACATTCAAAGTAAAGTAAAGCAGGAATTCAATCTCATATGAAGAAGTCTAATTTATTATAATTTCTTGATACATTCAATACTAAAGTGTGCATTGGTTGATTGCATCGAATTTTGGTGTGGAGACAAAGTCTGTAGTGGCTTGAATGTATTCCTAAAAGAATACGCGAGAGAAGGGTTGGATCATTTCAGAAGATTCAAGGTAAGTGCTCATTGAATGAATCAATATTCATTGAGTAGAGGTATTTTAAAATCTAGATGATTAAATTTCCTTGCCATACTCGGGAAGTTGATCTTTTGTAAATGTTATGAAAGAGTGAAAATGTTGCAAATGCGGAGGTATAAATGAATGGAAAATGAATGACAGATGCGCTATCCTGCATGATATAAAAAGAAGTATGCATTTTTATGTGAGGTGGTTTATTATGCATAGTATGAGTTCTTCGCAGTTTTGGTTAAGTCATTTTGGACCAAAGCTTGTAGATGGAAGTGGGAGAATTCTTTTGATTTGTGTTTAAGATTGAAAACCCAATTGCTTGATGTTGTAGGAATCTTTGTTTTTACCATCATGTGGCGGAAAATAAGGAGGTGTTATTCGGGATGGACACAATGTACGAGTTGTACATTATTCATCAAAGAAGTTGAAATATGAATAGCTTGTTCTATGTACACAGGTGAAGAGATGTGAATTGATGTTGTATGGTGCATCAAAGTGCAGGGAAAATGTTTTCACTAAAATGACGAGCTTATGGTATGAAGGGCATGCGAGTATTCACAGTGACAAAGACAACACCGAAGAGTGGAATCCAGAGAGTTGCAAATGCAAGAGAAAGGTTTGTAAATAACCTTAATGGGAGCATAAGATATGATAATTCAAAAAGGTATTTTTGAATGTTGAAAATTGAATGGTTTATTTATTTTCACCATAAAATAAATCTTGGGAAAGTGAAATGAATTTCAAGTTAAAGACTTCAGCATCATGTGAAATGATAATGGGAAACTGATGGTTTTTCATAAGAATGGAGTATGAAAGAGAGTGAAGATTTTACATCCTAAAATGTATTAAGGGTGTATGTTCGTTGGAAGATTGTATAACTTGAATTAAGTCACAATATCCACTATTGTAAAAATATTGGGTCAAGCCTTGAAGTCAGAACAGATGTTAGGGTCAAATGAAATTTTGGATAGTTCGAGTTAAGATTGAGTATTTTTCATCCCAGATGAAGAGTTGGTGTAAAGTCTGAAGTCAAAGAATCGTAAATCAAGTCAAAGGTTTGAATGTAATTGGGTGCATGATCGACGGAGCCCGACACCCAAAGAGTTTGGTCATTGTAACACAAGCAATACTAAAGTGTTGTTTGCAGCAAAGTGAAGCAAGAGAATTGCCCAGAGATGATTCCAAGGCAGAGAACTGAAAGAGGTCAAGCGCGGGAAGAGAGCTTGTATTGCTCAATGGCAAGTATGAAAGCTCGCTGAAAATAGGATTCGAATGAAATCCACACGTGAACAAATGAAGTTCACAAAGGAGGGGAAGATGACTAGTGATAGTCATTTCAGAAGATCTGATGAAGACCACAACAGAAGAAAGAAGAAGGAAAATGCCAAGGTAAATGGCATATTGTAAATAAAGGTTGTCATTGATGTCAATATGGCATTGACTGAGATGTCAATATTCTTGAGATGCCTGGTTCCAGATGATGATGCCATGACTCTTGGTTGACTAGGAGACCATTAATGATGATGTTAAAGTCTATGAAGAAGTCTTGTCCTAAATGCCTATTGATCATAAAGCCCTAGAAATCATGATTATGTGCTTACTCTTGATGAAGAAGCCTAGAACCCGGATGGTGTCCTTACCCTTCATGTGGAGGACTATACTTAATGAAGTCATACATGTGATGATGTGATGATGTCATACTCTTGAATGAACACACTTGATAATGGTCTTGATGACATGGTTGAAAGACTACTTTGAAGTTTTCCCAATAACAAATTAATAAACGTTGCACTATGACGTATCGGTGCACGAGTATATGATGACATGAGATGATACATTCATTGTTGGATACTATTATGACGTGGATGTCATACATGATCCTATGATGATGAAGAAGCCAAACAATAGAGGAGCCACATTGGAGAAGCCATTCTGTCCCAAATATTTTCTACACTAAATTTCAAGGTCAGTCACATTAAAAAATAATTTTCACTACCCTAGAGACAGCTTCTCAATTTGACTCTTGTACCATCTTTTAGGGCATAATTTTTCCTTTCTAATGAGTCCTTACACGCCCCAAAACTCCATATAGTTTGTGAGATGTTGATTTTTTTTACTTACGGAAATTAACCCTGTCATTGAGCCGACCTACACTTTAGCATGCAAGTCGGCCTCTCAGTCAAGGGACGTGTCCCTTCATGTTTAGTCGAAAATCACTATAAATATAAGTCTAAACGCTCATTTTTCACAATCAATTCGGTGAAGAATTATTACAGGAAAACAGAGATAGAAGAAGAGCTGAGCGGATCAGAAATTAAACATTGTTTTGGGCTTAAAAATTCTTTGTTGGGTTAAAACATCTTACAACATGGCTAGAACCTGAACATAATGCGGATTGCAACAGTTTGATGAACTGTCACTTGTGGAGTACAGTTTGGATCACTCATTGAACAATTAGCTCAGAACCTTTTTTTTCTTTATTGCACCTCAGACAGCAAATTATGAGCTCAGATTAAACAATAGAAGTGTGGATTCTTGTGAAGTGATAAGGTTGTATACCTATTGATTTATAAGGCTGCAGACCTGTAAGACTTGTGACTATCGTTGGATATTTTAAAGCATGTTTTTGAACAATGTTATGACATAGTTGAGAACACCTTTGGAGCAGTCATTAGCCTCTCCTTGCAGCTGTTTTCAGATCCGTACACTTCTTAGAAAGCAGACTTTGTCCCTCCTTGTAGGCAAACACCAGGACTGTTTGGAAACATAATTTGGGTCATGTTTTTAAGTATACCTATTGTGCAATAATGCAGTGAAAGCACTTTGGAAAAACAATATCGAATTCGTTTTTAGAGAAGACTTATTGTACAGAACTTTTTGAAGACAATCCTAGAACAAATTAAAGATATTTTTGGGCTCATTTGGAAGATCTTGAAGACATCCTTGGAGCTGAAGTGTGGAGAAGACTTGGAGTCACTTGATTGCAGATTTTGAAGAGGCTATTGAAGAAGGGCATGGAACAACCTTAGAAGAGAATTTAAGGAACATCTTACAGTCTATTCAAGAGATATTTGACCAGAATCTTGAAGCATTTGGAGGAACCGTTATGAAGACACCTTAAGGTAGCTTGGTTGAAGTGTCTTGGAAGCCATTATTAGAACAGCCCTTGAAAGATATTTCATGCAGACTTAAACCTTGCTAGAGAAGATTTGAAGCCTTGAAGAAGAGTTTGCAGTGGTCCTTGTACTTGAAGCTGCTTGGAAGACCTTGTGCAAAACTTGTGCAAATTGATTGAAAACATCACCAAGCATTGATTGAAGTCTTGGAGATACCCTTGGAGATCATGATGCATTGAAGCCATCATGAGGTAACCTTGGGAGAAATTGTTTGGGTAACATGAAGAGCAGTGGTGACACCTTCTAAGAGGACAAGGCTGTCATTGATGATGTGACATGGAGACTAAGATTGACAAGGCTCGTTGAAGAAGACTTTGGGAGCAGTGAAGTATAACCAAATATATCTTGATGAATTGAAGCAAGAGGTTGGAGCTTCATAGAGACAAGGTTGGTGCCTTGGAAGATAGGGTTGGAGCCCTAGAGGATAGGAGTCCTCAAGAGACTAGGTTGAAGCTTGTACCAAATATAGGGTTGGAGCCCTTGAGGTTGGTGCCTCAGAATTGATAAGGTTGGAGCCTTGGAAGTACAAGTCAGTGCTTGGCAAATACAGGTTGGAGCCTGGGAGATTGAAGATCGGTGTCTTCATCTAGGGTCGGAGCTCTACATATATTGTACTTGATTTATTGTAAAGAAGAAATTAATAAAAGCATTTATTCTTATTGTTCATTTTGTGTTCTAAATATAAGTGATCTAATTGGTAAAAACAACAATTGAAAAGAAATATTGATTCACCCCCCTCTCAGTATTTCCAACAATGTAAGCAGTTGGTTGATGAAGAGTATGAGTGGGAGAAGGCCGAGATAACGATTCACCTTGAATTGTTGATGGAGTTATTGCAGAGAAATGTGAAAGACCAGACACATGGTTGGACCATGAGGAAGAAAGTGAAGTGGCAGAGGCTACACGCAAAGAGGGAACAGCAAGTAAACATACAGCTGACAGAAGAGCTGAGGAAGCTCGAGCAGATGATAAGTGTTCAAATGGGATGTGAAGAACTCATAGAGGCTGAGTTGAAAATGGAATTTTCCATTTGTGGCCCAGAACCGGGTGAAATTCTGGGTGAAGAAATCAATGAGGAAGATCTCATGAACTATTGGAATAGTTCAAAACAATTTCAAGATGTGTTGTTGAGAGAAGCAGATGAGGCTATGAAACCTTGCATTTTTAAATCTCACAGTTTAGGTATGTTTGCAGGATGTGCGAAAGATGGTGGACAGTCTGGTGAAACTATCACAGAGATGAATGAAACTCTTAAGGTGAAGTATGATGGAGAATGTCTTTCAAAAGAGAAAGGTATTGATTTGCTACAGCAGGAAGAAATCATAAATGAATTCTTGTTGGGGGTAAGACAGCCAGTTGAAGTTATTATGGAGTAGAAGCATAATGGAAATGTCGAAGAGATATTCCAAGGAGGTAAACAAATGCATTTGTTTAGTGAATTTGTTGATAGAAATTTGCAATGTGATGATACAAAAACCAAGATAACTCAGGAAGATTGCCAGAAAAAGAATGAAGTTGGGAATGAAGGTGGTGATGAAATGCTAAAAAGATTTCACAGGGAAATAGAGTTCTTGGAACGATGGCTTAAGGAACCTAAGGGGGAAGTGAAGCCTGCAGAACCTGATACAGAAGAGATTGTAGTTAATGTGCATGATAGGGATGAAATGGTTCTAACATTTATAGAGTTGAGTGAATGTTATAACTTTTCAAATAATAATGTGGTTGTAGGTGAAGAAGGAGACATTAATAAATATGATGTTGAAATCAAAGAAATTGAGCAGAAATTATTTGGAGTTGAGATGAAAGATCAGAGGCAGCAAGAAAATTATGTCCATAGAGACATAAAGGAGACAAAAATATCGATCCAGCAAGATAAAGATGGAAGCAGCCAACAGTTCAAAACAGGATCTACTGAAGTCCAGAAAGTCGATGATGGAAGATTGGTGCTTGAAGCATCAAAAGAGGCCGAAAGGTCTTATCTTTTTAAAACTAACAGTTTGTTGATGAATGCAAGTACAGCATTGGACAAGAAATATGTTACTATAAAAGCAATCAAAGACTATAGTTGTAATCAAGAAAGAGTTCTTGATTATTTTTCATTGCAAAAAGTTAAGTGTTCAGCACAATTGGAGACGAAAGCATCAAACAAAGAGGAACTACTCCGAGGAATTGACGAAAGAAAGTGTTGGGAAGGCCGCTGGAATCCGATCGACAGAGTGAGTGATGAGTTACCAAATCGAGTTGATACTTTGAAGGACCAGCAACAAAACAAAGTTTGGAATCCTGAAGGGAGCAAGTCATCGGGACTTGTGGCTATCACATTATTACAAAAAAGCGACAGACCTCATAGACAAGAGTCTATGGAAACTTCTCTACATGGGGACTCTGATGCAGGAGCATCAAAGCTAAATTTTCATTATTCATTTGTGTGATTTAGGGGGTGAGGTGTTTTAACTATTTTGCTCATTTTAATAAATTAAGAGAGAAAATATAAATGTGAGGATTATTGTAAACATTCCTTTAATAATTAAGGATATGAGTGGAGTTGAATTAGGTAGATAATCTAGGGATTAGGAATTCCTTAAACAGGACTTAGTTGACTCCAAAAAAATGATAAATCTAATTTAGATTTTAGTTAAGATTTGTGTGGAGGAAATTATGGAGTGGAATAAATTAATATTTATGTATAAATAGGAGGATTGTGTGAGGATGGAAGAAAGTGAAGAATACAGAGAGATTGAAAGGTTTTGTAAAAGGGCCGAGAGCCAAGAGGCCATCCATTGTAATATTCGGCATATTGGTTTGAATCTGAATTTCTTGTGTTATTATTGTATGCCAGTATTAGTTTGTGTTGCCTCTCTTTTCTTCATATGTATTTTGAGCTGAATAAAATATAGTTTTAATGAAGTATTTTATTGAGGATTTTCATGTTGAAAGAAGCACGCACGCTAGTATATGCTAGGATCTGTTTTAACCCAGTATCCTGGGATCACCAAGCATCAGCGGCATAGAGGACCAATATCGTGGATCAAGGTAATGCTTCAGGTTGAAGTGTTGCTAGAGCACATTCCTCGCTAAGATGGAGTGTTGATTTTTGGGTAGCATCGAATGTGCTCTAGCTCCGAAACTTTGTGGAGGGGCTAGAACACATGAGATCTCCAAGACCCATAAATATTTTGGAGAAATTCCACCCAAAGCTTAAGTTATTCAAATAATTAATTATTTTAATGGAGACCCTAAGTCTAACTTAAGGAAATTAAATAATTAAAGTGAATTAATTTAGACATGTGGGTGAGAATGTTCCAAGTAACGAGGATCAAGTCTTTTCTAATCTTAATCGTCGATTAGAGATTAGATAGCGACCATTGATTCTTCAACTGGAAAAGTATTAAAGGAAGGTTTGGGGTCAATGGGAGAACACACACGAGTGGGAGCACTTGAGCTAAGTCGAAATTCTAGGGCGTAGTTCACAGAATTTTCGAGTGAGCTTGCAGTGCAACGAGGGGTAGTTTAGCAGTGGGATATCTGATCCAAGGCCAAGAATATAATAGCAGAGAGGCAGATCAGCACCAGAGGAGCAGCGCATGCCCAGCGGGGGTATCGCAGGCCCAGCTAGGCTCACGCAGAGCCAGCCCAGAGGCTCACATAGGCCCAGAGGGGTGACGCAAGCTTAGAGGAGCTGACACAGAGCCACAAGGGGCAGCGCTGGGGTTTCAGTGGGCCAAATCGAGCTCGTATTCAGCAGATCAGAAACGGTGACGCAACCACACTGAAGGGTGATGCAGTCTTAGCGCAAAGATTGTTGGGGACTGCATAGGCACCTGTGGGGTTCTTCATTCTGAGCTGAATCAACCATAATATTTGTCTCCAGAGATAGAGGTACTTCTGCCGAGATTTTCTCTGTTGGGTAAACCACTACTGGTACCCTAGTTTGTATTCAGAAATCTGCATAATAATAAAACCCTCAAGAGTTGTTGAACCGGTTTTCCCGCATTGTGTTTTTCTGAGGACATTTGTCTGAAAAATCTTGTGTCCTTTGTTGAATGTGCTTATTTCTTCAGTACTTGATCTATATATTTGTGTAGGCAACAGTGTATTTACTTCGACGTTTTTCTTGTGTTATTCAAAAAAATAACTTGTTAAGTTATTAAAACAAGTAGAAGTATATCAAACTACTGCTGTAGGATTTTTGTTTAGTAAATTCAAAAAATTTCACATCTTGGAGCTTCTCTATTGTCATTTGTGAATGGTTGGATATACTCTACTACATGTAAGTACAAAATTTTGATGTTATTCTTGTTACTTTTGTCATATATGCTGGATTAGGATTTTCGTTGTTTTAGGGCTAATTGATGCACACAAATTATTGCTTAATATTGTGGGATTATCTCTATTATAATGTTCTCTCCATGTATGGGCGATGTAGTGTGAGTGAAATCTCCTAGGGATAAAATTTGACCATGATAAGCCATTCCTCTTGTGCATTTGAAGTATAAAAGCTACAAGATTGCCTTCACTTGACCTAGAGGGTTTGTGAAGTAATTTTGAGGCCTCCTTGACTGGGAACCAAAAAATCTTACACATAATCAACATAGACTCCATTCTCCCAAAGATTAAGGCACTGATCTACCAAGGGTGGTCACCAAAACTCTTATTCTTTCAACTTCTCCCAAGTCTAGCCACATTGGGGTGCCTAGGGCATCAATTTCCTAAGAAGCTAGCCGTTGAAAAAATTCAATCTCCTAGGGTCTCCTGCACTGGCCTTTCCTCTAGCCCTCCAAATTTGAAGACATTCCGACAGTGGAATTGAGAGAAAATCCAAGCCCTAGCTCTGAGACCAAAACTTGCCTTGTCATCCCCAAAGTTAGCACTTCCCAAGGTCAAACCAACATATTTGAGTAATTGTATTTTCTTTGATCCTCTCTCCACCTTGTCTAGGGTAAGGATATCATTGGTTGCTACATTCCTCCCTCATACCCTAGACTAGATCCACTTGGCCCCGTGTGGTCCCACTCCTTTGAAAGACCATTCTTCAAGAACCATCCAGGATACCAATTCTAGAAAGGATTTTAGGGATTGGGAAGCTCTTTCACAAGTCTTATTCCATAACCCAACCCTCAAATCCCCTCTTCCTTTCCCTAGATTACCTAGTACCTTGCTTCCAAAGCCAGCAAGCTCCATCCTTCAAACTCTTCTAGGAAAGGGTTTGGGTCGCTCATATTCATTGATTTATCATTCATTAGTGATTCCATAACATATTGGACCTCCTCCCATCGGTGAAAATCTGTAAATAGAAGGGAGCCTTAGATGAGGTGACAGTGGTCTATGTCTCCATTTGTTGCCCTTGGCCTAGCATTTGCCCTTTAGGGATCCACCTCGAGTCCCTTGTTAGTTTGAGCGGTAACACACCCCATTCCCAACACCTGCAAAAAGGGACATTACATATTACCATTAATTACTAACATCCTAGAATCCTCAAAGCTATATCCCTTACTAGACATGGGTTGTTAAACTAAAATATCTAGGGGGAGCACCTAGGTATCCCCCTTCTAGGGGAGGGGGTGCTCAAATGTCACCCTTTTGGAGAAACACATCCCTCACATTAGGGAAATGTTTTCCCATGTGTTTCCCTGAGTTTCTCCCAAAGAGAGGCAGGGAAACCGTTTCCACAAGCATACCGTCGTCCCTAGAGCGTGGGAAACATGGAGGGCGTACCCACCACTCTAGGGTATGCATCCTCGTGGAACACTGTTATGAATATAATATATATAAAAATAATGCAAATATAAATAATAATAACAAACATAATAACGATTAATTAGTGATTAGTATAGAAGAGGCATGTCTCTAAGGGCATAACCATTCAATAAGGGGCACCTGCCTAGGTATATAAGCGGGCCCTCATTTGTAACAATCTCATCATCATATTCTCATTCATACATTTTACATATATACTTGTATCCTCAATGGACATCTTCATATTCAAAGTGTTTTGGAGTATTTAATTGGTGTACGTATGAACTTTGTTCGTAACAAACACTAGAAATACATATGGCCTAGATACTAAGTTTTCAAGTTAATGGTTATAAATGGCAGAAAACTACTACTTTCCAGGGAAATGAATCTGCAAAGAAGCATATCTATATGTGGTAAGATTTTAATTTTTGCACATGATTACAAGAAACTGCATCACATTACTACAAGTACCATAAGCTTGAGATTTGTATCACGAGAACTTAGATCACATTCATGGATATATTGACATGTCTATGGATTAACTAAGTTTAGAAACAGATTGAAAAAATATAAGATATGATAATGTTATTAATGTCCATAAATGACCAAGAAATAGGTCAATGGGACTACAGAATACAGTCAGTCAATAACAGACAATGGGAGTTCAAAGATCGCTGTTAAGAGCGCTAACATCAAAAAAGATACAAATGACAATATTAAGAAAGAGAAGAGCATGCTTTATCCGTAATTGAGGGATTAAAAGTCCACACAATTCAGCAAATACTGATTCTTAAAGCAGAATAAAATTGTTTCACCATCAACTTGAGAACGAAGCTGAATTTGTCCTATCTGTCTGTTCACAATTTCATCAAATATGGACAGATGCAAAACAAGTTTTCAAGAAATCCTGCCAGCAGTTAGAACACCCTATCCATTTATAATTTTATATACAACTAATATATAATAAATGATAAGTGGACAAATGGAGTTCTAGCCATTAGATTACATTCCCTTAACTAGTGTCAGGCCCCAAGAAACAAAAGCTGCAGTTGAATACATGGAAAATAAAATGACTTCACTAAATTGCTCCAACATCCCGGATAACTGCTGGCAGTCAACTACCGCAAGTGCATCATGCTCTCTCCCTTTTCTTGTTTTGTGAAGGCCTACCTCCGATGCTCTGTCCCAGAAGCAATGATATATCCTACTACCTGGCAATCCTTTAACGTGGCCTATTCTTGAAGGTGGACATTACTGTACATTATTGATCCTTAAATGAGGCATCCATCCTCAATTGTGACATGGTTCAATGCAACTGAATTAACAATCTTTACATTTGAGCCAATTTTGCAGTGGCATCCAACAGATCATTTGAGTCTACATTTGTCACCCAATTGTGACCCTTCTCCAAGCAAGCAGTGTGGTCCAGTCGTGGTTTTGGCACCATATTCTGATTAGGGATGATCAATGTTGTTATGAGTAGACAGAATGTAACCTGTAAGATGGGTTGCCTCTCCCACGACGACTCTGTTTATGTCACCAAAACCATGAATAGAATTCAATATTGGGCAGTGTTTACTCTTCCTCACAATATAAGAACAGCATTTCAATCAATAATGACATCAGGGAATGTGAGTCCAAAGTGCAAGTTTTGGCAGTGAATTAACAAAAAACTCGGTGATGTAGCTAATCCATTGAAACAATTAAGAGATGGTGTTGAATGTAGGAGAGAAAAAAGACTATGATTGGAAGTTGAGTTGTGGATGTGTATTTTATTGCCAAAACCAATGCTACAACTTAGTCACTAGAAACACAAACCAAATAACTCCTAATGTGTAATGTTATTTTTTCTGGTGCTTCTTATGACATGGTTAGGATGGACTTTCAGAGTTGGGGGCAGACAGGTCACAGGTGCAGGGTGGCGTCATCAGCAGGCCCTAGGGGCTTTTGGAGGGGTTTTGAGGAGTTTTTATGAGGTCTGATGGCATTTGCTTCGTATATTCCATCATCCGCACAGTTCGCCTTTCGTTTTGTTGCATTCCGACAACTTTCGAAAAACTGAATTATTAATGGGCCTGACTCAAATAATTATGCCTAAGGTGGCATTTCGGGAGGAATTATTGGCTAAACACCTTAGTGTAATAGCTCGTTGGAACCGGAATGAGGAGATCTACAGGATGGGGTGGCTAGAAGTGATTTTCAGTGGCCTGAAGAGGGAATACCATTGGTCTGTACCAACAAACAACTCTATAAGAGGCACTTGGGAAAATCCACTTATGAAAAAAAATTGATGGCTATATTGCATGAAGTGGATATTTGGTGTCCATACCTACTCGAGCATGTTGGAAAGTGTAACTAGGATCGGTCTTCAGAATGACTATGTAATTATGAATTTATGTAATGAAGAAGACAAAGATAATAAAATGTATTTTGTAAATACTTGCTTCATGGGTTTCATGAGCAAGGAGTTATATTATAGGTCAAAAGACTTCTTCTTGATGTCTTTTAGGGGTTTCTCAACTTGTCATAAATGTATAAATTAGAGTCATGTATTTGAAGGATTGTTACACTTGAAAAGAACTATAATAGATGCCTCAAGACCTTGTCAATGTGCTTATGAAACCTTGGCTCGATGGGATAAATATACTCTTGACAAGTCGGCCTTAGAAGTTGCTGGAAGAAGTTGGGTCCCCTCAAGAAGACAAGTCGGCCTACATACAGATAGACAGGTCAGCCTAAAAGGAGGGAAACTGTCCCTATATATAGAAGCTTTGTGGCCTCACATGCAAGAGAGAATAGTTCAGATATCTCTGTGATCTTCAGATAAGTCGAGATATAATGCGTAGGACAAGTCTGCAATAGAATGCGATGATAAGGACTGCAAGGAAGGAAGGCAGGACAGCAAAGGAAGAAGCCTATCCAGTGAAGAAAGAGAGACCCTCTTGTATCTCTGTCTTGGGTCTAATCCTCTCGGACAAGTCTGCAAATAGGATGCAAAGAACAGTGCGTAAAAGAAGAGATCAGACAGCGAAGGAAGGAGGCTTTCAAAGGATGCGAAGGAGGGATAATATAAGGTTTTGTCTTGGGTTACAATACCTCGCATACATTCAGGGAAGGCAGAGATTCTTCTGAGTTAGTATTACAAAAGAATACATATCACTGTTTGGGTATCTAATCAGGAAAGAAGGAGCCGAGGAAAGAACGAGGTGGAGCCTAAACAGTAGAAGAGTAAGTCGAGATATAGGAGACCAAAATATGCCTTTAGAAACAAGATAGAGACTTCTCTAGTACATGAAAAGAACTGTGGTGCAGCATGGTGCAGTACGGTGCAGAAAGAAAGGATCAACCAGAGAAGCCTAGAAGCAGCAAGGAATAATGAAAAGGTCTTGGTGGCATACTATTTTCAAGGGTCTGTGTCGTGGTCAAGGTATTTGTCAACTGAAAGTCTATAAGAAGAATTACTTGCGGGTTTTCCTCTCCAAGAGGGAGAGGTTTTGGCCCTGGCTTGAAGAGCCTAAAACTTGTGTCTCTTGTGTTTTGATAATTGACTTGATGAAAGACATGATAAGCTAATAAAGAGAAGACCTAAGTAAGAGAAGTGAGATCACAAGTAACTACGCCCTACCAAATTCTCAACATGGTTTCAGGGCTAAGGTGCTAGAAAGGGCATAGAGACACTCAAGGATCAGGTTTCATGGAAGGCATCAAATCAAGGTGAAGGATTGAAGAATCAAAATCAAAGAAGGAAGTCTACAACAGCAAAGGTTTTGGATCCTCATCTACAAAGTTAGAAATTCTTTAAAAGTTGAAAAGTATATGAAAGAAGGCAGTAATGGATTCAGACCCCTAGTCACACAGCAGTTCGGATCTTTGTATTAATGAACAGCATTGGATCACAGTATACAAAGCAAGGATTTGATTAGAAGAAAGTTCAGTTTTACAGTGAAAGAAATCCTTATTAGTACAGTAAAATCAAATCTCCTGATTAGTCAGTTTTCCACGGTGAAAGAAATAAGACAGTTTGGTGTTTAGACAGTATTATAGTACCATCCTAAATGTGCCAGCAGTTCATTTCCATCTCAAGGTATTGCCATCAAAAGCTCTAAGGCAAGTGACCTATCATCCTTGATCATTCAAGGAAGCAGCAAAACATCCTCATCAATCACCATCAAAAGGGAAGCCAGATCTAAAGGCTTTGACATCATAAAAGGAGCAATCTCCTTCATTGAAGGACTTTTCATTTGGAAGAAAATCATTCAAAGGGAGCTTCAACCATCATCAAAGTAATCAAGCTGAAGATTTCATCTTCACTTGTCAAGTAAGTATCTTTTATTTTATAATAAAATTTGATAAAATGACTTCGTGTTTGGGTCATCGAAATTCCTTACATGAGAAAGGAGGATAGATGTAGTCCTCAAAAGGGAAGTCATTGATGTCAATGGAAAAGTATCTGAAGGTTAAGTATTGTTTGAATAACATGGGAAGGGATCAAAGGACTCAAAATATTCTTATGAAATCAGTGAAAGGTCCTCTCATCTCTATGTAGCAGGATTGGAGAAATGTGATAAGCTATTCTCTGTAGATGCAGAAAATAGAATCTCAATTATGAGATCTGAAAGAAATGATAAAAGTTAATCATCACTATTCTAACTGGTGAGCAAGGTAACAGGTATCCACGGGATAAGAAAGTTACCTCATTCAACAACTTATGGTTTCTATGCAAGATAGAAAAATACAAGTTGTGGGCAAAAGTATTAAATGTTAAAGAAAGCTCATATCACCGGAAAGGATGGAGGAAGCTAAAGAAAGGAAGTTCAAGGAAAGAGGAAGTCAAAGATCTTTACTATGGTTAAGATAGTCTCCCTCACAAAAGGCCTTTTCATTTAGGATATGACTACAATAAATATATGCGGTGTGACATCATGAAAGCATTGAGAAGCAAGAGCTTGTGACATCACCATGGAGAATCATGGAGGACAAGAAGAACAAAGTTCATGGCAATCAAATATGAAAGATATAGCTCTTGGGAACCTTATTGAAGAAGTCATCCAGGACGAGACTCATCATACATCGAAAGAAAACATTTGCCAAAATAAGGATTCACCAATCTAGAGAGGAAGCAAGTGTTTCATCAGGAACTCCAACTTCTGAAACTCATGAAATGAGGGTATGATGACATAAAAGATGAAGCAGATCAAGGGATTGAAGACATTTCAATCAAGGAAGCTGATGAAAGAACACTAGATGACCTAAAGGTAAATGAGGTATCTATGCTTGTATATTATAATGTCATGTCGTATGGTTGCAAGTAAAATTGATCACTACTTCTATCCTGAAAAGCATGATCAAAGGAAAGGGATCTCCTCCTCTAAGGATGCTGAAAGGCATGGTTCACACTAGATGAAATCAACATAATATATATTCTCATATGAAGTATGAGATGATTGGCAACTATTAAGGAACTTCGATTGGAAGCTCCTGGAAATAAAATTGTGTGGAAGGAAGAGATCGTGAGAAGTGAAACTATGGTAAAAGGCAGACAACATCCAAGGAAGAAGAGTTGACTAGGAGATCTCCTGGGAAGATATGTGGACTCTGATAAAAGTCTGGAAAAGATAGAGACCCTTGACAATACATATCTTTAGGAGATGTGTCAATCTGTAAACAAAGGATGTCGATGCCTACAAGAAGACGTCATGATGAAAGATCATCACTAAGGTAATTTTTATTTAAGTATTCATATTTATAATTGAATAATATCTGGATGAGCTTATGCGGGGTTGCCAAAGGGAAGTATATGTCTTCCACAGTTGACAACCATATGAAAGGATGGAAGATCCTTGGAATAAATACGGTTTGAAGGAAAGCAGCATGACATGAATGTAGACCAGATGAGGAGACTAATGGATCACTCTTTGAAGGAATTATGAAAGTGATGAATGGTCTGTGCCCCTTGAAGAAGTCCCGAAAGAAGAAGACTTCACAACATGACATCGAAGAAAGAAGGTTACTCCATGCAGCTGGACATTCCATGGAGTTGCTACAGGTCTCTGATTAAGAGGGAGCTTAGGTAAATTCCTTGTATAGGAATGAGTACATTCCTTTAAGGAATGAATTGGTCATCCCTTGTTAAGAGAGAGTGATAGTTATGTTTTTCTATCTCATGTGTCATGCACCGGGACTAACAGCCGTAAGTCTTAGTGAAGGCCATGGAGAGGAATGTAGACACATGGTATATGTATCCTCCCTATGTGAGAGGGAGAGATAGACACACATTCTTGTCTTCATTGGAAGAAAGAATGGAGTATTTTGGGATTTGGTAACCATCTGGCATCTGATGCTCTTTGAGAATGTGGTAGAGCATTCTGATAAGAGTAGTCGAAGGACCGATATTCTTTGAGGATTAGTTATCTCGATAAGAATAGTCCTATGAGGTCATACTCGGTGAATACCCAGGTGAGGGATGTACCTTGAGAGACGATAATGATGATTAGAAGTCATTAGACTCGCCAGTATTGTGCTCTGATCTTATGGAGAGATAGAGTTGTTAGTCAAGGCCTTGCTATGTGACAATGCTGGTTAATATGATGCTATAACAGATGGATTACCAATCAAATTCTTCTTATGAGATTCTTCAGATTGAGAATGACCATGTACTATTATGAATACCTCCCTAGTTAAGAGGGAGTGTTGGAAAGTGTAACTAGGATCAGTCTCATAATGACTATGTAATTATGAATTTATGTAATGAAGAAGACAAAGATAATAAAATGCATTTTGTAAATACTTGCTTCATGGGTTTCATGAGCAAGGAGTTTTATTATAGGTCAAAAGACTTCTTCTTGATGTCTTTTAGGGGTTTGTCATCTTGTCATAAATGTATAAATTAGAGTCATGTATTTAAAGGATTGTTACACTTGAAAAGAACTATAATAGATGCCTCAAGACCTTGTCAATGTGCTTATGAAACCTTGGCTCGATGTGAAATTTGCCTTTAGCAACAAGATAGAGACTTCTCTAGTACATGAAAAGAAGTGTGGTGCAACATGGTGCAGTACGATGCAGAAAGAAAGGATCAACCAGAGAAACCAAGAATAAGAAGCAAGGAATAATTACAAGGTCTTGGTGGCATACTATTGTCAAGAGTCTGTGTCATATCAAGGTATTTGTCAACTGAAAGTCTATAAGAAGAATTACTTGCGGGTTTTGGCTGTGAAAATTTCAAATTTGAAATACTACTGCAGTTACAAATTTATTTCTCCTACTTATTTTTCACAATAAGTTATTTACAATAAACCCTTCAGTAAATTTCAAAATAAATTCTACTGCAATTATCACACAAGTACATAGAGAAAAGAACAGTGAAATATAAGCACAAGAATCAATCACATTGACAATTGTCCCCGAAAAAACCCAATGTGGGAAAACCAGTGCAGCAGATGAGGGTTTATATATTAATCTTCAGCAACAATTTCTTTACAAGGAATGACTGACAAAATGATTGCAAAACTTCCAAGAAAACACCTGAGATCATTTTTCTCCTGACTTCCGAAGATTTTCTAACACCTGAGAGGCTCACTAGCCTTCACTATGTCACCCCTGCGTGATTCCCTGCGCAGAGACTGCGCATCACTACTGCGTTGTCCCTCTGTGCAGCCCCTCTACCCTTATGTATCCTTCTTCCTCGAGCTTTGACTGTTGCTGGGACCCTTTGCTTCCTCCGCCCTACAACTCTCCCTCTGAAATTGAATTCTAAATTTTGAAGAATCGACTTCCCTCGAGTTACTGAGTGTATGCCAAGCTTGTTTTCCAAATGGCCTTCAAGCCTTCCTTTATAATCTTCTCATTGATAAATCAACGGCCCAGATTAGAAGTCTAATCAATGGCTAAGATTAAATCTTGACTTGATCTTCGTTCTCTAGAAGATTCACACTCTGTTTTATTAATACCCATTAATTATTTAATTTCCCTAAGTTTAGACTTAAGGTCCCCATTAAAATAATTAATTATTTTAATAAAACATGAACCGAGTGGAATTTCCACAAACGGTTTCTGGGTTCTTTGGAATACTGGTGTCCAAGCCTCCTCACCAAATATGAGACTTAGATCACTTTCTAATGCTACAAAAATCAACATTGGCCCTGGCTTGAAGAGCCTAAAACTTGTGTCTCTTGTGTTTTGATAATTGACTTGATGAAAGGCATAATAAGCTAATAAAGAGAAGACCTAAGTAAGAGAAGTGAGCTCACAAGTAATTATCAATTAGAGAATTGAATTAAACTACGCCCTACAAAATTCTCAATAGAGCAACATTCGAAATAATACCAATCATCGAAACCTTATATACTTCCTAGAGCATAGGATTTCATCCCCCAAGCAACAAAGATGGGTCACCAAAATGTTGGGATATGATTACGAGATAATTTATAAGAAGGGCAAAGAGAATATGTTAGAAAATGCTCTCTTTCCAAAGTATGAAGAGGAAGGGTCTCTCTTTTCACTCTCCTTCATAATAACAGACTGGTTGAATGGCATCTGCAAAGAATGGCTCACAAGATTGTCCACCTAATCAAGACTACACTTTGAAAAATGAAGAAGTTTAGTATAAAGGGCATTTGTAATTGGATACATAGTCCACTTTTAAAGCAATGTGTCATCTGAACTTCATTCCTCTCCAACAAGTTATTTCAGTTTTTATATAACATATAAAAGGATCAAATGTTCCTTTTTTTAGAAGACATGTAGAAGAACATCCGCACTTTTCCAGCAAAATGTGACCTTTGCCAAGGAAGAAACATTGAAAACTCAAGGAAACTACAACCTTAACCCAATCTTCCAACTGTATGGACTGACATTTCAATGAACTTCATTGTGGGCTTACCAATATATAGTAATAAATCTATCAACATGGTTGTGGTTGATCACCTTTCCAAATATGCTCAATTTTGTGCCCTACAACACCTCTTTAAAGCCTCCACGGTTTCTTAATGTGAAAAATTCATCTATCACGCAACTGGAAATTATTTTTCTAATTGTTAATTTTTTTAACAATTTATCTGACGTCTGCTACGACAAATATCAAATAATTCACACTGTGATTCTCATGAATAAACTGCGAAAGAAAATACCATTGGAAATTGAGAAAATCTAGCACACACACACACAAATTTTACACAGTTATTTTTGGACAAATGCCCCCAGAAAAACCCAACTTGGGAAAACCAGTGCAGCAGCTGAGAGTTTTATACTATTAAGCAGCAGTGAAATTCTGAGTACAATCTGGATGCCTAAAACTAGAAATCCATAGCAAAAAAAACTTGCCAAACTTATCAAGGGAATTTCCCTTCCTCCACAAGCAACGTCAACACAACTTATCTTCAGAAACTCGTCATGCTAGACCTCACGTTGGCTTCTACGCAGTGCTTGTGCAGACCCTTGGACATCTAGCCCGGAACTGCCTCTGATCAAGTCGTTTTGTCTATCTCTACTGAAGAAAATGATCCTCCAACCTTCTGGAAGTCTTTCCAAGCCTCTAGAAGTTGAATCAATTTTTCCTCCAACTAAATCAAATTGCCCTCTGAAGCTGACTACACAATCATCTGTGCTGCCTCCTTGGGAATAACTTTGCCTCTTGCTACTGCCTCTCTGGATCTGGAAAACTTCCTCCAGATCACTGTCCCTACCCCTCACTGACATTGTGTCCCTCTCTAGCTCGAACTCTATTGTTGCTAGCTCGATCTGCACAAGGAACTGTTGCTCAACTGTCTCTGGTGTATTCTCCAAGTGCCCATCGACGACTTCTTATAATTCTTTGTTGGAGTACCAATTGTTGATTTTTGTAGCATCGGATGTGCTCTAGCCTTGAGATTTTGCAGAGAAGCTAAGACACATGTATTATGTTGATTTTTGGTAGCATCGTATGTGTTCTAAGTCTCAAAATTTGCAGGGAGGCTTAGACACATGTATTCCAAAGAACCCAGAAAGCGTTTTGGGAAATTCCACCCGAATTGTGTTTTATTAAAATAATTAATTATTTTTTAATGGGAGCCTAAGTTTAAACTTAGGGAATTAAAATAATTAAAGCATATTAATAAAACATGATGTGAATCTTCTAGAAAAAAGAACGAAGATCAAGTCAAGTTAATCTTAGCCGTTGATTAGCGATTTAATCTCAGTCGTTGAAGTCTCAACATGAAGATTATAGGAAGGACTTTATGGGCATTTGGAAAAACACACCAAGTGAGTCTAGAGATTGATTTTCTCAAGTGAGCAATGCTCAGCAGCAGAAAAGATCATCGAGTTGATTTGATTGCAATGAGGGGCAGTGATAGTTCCGATTGGAAAGTCTTTACCTGAGACGGGAATACATCGCAAAGAAGGCAGAGAAGAGGACACAGAACAGCCAGCGTAGCAGAGGCAACGCAAGGCCACGCAGAGGCAGCGTTGCAGCCTTGAGGAGATCAATGATTTTGCTGAGGATCAGTCAGATTCAACGCCAGGGTGTGAGACCGAAAAGGCCAGAAGATCAGATCCAGCCAGCAGAAGATCCGATAGAAAGAGCTAACAAATTTCCTAGCCAGGGTGACGTAGATCTACGCATAGGCTGCATAGAGACTGCGTAGAGGCAACGTGCGATTGTCCAGTTCAGCGTGGGATCAGTGTCGAATCTCCAGTGTTAGTGTGAGGACATTTTCTCACTAATTCTCTGTCAGTAATTTTCTATGTATGGATGGCCAGTAAGGCATCCTAGTTGTATTCAAAACTTTTGCATAATAAAATCAAACCCTCATCTGTTGCACCAGTTTTCCCACATTGGGTTTTTTTGGGGACTTAGTCCAAAAATAACGGTGTCATATGTGTGTTAGTTTTCTTCTTGCTCAGATCTTGTTTCCGCGTTTATTCTTCCGCGGTTTATTTATGTAGTCAAGGTTGCTAAGTATTTGCTTCAATATTTACTTGTAGAACACAATAAATAACTTGCATGATTAATCAAGTAGGAGAAGTAATATCAATTTGTTGCAATAGGGATTCTGAGTTTAGGAATTTTCACATGGTATTGAGATTGTATAACAACGCATATGAAGCAAGAGAGCAAATCAGAAGAGTTCAGCATTAAAGAGAAGGAGGGAGATCGAAGAGTCGCGTAGGCAACAGATCGAATCCCCAAGCAATTGCGCAGTCCAAGCCAGGAGGGCAAGATTTGCAAGGCAATCTCTCTCTGAGTGAGTCGACAAAGAGGTACGATTTCCAGTCTGCAATTTGTCAGCAGCAAAGGGAACAGCGCAGACCAGTTTCTGGTGGGAAGCAGTTTTTGTAGAAATTTCTGAATCTTAATTCTTATGCAGAAATTAGTATTGTTAATCCGGTTAAGCTCCTCCTACTTAGATAAGTTATCAACTGAATAAATTCAAGTTAACATCGAAGCAAAACACATAACAGATCTCTACCAATTCAGATCTAGAATAAGCACATGCACACATTGACAAAGTGACACAGTTATTTCTGGACAAACTGTCCCCGGAAAAACCCAAGGTGTTTAAACCGGTCTCTGGCTGCTGGAGGGCTCTATTATTAAGAATATTTTTGAATACACAACTCTGGGTTCCAGATCTGGAAAACCCGACAAAGAAAACTCTAGATCTACAGCTATTGGCTGACCTAGGACCAAAAATACTGACTGATCCACACCCTCAAACGGGATTTACAGAACTCAGTCAAATCTAAGCCTAGAAACCCCAACATTGTCCTTGAAATGCACTGCGTCAGCCTCTGAAGCCCCTGAAAGCCTCTGCGTCAGCCTTGGATGTCCTCCAAACCCTCAGCGTTGCTTCTGGAAGGGACTACGTCACCCCATAATGGGCGACGTAGTCACTACGCTACCCCTAAGGGTCTCTACGCAACCCCTGAAGGGTTTCTTGAAAATGACGTTGTCCTTGCTGCTGCCTTCCTCTGCACTGTCCTTGAGCTGATCTCTTCTCTGCCTCTTTGTGTATTCTAAACCCTGGGATCAGATCATCCCCTTGGTCTAAATTCCCCTCTCTACAGCTGAAGCACTTCTAAGTATTCTTAGCCAACCCTGCCCTAGAATCTCAGCTTAGCTTCAATGCTCTGCCTCTGTGTGTCTTTACAAATGACCCCAGGCCTTTCCTTTATACTTTTCTCGTTGACAAATCAACGGCCATGATCAAATCTTGAATCAATGGCTAAGATTAAAAGAAAGCTTGATCTGTGTGACTTAAGACAATTTTATCACATGTTTAATTAAATTCACTTTAATTATTTTATTTTCCTAAGTTTTAACTTAGGAAATACATTAAAATAATTAATTAATTTAATATCTCCTAAACCAGATGAAATTTCCCAAATCCATTTTTTTGGGTTCAGAGATCGTGAATTCTATCCCCCACGGGCCTGGGGACCTAGAGCACAACTGATGCTACCCCAAATACACAAAATCTCAACACTCCCTCTTAGCATCAAGGGTGTGCTCTAGTAACACATCACACTTATGCATTACATGACTTTGAGTACTAGTTCTGTGCTGCTGAAGCTTGGCCTCCTGCCACTCAACTCTGCATTGTTGTTGCCATTCTATACTGCTACCCATGACTCTGCCACTGCAACCACTGTACTACAGCTCCCTCTCAATATGTTGCATCTGTGCTGCTGATAGCACTGCCATTGCTGATCTGCTACACTGCAACTTCAGTTGTTGAGAGAAACAACTGAATCTCCTGCTCAATCTTCGACAAACAAGTTTGATGGGTTGCATCCTCATCACTGAAGCTCCATAGGCTACAAATCTGTGCTGGCATCTAAAGAACGATGCACAGCTACAGCTCTGCCTATGTAATCAGACTTCCACTACACTACTGAAGTCACATCAACTCCTTGTGCTGAAATCTATCACGCTGTTGTTGCACTGCGTTGTCCCTCTGAAGCTCTTTGCGCTGCTGCAACTCTACACTGCGTAAGCAGCACTGCTCTGCGCTGTTGAAGTCACATCAGCCTCTGCACTGCTACCGCTTCTACGCTACTGCTACTTTGCTCTACGCTACTTCTGCCAACCTTCAGATCTGCCTCTGCCTCTGCCTCATTTGTGATCTATGCACCCACTGCTCCACTTGTCCCGCTACTGTCTTAAGGTTGTCGTAGCTCTCTTGTGATCCAAGAGATGAGCTGCTCAAGGATCTGCCTTTCTTTCATGTAGCTCCTCTACATGTCCATGTCACCCCACCTCCGTGGTTCATGAGCACTCATGGCTACATCATCTCCTGACCCATCATCTACCACCGCTACTTCGGAAGAAGATGCTTCCTTGTCCTTTTTCTTTTCTGGACAATGGCTAGCAAAATGTCCCATTTCCCCACACTGGAAGCACTTGACCTTTGAAAGATCCTTCTTCTTCTTCGGCTGCTTCTTCGATGCTGAGGCTACATCTTCCTCCTCTTCCTTCTTTACTTTTCTCAACTCAGGGTTGTGCTGCTTCTTGGTGAATCTGCATAGTTCTTCTTGCCGCAGGATTGACCACAAGTTGTCCCAATCTGGGAGGTCCGCTCTACCCAAAATACTTTGGACAAAGGTTTCCCACTCATCTGTGACTGCATTGAGGGCAATCCTGACTATCACTGCATCATCTACAGTTGCACCCGTTGCAGTCAGCTGATCCCTGATTGACTGCAATCTAAAGAGGAAATGCTCGATGTCTTCTCCCTTAGTCATCATGAATGACCTCATTTAGGCCTCCAACAGCATCTTTCTTTGGACTTATTTTCCCTCATACAGGGAAGTCAAGGCCTTCCACATTTCGTTAGTTGTCCTCTTTTCTGCTATGTGTGGTACAATATGGTCCTTGATACTGTCCATCTTCAGCCGCTTGGCATGCCCAGCAGCTTCCCCATGCTTCTGTATGAGATCCACATCTGTCGGTGTGGCCAGAGTCTGCTCTGCATGGTCTCTTAGACCGTGTGCCTCAAGGACAATCAAGATCCTTGCCTTCCACACCAAAAAGTTTGAGAGGCCCTCTAGCCTATCCTAATCACGCAAGTCCATGAGGAGCCATCTGCTCAAAATGTGTCAGAGTTCCTCCTCTCTATACTAGAGATCTAGATCTAGGGTCCTTTACGAACTGGGCACCCTCTACAACACTTGATTTCCCTCCTTGGAGATCTACCAAATCAACTATGATTCAGCTTCTTCTTTGATCCTCTAATCAAACTGCAAGTTTCCTTTGACAAGAAACTCTCTGAGAAACTAATCTCTTCCCAATCTTTGTCACTTGTGCTAAGGCTAAAAATCTGAAAACTTCAGAAATTTAACCCCACCAGCTCTTCTAAATTTTTGCACCTTTTCTGCAGACTTTTCTGGATCTAACAGATTCAGATCTAAATCACATTGGCTGGCTTCAGACCCAACCAACGTTGTTTCTGAGTTGCCTCTGTGCGGTAATTGCATGGGCTTGCTAGGACACAACGCTGGACAGCATCACCCTTCCCTCTGCGTGAATCTGCTCCTGAAAACTGCGTTGTCCCTTCAGATCTGCTTCTCTGCTGCTTTTCCAGCTGCTTTCTGCAGCTAGATCTTTCAAATTCTCCTGTTGGTGACCCTTCTAGATCTGCAATTCCTCTGATACCATGTAGAAATTTCTGAATCTTAATTCTTATGCAGAAATTATTACTGTTAATCTGGTTAAGCTCCTCCTACTTAAATAAGTTATCAACTGAATAAATTCAAGTTAACGTCGAAGCAAAACACATAACAGATCTCTACCAATTCAGATCTAGAATAAGCACATGCACACATTGACAAAGTGACAGTTATTTCTAGACAAACTGCCCCCGGAAAAACCCAAGGTGGGAAAACCGATCTCTGGCTGCTGGAGGGCTCTATTATTAAGAATATTTCTGAATACACAACTCTGGGTTCCAGATCTGGAAAACCCTACAAAGAAAACTCTAGATCTACAGCTCCTGGCTGATCTAGGACCAAAAATACTGACTGATCCACTCCCTCAAACGGGATTTACAGAACTCAATCAGATCCAGGCCTAGAAACCCCAGTGCTATCCCTGAAATGTACTGTGTCAGACTCTGAAGCCCCTAAAAGCCTTTGCGTCAGCCTTGGATGGCCTCCAAACCCTCTGCACTGCTTCTGGAAGGGACTGCATTACACCAGAATGGGTGACGCAGTCACTGTGCTGCCCTTAAGGGTCTTTGCGCAACCCCTGAAGGGTTTCCTGAAAATGACGTTGTCCTTGCTACTGGTGCCTTCCTTTGCGTTGTCCTTGAGTTGATCTCTTCTCTGCCTCTTTCTGTATTCTAGACCCTAGGATTAGATCATCCCCTTGGTCTAAATTCCCCTCTCTGCAGCTGAAGCACTTCTGAGTATTCTTAGCTAACCCTGCCCTAGAATCTCAGCTTAGCTTCAGTGCTCTGCCTCTGTGTGTCTTTACAAATGACACCAAGCCTTTCCTTTATACTTTTCTGGTTGACAAATCAATGGCCATGATCAAATCTTCAATTAATGGCTAAGATTAAAAGAAAGCTTGATCCGTGTGACTTAAGACAATTTCATCACATGTTTAATTAAATTCACTTTATTTATTTTATTTTCCTAAGTTTTAACTTAGGAAATAGATTAAAATAATTAATTAATTTAATATCTCCTAAACCAGATGAAATTTCCCAAATCCATTTCTGGGTCTTGTAGATCATGTGAATTCTAGTCCTTCCACAAAGTTTGGGACCTAGAGCACAATTGATGCTACCCCAAATACACAAAATCTCAACAGTTTTCTTGTAGTCGCAAGTGTTGGTGCAGAAAGCGTCAAGAGAAGGCAGAGAAGAAGACACAGTTGAGGGAATTTTCTTCCTCAGTGAATTCCTAGCCAAGGGATTCTGATTCTCAATTGTTGAGTCGCAGTGTTGAGGAGCAGATCTACTAACTCCAACAGGGAGTGCGTAGGCCAGCCTAGCAACTGCACAGAGGAGAGAGAGGGAGCAGTTCAACATTTTTCAGTCGGCAGAGATGGCAACAAATGGGCTGAGAGATCAAGATCGGTTGGAGGGAGCCTCTAACTATGTGATCTAGTAGGCAAGGATCAGATGCCTGTTAGATGGGCATGATATCAAAGCTTTCATCGATGGTGCGGTAGCTATCCCCGTGGATCAAATCCATTGAAAGAATACAAGAAAGATATGGCAAAGGCAAAGCATTTGATCCTCGACAGAGTGAGGGATCATGTCGTATGCCACATCGCAAGCAAAGGGACTGTAGAGGAGATGTGGGATGCCTTAGCAACGCTATATCAGGGATCTTCCAAGCAGCAGAAGATGTTCTTGCAGGAGAAGATGCAATCAAGATTCAACACGGATGCAGAAGGGAGAGCGCATTAATTCATTCCTGTCTAAGCTTCAAGAAGTCTGAGATTAGCTAGCAGTTGTGGGAGTTGTGCCTCAGGCACCGAGATGGTGAGATTAGCCCTGAACTCAGTTTCAGGTGAATGGCGGGTCTTTGTCCAGAGCATCTTGGGTAGAGAAATATTGCCTGATTGGGAGACAATGTGGGCTTCTCTTCAGCAGGAAGAGATGAGGCGAGACATGATCAAGTGTAATCTTGATGGCAGCAGCAGCAGTGGGACAAAGCCCAAGGAGGAGGAGGAGAATGCAACCCTTGCATCAAAGGGATAGCAGGAGCAGCGGAGACAGAAAAAGGACGTTTCAAAGATCAAGTGCTTCCAATGTGGGGAGTATGGTCATTACGCCACACAATGTCCTCTCAAGAAGAAGGACAAAGATGAGAAGCATGATCCGCAAGCTGCAACCGCAAGGATCAAGGAGGAGTTCGCCATGATTGCCCACATATCTCCTAGGGAGAATTGGGGTGATCTAGAAATGTAGTTCAGCAAAGCTGCAGTTGGATAGGATCATTGAGGAGTCCACCTCATGGATCAATACCTTGCTGCATGAGCCTAAATCAGAAGTAGCAGGATGGACAAGTGTCAGTTGGTGCAGAGGGGTGCCGGAGTGACAGCGCAGTGGTTAGAGAGCACCAGAGTATGAGCAACGCAGAGCAAAGTTAGCAGCAGTGCAGGAAGGCACAACAGAGAGTCAGCAGCAGCACAGCAACGCAGCTGCTTCAGAGGGTTGGCGCAGAGTCTAGCAGTTGGAAAAACACAACGAGTGAGTCTAGAGATCAATTTTCTCAAGTGAGCAGTGCTCAGTAGTGAAGAAGATCATTGTGTCGATTTGATTGTAGTGAGGGGCAGTGATAGTTCCGGTTGGAAAGTCTTTTCCTAAGCCGGGAATACATAGAAGAGAAAGCAGAGAAGAGGATGCGAAAGATGCAGCGTAGTAGCTACGCAAAGGCAGCGCTGCAGCCTTGAGGAGGTCAGTGATTTTGCTAATGATCAGTCAGATCCAGTGCTGGAGTGTCGGGGTGTGAGACCGGAGGGACCAAAAGATCAAATCCAGCCAGCAAAAGATCTGACAAAAAGAGTTGACGCAGTTCCTAGGCAAGGTGACGCAGATCTGTGCAGAGACTATGCACAGGCAGTGTGGGCTTGTCTAGATCAGCCAGGGGTCAGTGTTAGATCTTGTAATATCCCGAAGACCAGAATTTTCAACAAATTAGCACATCTAGGTGTTCCAACTAAAAATAATTGCGATAAAAACACAGAACACAATAAGATCTGGAACTGCAGCACTTTATTTATATTATTAGCTGAAAATAAAATACATGCCCATACAATAAAACTAAGCTCTTGCAGATGGCATGCTTGGCTGCTCATTAAACAAAAAAACAAACACTGAAGCACAATCGTGGACCCTGGATGGATCCACCATACAAAATTCACCACGAGGTTTTCGTCCCGGGATCAATGCTAGAACTAGCACCGACAAGTTCTCAATCAAAACACAATAAGATAGATAAACCGAAATGAATCTAAATGCCTAGCTTTTATCCCCTTTTATAGGCTTGATGGACCTTATTTTATTATTTTCCTTGAAAACCGACAACAAATACCATGGGCCGATACCATGGGAAAATACCATGGTAATACCATGGACAGATTCCGTCCACTTTGACCAAATCAAGAAAGGGAATATTACAAATCCTCCCGCCCAAAGATTGCTTGTCCTCAAGCGATCCACTTTTATCCACAACAGAAGCATTTGTACATTAAAACCAGGATCCCATACAACCTTATGTATTGTTCCATCCCTCCATGTTGAATGGTCCTGAATGGATCCTTCGATACCTGGATCCCAAACAATCCTCTAACCAATCCTTCCCTCGATAGATTTACCTAGATCCCAAACAATCCTTTGACCAATCCTGCCCCCAATGGCTTCTCCTGGATCCCAATGCCACCTAAATCTTGGGACCTGTGGGTTATGGCACCATTTCAGCCCTCCATCACTGCCCGCACCAAAGGGCCCAAGCTGCAATATGCCCTTAGCTGTGAGTATCCTCCAAAGAATCAACCTATCAACAGAATACCAACTCATAATCTCTCGCCAATCCATACTTGGGGAAGGATGAATATGTGCAAATCTACTATGTTGATGGTGTTCGATGCTCAATTCATTCTTCTCTACTTGGTTACCCAACATGATGCATTTGGAGAACTCTGCCCTGCTCTTCCCAATGTATAAAGGTGGGTTGTTGGTGTTGCAAGCCTTGTCTATGTATTCTTGTAGAGGGCTGCTCTGGAACTCCCAATTGTACTCCTCTTGCTGCCTTGTGAGGGACTTGAGTCGTTCCTTAACACTAGACAACTTGGTCGTTGATTCGGCACATACCCCTATGAGTTCCTCAATTTTTTGTTCTCCCGTAAGACAATGTCTCGGGCTATCCAGACTCTCTGCTTCAAGAACATAACATCTGTCTTGAAATGCATGATCCTTTCCCGAAAATCTTCTACTGGAAATTCTAGTGCTGTGTTGTTGTCTTTGTATCTGTCTGCACCAGATGCCCAACGACCACAGCTTCAACTTGAGCCTTTGCCCAGCTCTCTAGGAATAGTTGATTTTGTACATTATGTTTGTCATGTTGCTCCTCATGATCATGCTCATCATATCGGTTTATTAGTACTTGCTCCCCATTTGATTCTTCTTGGGTGTATTCGTCCTGGACCTCTTTACATGTGAGGATAAGTTGTCCATCTTCTCTAGTTGTCAAACATGGATGTACTGGTGGATTGTTGCCTATCCTTGATCGCCCATACTCTTTATGGATGTCCTCCAGTGTATTTATAGATTCAACTACCACATCATCAGGAGGAATTGCATCCTTCCTTTTGTCATGTACTTTGTCAAGATGACTAATCAACTTGTCCTGCAAGTTTCTCTGAAGAGCATGGTGTTGATGCTCACCATTTGTACTTGACTGCTCAAATCCTTCATAGTCCCTCTCCTGAAAACCAGTGAACCCATCTATGGATGAATCCCCATGACCTGAAGAAGTCTTTAATTTTTCTATCCTTGTTGCCTCCTTATCATCTAGACATGAATGGTCAAGTGCCCAAACTCCCTTGCATACAAAGCATAAGCCTTTCCTCCTTAGTTCATTCTTGTTGTCTCCACAAATCTTTGTTAGTTTCTCCTTGGTTAACTTCTTTCTAAGTAGTTTGATGCTCTGTTTAATCAACCCCTCAGCTAGTTCATAAGCAATAGGTGATACAATTAGCTCTTTCCTCCAAATGGCCAACAATTTGGATCTCAATTGTTCACAGATGGCCTTGTCTTCTCCTAAAATCGGAGACATGATCTTTTGCATGTTTGTTTTGATGAAGTTTGGATGAGACGTTGTAATTCCAGTGCAGAAGTGTTGGAGCATCTGAAGGATTAAGTCACCACACTCTAGATCCAGCAAAAGTATACCAAATCTGAATTTCACCATGCGTTCCAAAATTGTGCGCTTCTGAAAAAAAGTAAGAAGGGTGGTGTTGTCCAACCTTTGGAGTGCTTCTACCATTACCCGAAAAGTCCTCCTCATGATGTCATCATTGTAGGGAAATAACAGTGTTGTTAAGGCTATGATTTTACTGAGACAAGAGGCGACTGTGAGTCTAACTTTTTCATAAGAATGCTCTAAGAACCTAGGTTGTATCAAAGCAAGCATGGATGGCTTCAAGGCCCAACTAGACCCTTCCCATTTTGATTGCTCTATCAAGCTCAAAGCCATATTTAATGTGTCTAGCTGTAGGAGGACATCTTCTAACTTTGTACCCTGCAATTTGGATCCAAGTTCAAAGAGAAACTTGCTTTTTACATCTTCCTTTCGGATATCTTTTGACTGCTGAAGGATAACATAGACCTTTCGAGAGAAAGGCCTGTTGTTTTACTCTAGCTTTTGATCTGTATATTATTGCCATATGTGATCCACAGAAGTATTGTAGCCCATAGAATCGAGTAATGTATCATTATGTTGATTCTTGTGGCATTTCCAAAAGTAAAATGATGACATTGTGGTTTGGCATCAATGGATCTCAATACTTTTTCTTCTTTCCTCGGCTTTCTTCAATAAAACCTGATTTACATCTTCTTTTTTTCTCGAGAAATCGATGTTCTGTAAAGTATGCAGGGAGTTCAAACCCGCACAACCACAGACTAAGCTCGTTCCTTATTCACGCTAACATGCATTCAAGTGCTCTTGTATTTGATGCAGTGGCCCTTTGTTGAACGCGCCTGTCAACAGAGTACTATGCACCAGTCTCTTTCACGCACTAGCCAAATGACAAGCTACAAATCACAGGTTAGATAGTACTGTGTACACGAATGATGTAATTTACTTGTCTAGCATTTTCATAATGGGCAAGATTGACTGCTATAGGAAGAGAGATCCGCTGGCCTTTTGAGCCAATGAAACTATTAACCCAGTTATCGAGCTAATGAAACTATTCAAGTCACATATATCTGGCTCAGAGGCTGAATCACACAAATGTAAATTAATGTTGCCCCAAAAAAAAAAGTCGCGCTCAGAGGACGAAGAATTGGTCTACAAACTCGATTTCCTTCTTAAGATTACCACTCTTACTGCAATTTGATCCACAAGTCGGTCAGAAAAATTCAGCCCTCACAAAGTCACCAAATCTGCAGTTTGATGTCCACAAAATAACTTCGGCATTTTTTTTTTCTAATTTGGATTTTCACCACACCTTGCCGCAAGGCCCCAAAATTTGCTCAAGTTGTTTCAAAAATAATTTGGACGACTCTTTCAAAAAAAATTCAAAGCCCCTTTTTAATAAAAATTAATACTTTGCACTTTTGAACCTTTGTCCAAATAATTCAACAATTTGAAATAGAAATTGTTGAATCCTTAATATATTGGTGGCAGGAAAAAAAATATCTTCATTAATTCGATCAAGATCATTTTTTGAGATTGGTCTGCAACAAACCCTCAGGCTGGCAGGAACACCAGCTCTGATACCACTGTAATATCTCGAAGACCAGAATTTTCAATAAATCAGCACATCTAGGTGTTCCAACTAAAAATAATTGCGATAAAAACACAGAACACAACAAGATCTAGAACTGAATCACTTTATTTATATTATTAGCTGAAAATAAAATACATGCCCATACAATAAAACTGAGTTGTTGCAAATGGCATGCTTGGCTGCTCATTAAACAGAAAAACAAACACTGAAGCACAATCGTGGACCCTGGATGGATCCACCATACAAAATTCACCACGGGGTTTTCGTCCCGGGATCAATGCTAGAACTGGCAACGGCAAGTTCTCAATCAAAACACAATAAGATAGATAAACCATAATGAATGTAAATGCCTAGCTTTTATCCCCTTTTATAGGCTTGATGGACCTTATTTTATTATTTTCCTTGAAAACCGACAACAAATACCATGAGACAATACCATGGGAAAATTCCACGGTAATACCATGGACCGATTCTGTCCACTTTGACCAAATCAAGAAAGGGAATATTAAAAATCTCCAGTGTTAGTGTGAGGACACTTTCTCACTTATTATATGTCAGTAAGTTTCTCTGTATGGATGGCCAGTGAGGCATCCTAGTTGTATTCAAAACTTTTGCTTAATAAAATCAAACCCTCATCTGCTGTATCAGTTTTCCCGCATTGGATTTTTTCAGGGACTTAGTCCAAAAATAACAATGTCATATGTCTGTTAGTTTTCTTCTTGCTCAGATCTTGTTTCCGTGTTTATTCTTCTGTAGTTTATTTATGTAGTGAAGGTTGCAGTGTATTTGCTTCAGCTTTTACTTGTAGAACACAGTAAATAACTTGCATGATTAATCAATTAGGAGAAGTAATATCAGTTTGCTGCAATAAGGATTCTAAGTTTAGGAATTTTCACATATTCTCCAAGACCCAGAAATCGTTTGGGGAAATTCCACTTAGAGATGGCTTAATTAAAATAATTAATCAATTTTTAATATTTCCTAAGTCTAAACTTGGGAAATATGATTAATTAAAAGGTATTAAATAAGTTAGGTGTGAATCTTCTAGAAAAAGGTGTGGATCGAGTCTTAGTTAATCTTAGTCATCGATTAATTTTTAATCGTGGTTGTTGAAGACTCAACGAGAGATTATAAGAATAACTCGATGGGCACTTGGAGAACACACTTGCAGAGAAATCGAATTTAGCAGATCGATTTCCAGAGAGGGAGCACTAAGTTGTTGGAGAGAGAGTCAGTGAGCTCATTGCAGTGAGGGAGGGGTGGGGATAGTAAGGTCGGAGGAAGTTATTCTAGATCCGTTGAGTGCAAAGCAGAAAGGCAACAAGTGCCACAAAGAGGCAACACAGAGTTTCAGGAGGAGATTATGTTTTTGTTGGGAGACGGAATTGATTCAATGCCAGAGGTCAGTGTGAGAGACCGGAGGGCCAAGAGGATCAAGTTTCCAGACAACAGTTGATCAGATAGCGAAGGTGACGCAGTTCCTAGCTATGTGACGCAGTTCCTAGCTGTGTGGCGCACTACTATGTAGGCTGACGCAGTGACTGCGCAGAGCAGCTCATCTAGAGCCCAAATCAGTGTTGGATCGCCAGTGAAAGAGAGAGAATTTTCTCGCTAACCTTTTGTCAAAATTTATTCTCTATATGGTTTGTCAATTTGGACAACCATAGACTTGTACTCATAATTTACTATTTCATAATCTACAAACCCTCAGTTGTTGCACCAGTTTTCCCGCATTGAGTTTTTCTGGGGACTTAGTCCAAAAATAACTGAGTTATTTGTGTGTGTGTGTGTTTCTATCTTTCCTGTGAAGTATTTATTTCGCTGTATTTATTTTGTGAAGGTTGAAGCGTAATGATTTCGATATTTACCGTAGCAAACAGTAAATAATTTGTTCAGTAAATTAACAAATAGAAGAAATCTAATCAATTGTTGAAGTAGGATTTCGAGTATAGGAATTTTCACACCAACGACCAAGTTTAAAACTTAATCAAGGGTTATGATCATATCGGAGTCGATCTGTGTGAGTTTTAGAGAATTATCACATTGACTTAATTAATTTTGATTAATTAAATAGTTTTCCTAAGTTTAGACTTGGGAAACATTAAAAAATAGGTTCGTAATCTAATTAAGTCATCTCTAGGTGAAATTTCCAGAAACAATTTCTGGGTTATGGAGATCTCATGTATTCTAACCACTCCAACAAGTTTCATCACTAGAACACATCCGATGCTACAAAAACTAACACTCCCTCTTAGCGAGGATTGTGTTCTAGTGCTGCACACCCTGCCACAACACCCTGTTTTTGTACCACCCTTTGTCACGTTGTTGATGTCTGACAAGAAACTTTGTTGGAAAAGGTTGTGCTACTCCCTCAATCATAGTGTTTCTCCCTCAATCACAGCGTTTCTCCCTTAGTCACTGCACTGTTTCCTCAGTCACTGCGTTGTTCCCTTAGTCACTACGTTATTCCCTCAGTCACTGCCCATCAACCACTACACAACTTTGATGTTGCATCTACGTTGTTGTTGTCCAACTCTGCAGCTGCATTGCAACTACCTCTCATCTATTGTTGTTGCAACTACAACAACTGCAACTGAGAAGCATTCAAAATATTGTATCAATTGTGTTCAGTATGATGCATTTGTCTCCCAAGTCTTGACTGCTACTAGCCTTTGCACTCTCACTAAAGAATCTGCATTGTTGTTGACTCTGCACTGCGCTCTTCAACACCTGACTGCTACTAGTCTGCAACTGTCACTTGGGAATTCTGACTGCATCAAGTGCCACTAATCCATCCTGCTACTGAATATTGTGGGCCCCCGTAGGAAAGTAATGATCCGTGAGGTGGACTCCTCAATACACCCTGCCCATCTGGCACACTAGAGTCTCATAATCATCCTCCACCTGGATCTGGTGCCTAACTATCTCCTTTTGAGCCTAATCCTTGGTTGGGACCCTTCTTCGCTTTGCAGCTCGCACCTCCTCCAGCACCTGTCTCCGACAACTGGAAGTCGTTCTAATGTCCAAATCTCCAATATGACAAACTCATACAACCTTCTCTGGCAATCACGTACGGCCATCTCTACAAAGCTACAAAATTTGTGAAACTCAAATATCTGGAGAAAATAAACCCAAAAATCTCACTCTTTACTGTTGTTCGGCTACTAGATCTGCTACACGCACTCCCTTCTGGAGTGAGGAACTCTGCCCACAGCTACTACCAATTTGCAATCTGGAAAAATTAGATCTCTAAAACTCAAGATCCCCTAAGAGAAATTTTCCCTCTATGTGTGCTTTCTCTTCCACCCGACACGAATTCTACTCTAGCAAACTGCTGCAAAACCCTTTGTGCCCAACCAAGGAATCTGCTTAGCGAAAATTTGAGTTGTTGATGCTCCCTCTGCCTACTGGAATCACTATTCTGGGAAAATCAATTTCCCTGCCAACCTGCAACTGAAAATCGAACCCTTGCCCAGCAATTCGTACTGCTTGGGTAGGCACTGCGTAGCACCAAAAAATTTCAGCCTACTACTTCCTCTGAGCAGCGAATTTTTCCTCTTCGCTTCTGAGCTTCTTCGTTGATCAACCTAGCTCTTATACCATGTGAAAATTTCATATATCACAGCAACTGGAAATTATATTTCTAATTGTTAATTTATTTAACAATTTATTTGTTGTCTGCTACGACAAATATCAAATAATTCACACTATGATTTTCACAAATAAATTGCGGAAGAAAATAACGTTGGAAACTGAGAAAATCTAGCACACACACACATAAGTACATAGTTATTTTTGGACAAATGTCCCCGGAAAAACCCAACCTGGGAAAACTGGTGCAGCAACTGAGGGTTTTATATTATTAAGCAGCAGTGAAATTCTGAGTACAATCTACATACCTGAAACTGGCAATCCACAGCAACAAAATCCAACTAAAATTATCTAAGGGAATTTCCCTTCCTCCACAAGCAACCCCGACACAACTTATCTTCATAAACTCGTCCTCCTGGACCTCTCACGTTGGCTTCTACGCAATGCTTGCGTAGACCCTTAGACGTTTAGCCCGAAGCTGCCTCTGATCAAGTCATTATGTGTTGATTTGTGGTAGCATCGGATGTGCTCTAAGTCTCAAATTTTGTGGAGAGGCTTAGACACATGTATTCCAGATAACCCAAAAATCGTTTTGGGAAATTCCACCCGAGGACAACTTTATTTGAAAAATTAATTATTTTAATGAGACCCTAAGTCTAAACTTAGGAAATTAAAATAATTAATGGGTATTAATCTAAACTGTGGGTGTAACTTCTAGAAGAAGATGAGGATCAAGTCAAAATGATCTTAGCCATTGATTAGCTTCTAATCTGGGTTGTTGAATGTCAACTAGAAGATTATTTAAGGAAGCTTGAGGGTCATTTGGAAGATACACCATTGCAGATACTCAGTTGCCCAAGCATCGAATTTCTCAATCGCTGAATTTCGGCAAGAGAATTTGATTCAGAGGGAGAGTTGCAAGTGGAGAGGACAGAGAGGGTATCAACATCAGTAAGGAGTGCAAGGGCAAGTGACGCAGTGCAGAGAAGGGACAACGCAGTATGTACCCAATAGCAGTACAGAGCGTTGACGCAGAATCGTATGGGGCCTCACGCAGCAGGACGCAGAGGGCCGCAAGGCCTCAGCGTAGATCCGATTCCAATCGTAAATTTGTGAGAAAATTTTTCTCCAATGTTATCAATGAGATTTCCCCTTCATTATCGTCGATTTATTGCATAAGAAACTTTTAATGGGAATAATAAAAGAAACCCTCATCTCGCTACACCGATTTTCCCACATTGGGTTTTTCCGGGGACATTTGTCCAAAAATAATTGTGTCATTCTTGTGCTTGTATTTCTTTATATCTTGTCTCATTTTTTTAGTTGTGAAGACTGTAGTAGAATTTATTTCGATAATTTTTGTAAATAACTTGTTGGAATAATAAGTAGAAGAAATAACATCAGTGAATGCAGTTGGATTTCGATTTAGAAATTTTCACATTATGCACGTCTCCGCTAAGGAAAATGATTTTTCAGCCTTCTAGAAGACTTTCCAGGATTCTTGAAGTTGAATCGATTTTTCCTCCAGCTAAATTGAATTTCCCTATAAAACTGACTGCGCAATCCTTTGCACTGCCTCACTGGAAATAACTCAACCTCTTGCTACTGCCTCTCCGAATCTGGAAAACTTCCTCCAGATCACTGTCCCTGCCCCTCATTGACACTGTGTCCCTCTTTGGTTCGAACTCTACTGCTACTAGCTCAATCTGCACAAAGAACTGTTGCTCAAGTGTATCTAGTGTATTCTCCAAGTGCCCTTCGATTTCTTCTTATAATCCTCTGTAGGAGCACCAACGGCCAAGATTAAAACTTAATCAAGGGCTAGGATCATATCGGAGTCGATCCGTGTGAGTTTCTAGAGAATTCTCACCTTGACTTAATTATTTCTGATTAATTAACTAGTTTTCCTAAGTTTAGACTTAGGAAACTTTAAAAAATAGGCTAATAATCTAATTAAGTCATCTCTAGGTGGAATTTCCAAAAGCAAATTTTGGGTTATGGAGATCTCATGTACTCTAGCTTCTCCACCAAGTTTCGTTACTAGAACACATTCGATGCTACAAAAACTAACACTTAAGTCTTCATGGATAATATCTTTAAACTCCATGGTGTGCCGCAATTTATTGTGAGAAATTGTCACCCCACTTTCACAAGCAATTTTTGGCAACAATTGTTTGAACTCAAGGCACTTAATTTAATCTAAACATTGCCTATCACCCTCAGACTGATGGTCAAACTATTGTTAACACAATTTAGAAGCATATTTGAGGCGCATTATTTCATATTGACAATCCCAACAAGTTCAATGGTTACCCCCTAGCAAAATGGTGGTACAATACAACTTATTAAAATGCCGCTCAAATGACTCCATTTGAAATTGTCTCTGGCCAAAAGCTCCCATCAATACTATCTTAGTTACCCATAGCCTCTAAGGTGTAGGAGGTCGACTAAATCCTCACAACTCAAGCCAACATTCTCAACACTCTCAAGGATAATTTAGAATAGCTTAAAATTGTATGAAGCACCAGGCTAAACAACATTGTTCCAAATACCTTTTTGAATAAGGGGATCAAGCATTCCTTTGTCTATAGCCTTGTAAGTAGACCTCCCTCAAATATAACCACCAGCAAAAGTTTGCTCCAAAGTTTTATGGCCCCTAGAAGGTCCTCAAACTTTGGGGGCTAGCAGCTTACAAATTGGAACTTTCAAGCCACTCTAAATTCATCCAATCTTTCATGTCTCTTGTTTAAAAATGTGGTTGGATCTAATTGTTGTATTTAAACTAGCATTCCAAAATTGGATAAAGAAAGTTCCATTTGGTTGCAGCCCAAGGATGTCCTTGACAAAAGACAGCATTGACTTTGCCAATGCACTATCCAAAAGGTCTTGATACCATGGAAGGATACGACATCCTAGGATGCCATATGGAAAGTTCCATTTGGTTGCAGCCCAAGGATGTACTTGACAAAAGGCAACATTGACTTTGCCAATGCACTATCCAAAAGGTCTTGATACGATGGAAGGATACGACGTCCTAGGATGCCATATGGAAACCAACAAAGATCCTTTAGCAATTCGTTCATCTCCAAATTTAATGACAATGTTGCATTTAAAGGGGTAGAGCATGTTAAGGTCCTATCCTAAACCCCTAAGTAGATAGATAGGTTGCTATGTATGAAGGCCATCTCTAATAAATAAGGCCTGTGTAGTAGTGTGAATATAATAGTTGTAACGGGGTTTTCGTCCCGGGATCAATGCTAGAACTGGCAACGGCAAGTTCTCAATCAAAACACAATAAGATTGATAAACCATAATGAATGTAAATGCCTAGCTTTTATCCCCTTTTATAGGCTTGATGGACCTTATTTTATTATTTTCCTTGAAAACCGACAACAAATACCATGGGACGATACCATGGGAAAATACCACGATAATACCATGGACCGATTCTGTCCACTTTGACCAAATCAAGAAAGGGAATATTACAAATCTCCAGTGTTAGTGTGAGGACACTTTCTCACTTATTCTATGTCAGTAAGTTTCTCCGTATGGATGGCCAGTGAGGCATCCTAGTTGTATTCAAAACTTTTGCTTAATAAAATCAAACCCTCATCTCGTCGTATCGGTTTTCCCGCATTGGGTTTTTTTCAGTGGACTTAGTCCAAAAAATAACAATGTCATATGTCCGTTAGTTTTCTTCTTGCTCGGATCTTGTTTCCGTGTTTATTCTTCCGTAGTTTATTTATGTAGTGAAGGTTGCGGTGTATTTGCTTCGGCATTTACTTGTAGAACACGATAAATAACTTGCATGATTAATCAATTAGGATAAGTAATATCGCTTTGTTTGCATAAGGATTCTGAGTTTAGGAATTTTCACATATTCTCCAAGACCCGTAAATCGTTTGGGGAAATTCCACTTAGAGATGGCTTAATTAAAATAATTAATCAATTTTTAATATTTCCTAAGTCTAAACTTGGGAAATATGATTAATTAAAAGGTATTAAATAAGTTAGGTGTGAATCTTCTAGAAAAAGGTGTGGATCGAGTCTTATTTAATCTTAGTCATCGATTAATTTTTAATCGTGGTTGTTGAAGACTCAACGAGAGATTATAAGAATAACTCGATGGGAACTTGGAGAACACACTTGCGGAGAAATCGAATTTAGCGGATCGATTTCCGGAGAGGGAGCACCAAGTTGTTGGAGAGAGAGTCGATGAGCTCATTGCGTTGAGGGAGGGGGTAGGGGATAGTAAGGTCGGAGGAAGTTATTCCAGATCCGTTGAGTGCAAAGCAAAGAGGCAACAAGTGCGCACAAAGAGGCAACACAAAGTTTCGAGGAGGAGATTATGTTTTTGTTGGGAGACGGAATTGATTCAATGCCGTGAGGTCAAAGTGAGAGACCGGAGGGGCCAAGAGGATCAAGTTTCCGGACAACGATTGATCGGATAGCGAAGGTGACGCAGCTTCCTAGCTATGTGACGCAGTTTCCTAGCTGTGTGGCGCACTACTATGTAGGTCGACGCGGTGATCGCGCAGAGCAGATCTCATCTAGAGCCCAAATCGTTGTTGGATCGCCGATGAAAGAGAGAGAATTTTCTCGTTAACCTTTTTGTCAAAATTTTATTCTCTATATGGTTTGTCAATTTGGACAACCATAGACTTGTACTCATAATTTACTATTTCATAATCTACAAACCCTCGCTTGTTGCACCCAGCTTTTTCCCGCATTGAGTTTTTTCTGGGACTTAGTCCAAAAATAATCGAGTTATTTGTGTGTGTGTGTGTTTCTATCTTTCCCGTGAAGTATTTATTTCGTTTCGTATTTATTTTGTGAAGGTTGAAGCATAATGATTTCGATATTTACCGTAGCAAACATGTAAATAATTTGTTCGGTAAATTAACAAATAGAAGAAATCTAATCAATTGTTGAAATAGGATTTCGGGTATAGGAATTTTCACACCAACGACCAAGTTTAAAACTTAATCAAGGGTTATGATCATATCGGAGTCGATTTGTGTGAGTTTTAGAGAATTATCACCTTGACTTAATTAATTTTGATTAATTAAATAGTTTTCCTAAGTTTAGACTTGGGAAACATTAAAAAATAGGTTTGTAATCTAATTAAGTCATCTCTAGGTGAAATTTCCGAAACAATTTATGGGTTATGGAGATCTCATGTATTCTAACCACTCCAACAAGTTTCATCACTAGAACACATCCGATGCTACAAAAACTAACACTCCCTCTTAGCGAGGATTGTGTTCTAGTGCTCGCACACCTCGCCACAACACCCCTGTTTTTGTACCACCCTTTGTCACGTTGTTGATGTCCGACAAGAAACTTTGTTGGAAAAGGTTGTGCTACTCCCTCAATCACAAGTGTTTCTCCCTCAATCACAAATAGCTTTCTCCCTTAGTCACTACACTCTTTCCTCAGCCACTACGTTGTTCCCTTAGTCACTACGTTATTCCCTCGATCATCGCCCATCAACCACTACACAACTTTGATGTTGCATCTACGTTGTTGTTGTCCAACTCTGCATATGCATTGCAACTACCTCTCATCTATTGTTGTTGCAACTACAACAACCGCAACCGAGAAGCATTCAAAATATTGTATCAATTGTGTTCAAGTATGATGCATTTGTCTCCCAAGTCTTGAATCGCTACTAGCCTTTGCACTCTCACTAAAGAATCTGCATTGTTGTTGACTCGCACTAATCCAACTCGCATCGCGCTCTTCAACACCTCGATCGCTACTAGTCCGCAACTCATCACTGGGAATTCCGATCGCATCAAGTGCCACTAATCCATCCCGCTATCGAATATTGTGGGCCCCCGTAGGAAAGTAATGATCCGTGAGGTGGACTCTCAATACACCCCCGCCCATTTCGGCACACTAGAGTCTCATAATCATCCTCCACCCTGGATCCGGTGCCTAACTATCTCCTTTTGAGCCTAATCCTTGGTTGGGACCCTTCTTCGCTTTGCAGCTCGCACCTCCTCCAACACTGTCTCCGACAACCCGGGAAGTCGTTCTAATGTCCAAATCTCCAATATGACAAACTCATACAACCTTCTCGGCAATCACGTACGGCCATCTCTACAAAGCTACAAAATTTGTGAAACTCAAATATCCGGAGAAAATAAACCCAAAAATCTCACTCTTTCCTATTGTTCGGCTACTAGATCTGCTACACGCACTCCCTTCCGGAGTGAGGAACTCGCCCACGACTACTACCAATTTGCAATCCGGAAAAATTAGATCTCTAAAACTCAAGATCCCCTAAGAGAAATTTTCCCTCTATCTGTGCTTTCTCTTCCACCCGACACGAATTCTACTCTAGCAACCGTCGCTAAAACCCTTTGTGCCCAACCAAGGAATCTAGCTCAGCGAAAATTTGAGTTGTTGATGCTCCCTCCGCCACTCGGAATCACTATTCTGGGGAAAATCAATTTCCCCGCCAACTCGCAATCGAAAATCGAACCCTTGCCCAGAGCAATTCGCATCGCTTGGGTAGGCACTGCGTAGCACCGAAAAAATTTCAGCCTACTACTTCCCTCTGAGCAGACGAATTTTTTCCTCTTCGCTTTCTGAGTTTCTTCGTTGATCAACCTAGCTCTTATACCATGTGAAAATTTCATATATCACAAGAATCGGAAATTATATTTCTAATTGTTAATTTATTTAACAATTTATTTGTTGTCTGCTACGACAAATATCAAATAATTCACACTATGATTTTCACAAATAAATTGCGGAAGAAAATAACGTTGGAAACTCGAGAAAATCTAGCACACACACACATAAGTACATAGTTATTTTTGGACAAATGTCCCTCGGAAAAAACCCAACCTCGGGAAAACTAGTGCAGAAAGAATCGAGGGTTTTATATTATTAAGCGAAAGCAGTGAAATTCTCGAGTACAATCTACATGCCCGAAACCGGCAATCCACAAAGCAACAAAATCCAACTAAAATTATCTAAGGGAATTTCCCTTCCTCCACAAGCAACCCCCGACACAACTTATCTTCATAAACTCGTCCTCCCGGACCTCTCACGTTGGCTTCTACGCGATGCTTGCGTAGACCCTTAGACGTTTAGCCCGAAGTCGCCCTCCGATCAAGTCATTATGTGTTGATTTGTGGTAGCATCGGATGTGCTCTAAGTCTCAAATTTTGTGGAGAGGCTTAGACACATGTATTCCGGATAACCCAAAAATCGTTTTGGGAAATTCCACCCGAAGACAGCTTTATTTGAAAAATTAATTATTTTAATGAGACCCTAAGTCTAAACTTAGGAACTTAAAATAATTAATGGGTATTGATCTAAACTGTGGGTGTAACTTCTAGAAGAAGATGAGGATCAAGTCAAAATGATCTTAGCCATTGATTAGCTTCTAATCTGGGTCGTTGAATGTCAACTAGAAGATTATTTAAGGAAGCTTGAGGGTCATTTGGAAGATACACCATTACAGATACTCGCTGCCCAAGCATCGAATTTCTCAATCGCCGAATTTCGGCAAGAGAATTTGATTCGGAGGGAGAGTTGCAAGTGGAGAGGACGAGAGAGGGTATCAACATCGGTAAGGAGTGCAAGGGCAAGTGACGCATGCGCGAGAAGGGACAACGCAGAAGTGACCAAGGGAAAGCACAGAAAGCGGTGACGCAGAACCGCATAGTCCTCACGCAATGGTGACGCGAGAGGGTCGGCAAGGCCTCACGGAGATCCGATTCCAATCATAAATTTGTGAGAAAATTTTCTCTCCAAAGTGTTATCACCGAGATTTCCCTTCATTACGCTGCCGATTGCTATTTGTACAAGAAACTTTCGTTTGAAGAATAATAAAAGAAACCCTCATCTCGCATACACCGATTTTTCCCACATTGGGTTTTTTCCGGGGACATTTGTCCAAAAATAATTGTGTCATTCTTGTGCTTGTATTTCTTTATATCTTGTCTCATTTTTTTTAGTTGTGAAGACTGTAGTAGAATTTATTTCGATAATTTTTGTAAATAACTTGTTGGAATAATAAGTAGAAGAAATAACATCGACGAATGCGGCTTGGATTTCGATTTAGAAATTTTCACATTATGCATGTCTCCACTAAGGAAAATGATTTTTCGGCCTTCTAGAAGACTTTCCGGGATTCTTGAAGTTGAATCAATTTTTTCCTCCAAACTAAATTGAATTTCCCTATGAAAACCGATCGCGCAATCCTTTGCACTCGCCTCACTGGAAATAACTCAACCTCTTGCTATCGCCTCTCCGAATCCGGAAAACTTCCTCCGCATCAATGTCCTCGCCCTCATTGACATTGTGTCCCTCTCTGGTTCGAACTCTCATCGCTACTAGCTCGATCTGCACAAAGAACTCGTTGCTCAAGTGTATCTAGTGTATTCTCCAAGTGCCCTTCGATTTCTTCTTATAATCCTCTCGTAGGAGCACCAACGGCCAAGATTAAAACTTAATCAAGGGCTAGGATCATATCGGAGTCGATCCGTGTGAGTTTCTAGAGAATTCTCACCTTAACTTAATTATTTCTGATTAATTAACTAGTTTTCCTAAGTTTAGACTTAGGAAACTTTTAAAAATAGGCTAATAATCTAATTAAGTCATCTCTAGGTGGAATTTCCAAAAACAAATTTTGGGTTATGGAGATCTCATGTACTCTAGCTTCTCCACCAAGTTTCGTTACTAAAACACATTCGATGCTACAAAAACTAACACTTAAGTCTTCATGGATAATATCTTTAAACTCCATGGTGTGCCGCAATTTATTGTGACAAATTGTCACCCCACTTTCACAAGCAATTTTTGGCAACAGTTGTTTGAACTCAAGGCACTTAATTTAATCTAAACATTGCCTATCACCCTCAGACTGATGGTCAAACTATTGTTAACACAATTTAGAAGCATATTTGAGGCGCATTATTTCATATTGACAATCCCAACAAGTTCAATGGTTACCCCTAGCAAAATGGTGGTACAATACAACTTATTAAAATGCCGCTCAAATGACTCCATTTGAAATTGTCTACGGCCAAAAGCTCCCATCAATACTATCTTAGTTACCCATAGCCTCTAAGGTGTAGGAGGTCGACTAAATCCTCACAACTCAAGCCAACATTCTCAACACTCTCAAGGATAATTTGGAATAGCTTAAAATTGTATGAAGCCCCAGGCTAAACAACATTGTTCCAAATACCTTTTTGAATAAGGGGATCAAACATTCCTTTGTCTATAGCCTTGTAAGTAGACCTCCCTCAAATATAACCACTGACAAGAAAGTTTGCTCCAAAGTTTTATGGCCCCCTAGAAGGTCCTCAAACTTTGGGGGCTAGCGACTTACAAATTGGAACTTTCAAGCCACTCTAAATTCATCCAATCTTTCATGTCTCTTGTTTAAAAATGTGGTTGGATCTAATTGTTGTATTTAAACTAGCATTCCAAAATTGGATAAAGAAAGGTCCATTTGGTTGCGACCTCAAGGATGTCCTTGACAAAAAGACGACATTGACTTTGCCAATGCACTATCCAAAAGGTCTTGATACCATGGAAGGATACAACATCCTAGGATGCCATATGGAAAGTTCCATTTGGTTGCGACCAAGGATGTACTTGACAAAAGACAACATTGACTTTGCCAATGCACTATCCAAAAGGTCTTGATACAATGGAAGGATACAACGTCCCTAGGATGCCATATGGAAACCAACAAAGATCCTTTAGCAATTCGCTCATCTCCAAATTTAATGACAATGTTGCATTTAAAGGGGTAGAGCATGTTAAGGTCCTATCCTAAACCCCTAAGTAGATAGATAGGTTGCTATGTATGAAGGCCATCTCTAATAAATAAGGCCTGTGTAGTAGTGTGAATATAATAGTTGTAAGAAGACTTAATTCCACTGACTAAAAAGCTCATTCTATAGAATGTTCCTAGCAGGTAGATAGTACTCTATAAAGGAGTAGAAGCAACATAATGAAATGTCTTGTGAAGTGTATTGGACGCAGCCCCCTCAAAGACGCAAGTGAAAATTGATCTCATTAATAAAAGTATAACATTTTGTGATATTTTGGTTCTCTATTTGGCTATGTAATCAGTGATTGGAGCAATAAATATGGGTAAAATCTGTTATCTCAGCTCCGCATCTTCCAATTTGGTGATAAAGAATAGCACACAAAGATAGTAATTATTAAAGCAAAAGTACCAAAACTATTCAACCTAAAAATCAAAATAATAAGCCCCGTAGGAGATAATAGCAAAAACAATAGTAATAATAAATAAAAGATGGGAAAAGTAATTATCGTACAAGTTAAGTCCAGAACCTTGAGCAGGCCCTCGAACAAAGGCTGGGGATTCCCTCAGCTCTTCAAAGATTTCTATACGGCGGTAAACAGCTAGAGGATTCTCTTCCCCTCTCATCTTATAACATTGAAAGAAATGCTTCTATAGTTTTAACTCTTCGTCTGCTAGGGGGAGCAACAGAGCAGCCTTCCTCTGCTCCGGCATTCTCTTACAAGGATGCAATCCATGCACAGCCTCCCAAGAAAACGGCTCAACCCTCGGAGGCTCCTAAGCCCTTCTTGGTCGATAAACTGGAGGAAGTCCCCTCCATAGAAATCTCCCATACAACTCTTGAAGATCAGCTTCAAATATATGCGGAATCCGCCATCATCTACCGATTTAATGGACTCTGGCCTCGCACAGCAGATCTCTATCAATGGATTCACTCCACTTGGACCAACAACTGCAAGGTTATCTTCTGCTCGAAGGGTTTCTTCATAGTGGTGCTTGCCTTCAACGAAGACTATCAAAAAGCCTTAACTAGGGGTCCATGGTTTTGGGAACAGCAGAGCTATTCCTCACCCCTTGGTTCCCAAACTTTGACCCCTCTACAATAGTTATCACCAAGCTTCCTATTTGGGTCAGGCTTCCAAATTTACCTACACATTTATGGCACTTTTCCATCTTCCAAGGAATTGGAAACACCTTGGGCCGCTTCTTGGCAACGGATACCTCCAGGGGAGAGAAAGGAATATACACCTACGACAGAGTATGTGTTGAAATAGACATAAGCAAAGGTCTCCCTGATCAAATCAATCTCAAAATTGGGGATTTCCTGTGGATGCAGACCCTGAAATATGAGAACATAGCCTTCCGTTGTCGTCACTGCCATCAAACAGGGCACCTTCAGAACTCCTGCACCACGTTCCTTGCCCAAAAGAAGAAAAGCAATTACAAATCTAAATCTAAAAGTTGGAAGCCATGCAATCGACCCCCCATGGATGACATTGACTCCTTCAGCTCGGATGAGGAGGAGACTGAGGCAGAAGTGGAGGCTGCAACACAGACGAAGGATAGGCCCCCGACTAGCCCTAAGGGACCCACTGCTTCCTCAAATTATCAGAAACAAACGCATGAGACCTCCTCCTCTGATTCGGATAAGGACGTTCTCCCCACAGTCAACAACAATCTACAAGTGGCTCTTGCCCATCCGCATCAGACTGGCTAGGTCAAAGTCAATAAAAAGAAAGGAAAGAAATGTCGTATGGAGGATTCGACCCACTCTGGGTATATTCCATTGTTTATCTCCTTTGCCTCCTGGTTACACTTGTTAGTTCTTTTGTTTACTCTCTTATCACTTTTCAGGACCGAGGTTGATAGTTTATCATTTCCGGCTTCCCCGCTCTCTTGCTTCTCTTGACTGTATCTACAGTTTGTACCATATGATCTCTTAATAGAATTAGTCTTATTTACAAAAAAAAAAAATTATCGTATAAGTTATAACCAACATGAATACTGATCAACAGTGCTGGTGTTTTATTTCCTACATAAGAACACAGCTTAAGGAAATAAATGCAATTTCAGTTCCAGCTTATCATGAATCATCCATATATGCTTCATAGAAAAGGACAGTAAAACAATCCAACATTTAACATTCTCCAACCACCTTTCATGATGTGCCATGTATTAAAAGTTACTTGGAAAGGCTGATAATTCCCGAGCTGCCCTTCACCTGTTACGACCACCTGGGAGTCAGGACAATTCAAGCCCAACATCCGCAGATTAAGAGGAACCTGAAAATCAAGCAGAAACAAAAAGTAAAAATACAATGGCCCATATTACCAATCAAAATAAGTCACCATATTTCTTAGCAGGTTGCAATCTTTAATTATACTGCAGAAGTGACATGAACTGACAGAAGACCCTACCCATTATGTAGAGTCCCTACAGAATTCTTGCCCTTAGGGTTATAAAAATCACATGATAAATTCTACTAAATTTCACAGTATTCCTTCCAGTACCAGATATAGATGATATAAACACACAAAAATGTAGTCAAACAGCAAATTTCATCATAAATCAATAGTTCACAGCAGTCTTCACATTAATAACTGTTCCTAGGGCTACTGCACCAGTAGACCTGGATATAATATATATACACAATAACAGTCCTTCCAAATTTATAAACTGGTAATGTAAATATAGTCAAACCAAACTGTCCCAATATTCAACTTACAACGCTGTTTGTCAATTAAGGAACTTGCTCGTCCAGGACCTCTTCCAGGCTGGCTTACCTGCTATCACTGTGGTTTCAAATGCTCCCAACCCGGGTGCAGTTATCAAGCTGGATCTACGCCCTGATTCCTCCTTTGTTGCCTCAGAAACTATAATCAGCTATATACTCCGGCTGCCACAGACGTCACTGACTCAAGATCAGATCCTGTGTGTAGACAGTTGTTGCGGTCTAGTGTCCAGGGTTATGCCACTGCCTCGGGAGTAAACCCTAATACCAATCTGCTGCTCAACACATTTCAGCCCTGCGGCCTGCAGCCTCAGTTTGGCTTCAGAATTTCTTCAATCGCATTTCAGAGACCAGCTATCCCACAGAAAAGACCTCCACTGCCTTTGAAACAGAACTTATTAACCAAGAAAATAACCACAGAGAATTGCTTCAAAACAGAACCAAGATGCTCCAAAGAATTATGCTGTAACAGAACAGAGAAAAGGAGATTAGCTAGGGTGGGATCACCTCCACCAAAACTAATCAAGATAAGAAAGGGGTCTTAGAACCCTCGGAGCTTGAGGCTCAAAAGAAAATAGAAACGATCCAATCCACAATCAATGATGAGAAAATGATTCTCTCTCTCATTTATAGATTCCTCATGGGATCTCTTTTCCTTAATTTGGTGTGAGGGGTTACAATTTTAGCCCCCAATTCTAGCTTTTTGCCCGAGTTACCCCAAATTTACCCAATGTTGCCCCAAAACATTGGATAATGGGTTCCTTTATCAATGACTATAGCCTACGGGGTTGGATTGGATACGCTATTTCTTCCTCCTTAAGGCAATTAATTAGAAAGGAACGTTACACATTATAAGGCTTCTCTAAAACATTTCCCAGAATCCGTGCTGTTACAATTCACAAAAATGCTCATAAAACCTGAAGATTGCAGAATCCCAAACCGGTGACATGTATGATCACCCATCTTAAATGCCAATTCAAACATTCTTGTTCACAAATAAATATTAAATACCTTGCAAAATTGTTAATTCAAGAGTTCACCAGTTTCAAGTTGATAATGTCCTTGTATTTTTGGCTGTGAACTTCACAGTTGCAGAACAATACTCTGAACATAAATCTGTGGAAAGCAGCTAGAAACCCAAGGTAATAAAGAAATACCTGTTTGTGTTGACATAAACCAGAATGTTACATTTTTGGTTATCTAGCATGACAGTGCCTGATCCCTTGTTATCACAGGCGTCCATATTCTACTTTTGCAGAAACCTAAGTTCTAAAATCCCAAACAAAATTTGCTCTGTAAAATTTCAAAGCCCAAAACACACTTCTTATAGCAGCAATTATAGAAAATTGAAATAGATATCATAGTCTACCCATTTTAAAATAGTGGTGCTAGAAACATCAAGCACCATTGTATGACATACACAATGTCACTGTATCAAAGGAAGATATAGGCATTCTTGTATGAACCAAGCTTGCCAGTGTTCAACCATGCAGGTAACAAACCTAAGACTCAGGTCTGCCATGTCCAAGATTCGATCTTGTCAGTTCAAGGGTGGGTTAAACGCTACACGCAAATTTGAAATTTTTGACAATATGAAATGCTAACTAAAAGCTGGATTGTGAGACATGTTTGACAGCATTAAGATCGATATAACACTAGATAGCAGATGTGAAATTTGATTAATTTCTTCATATTTAATTTCCAAGTTGAAAAAAAAATGTCCTGCCTCCATATACAGCCCAATTTCATCAACAGAATTTAGAGAAGATGCTTAAGATTGAGAGCTAAATGTTTCCATAAGCCCAACACGATACATATCACAGCTAGTCAAATCATAACTTTGCAATGATTCACTTTTTTCAAATAATGCCCTTGAAATGGATCCTGGCTTCATTTCTATGCCAGGCATAGCGTGTTCTGAGGTTGTCCTTGAGCTAGGACAACCAACTGCCATTGCCCTGAGTCCTGAGGATTGATTTTGTACTTTGGAGATTGGGTATGGAGTCTCATTGACAATATCACGAGTACCCTCCGCGACATAATCTCTTACTTTAGACAATGGATATGGAGTCTCATGGACAACATTAACGGCACTTTGTGTCTTCTTCTTTGCAGCCACCACTGTATTTCCATCACCATATTTTCTCAATTTTGAAGGGTTTAAAGGGGTTTCATACACTACATCACCCTCCCCAACTTTATTGCGCTTTTTCAATAAATTTACATGCGTTTTAGACTGCTTCCTAATAACGTGGCTAGGTTGTTTTGGTGCCCATACTCGTTGCAGATCTCGAGCTCTACTTGTAAAATGTGCAAATCTCCACGCACGCTCCCTTTTTGCTTGGGCTTTCTTTAATTTATTTTGGTAATCGTCATATATTCTTGATACTTTGTGATCCCCATGCAATTCCTTTGGATGCCGCTCATCCCCTGTTAAAGATATATGAATGGGTGACTCTTTTATCTGCCCTGCACTACATCCTTCCTCACTGTTAGTGACCATCAATTCATTCTGAGAAGAAGACTCGTCTTCTTTTCTGTGCATTTCATATTCTTTATCCTGGTTGGACATAGAACTGAATTTATCTAGTGATTCATCATGTGAACAAAACTCCATACACTCATAGATTTTATGAATCACCTCTTCCAGGCATCCACGATACCTGAAACAGAAGATACGGGTGAATTAAGCAAGACAGTGATTCCAGGATTGCCAAATATTCATCTTTATGAATACAGTCTCTAAGCAAGTTCGACAATTACCTGGATTTGATGACTCTGTCTGCAAACTCAATAAGACTTTCCCCATCAAATATTCCTCCTGGCAAATTGAATTGGATGTTTTCCAAAAGTTTGCATATTTCTTTTATTATTTTGTCCTTCACATGCTCTTCAATGCTTCCGGAGACCTTTGATGCAAGAATTTCCATGCGAAACAACACTTGCAGTTCATGTCTACCATCAAGTCAAAGATTTATAGACATGAATAATAAGCTTTCAAAGAAATGTTAGAACATAACTTCATCACTAACGACTGGAAACTAAAATAATAATAACAAGACACAAAGGATACTCTCTAACTTTTTCTTCAGAGGTGTAGACAGAAGAATCAATAGAGTCACCAACTTGTTGGCTGGACAATGGAGGCAAACAATCCTTGTACTTGGTTGCCAACTCCCTTGGTTTTTTCAAAATTAATTTCATCACTTTGTTATAAACAGGTGACTCGATTGAGTTCTCTGCTTTTGCATCTTCGTCAGCAGACAATGAATGCCCACCTTCCAGCTGTGCCTCTGCATTCTGGATCAACGTGTCTGTGAGTCTTTTCGCTAAGGCTTTTAAATCAACCTCTTTGCTACAGAGCCCATGCTGAATTTTCTGATCCAGTGATTCAATGAATGTTTCTGCAGGCTGTGAGTCAACAAAAGTGGGATCACAGCCTCCAGCATGAGTGGACAAAGTAGCAGATGGAAGAAAAGGAGAAGTAGCAGAGATATAGGAATATTGCTCACATTCCAATGCAACCTGTGATGTTTTTTCCAAAACCAGACCTGCTGTTGTCTTATTGTCATCAATCAGTTGCGCTTTCAGTTGTGACAGATTTAGTTCAAGCTTGAAACCCTGGGATGCATCCAACCTTTTTGACATCTTTTTCATCCAACGATTCAGGAACCTTAAAATCTTTGACTGGCTGCAGCTGGCTTTGAAATATCGAGACTCCAATCTCATGATATAACCTGTATTGAATTCTTTTTTGCATAAACCGTTGACGATAGCCAAATAAAAAGACTCCCAAGTATTGCAGTGAAGAAAACGATCCCCTTTTGAAGACAGGTTCTCTCTGTTTTTTCTGTATGCAAGTGAATCAGAGGGCCTAGACTGCTTGGGACAACTAAAATCCAAAGTGGAAGATACCGCCTCCTGCTGATCCAACGTCAATTGACCATAAGCTAAATCAACTTTCGTTTCACTACTCCCTTGTGTTTCATGGGCTTTAGCGAGAGATTGCCTTTCAAGATAGAGATTTTTTTGTGCTTCAGTTTCACAGGTTTTGGTACAGGCTTGCACAGAACAGTCCCCTTCAAGATCGCTGGCTCTAGCATGAATCGGTGGTGTAATTAAAACATTAGTGTCTAAAATATGAAGAATGGCTGTATGCACAGTGAAAGGCTGAAGAATAGCACCAAAAGAATGTTTTTCTCGATCGGAAATGCTTACCAAAGCCAGGGAATTTTCACGGGACAAAAACACCAAAAGCAGCTGCCAAGCAGGCTTCCCACACTTGAATTCCGTATCTTGCTGTTGAAGCCTCCTAAGAACTTCGTCACCAATGGAATCTATATCCATTTCTTCCTTAGAAACCTTTCTCAGCACTTCACCCCCGATTATATCCCTGTTCATTTCCTCCTTGGAGGCCTTCCTTAGCACTTCGTCGCCAATTAAATTCATATTAGTTTTTTCCTTGGAAGCCTTTCTTTCAACCCCATTTTGTTTATGGTTTTTCTCTGCTTTATCCCTTTTCTTCTTACCTGAAAACCCAGAAAGCAAAACACGACTAGAAACAAACCTTTTCAAGTCCGGGCACTTGTCCTTGTGAAATACCTCAGTTACATGGATCCTCATATAACCAGAGCCCATTTTTTTCACAGGATGCTCAATAGTAGGGTAATCCAGTGTAGGTAAATCCAGATTTTTGTGGGATTGATCCAGATCAGTCCACTGCACGTCGCAAGCTTTACAAAACAGAGCATTCCCATCAATGTCCTCCAGATCCAGAACCACTTCTGCACAACTACTGCATTGAGTTGGATTAATAGCGGGATAAGCAATAGTTGGCCAGATTAGAGAAAAGGGCACGAATCTTGACCCCAGAATAACAGTATCAACAGAGGTGAAACCCCACCGCATTTTTCTGAAGGCATCGGGAAATGTTTGCTCACTTATTTCATGATCATGTCTGCAACCCGGTGAAGAAACTGAAATCGAAACTATTGGGGCAAGGTCAACCCAGCAAAAATGAATATCTCTGGATCCAAATGATTCATTCACAGACTTAAATTTCCCGATTAAAGTTTTCAAGAAACCTTCGCCTGATATTGAAGAACCATCATCCTTAATAAACTCTATTAAATCAGCCCGTGTCGAAGGCAATGCAGAGAACAAAACTACCAAATTCGACTTATTCTTGAAAAAAATCTTATTTGTATCCTTACTCGTAGGATTCAGGGTATTGTCGAAGATGAGAGGCTCCCACACATAGTCAAAAATGAGTTCCTGCATTGATCTTGAGATGGATTCTATGCGACCATGACTCGAACCTAGTGGACAGTCTGCTTGTTTTGTATTGGCGAGACATTTGAGAGCAGAGACGAATGATTTTTGCGTTTCATTGATAGAGTCGAATCGGACATGGGCAGCCCATTTCCCAACACTCTGTTCGATCATCGATCTGGAACGATAGGATGAAACCGAAGAATCAAAGAGCTTGTATGCCCATAAAGTGTTTTGATTGCAGGAGTTGAGTAGCTTGCTGACACAGTGGTGAATGGCAGAAACATAGGACTTGGGACTGCGAGTGGACTGCTTGAGGTCGCGTATGTCCACTATTACTATCATCCTCTGCACTCGTTTGCTTTCCTCCTCTTGCACTGCCATTATGGGAGACTGGGTGTCTAAAACAGTTATTGTTTTGTTTTCAGTCCATATTAGCATAGCACAGGGGCTGTTATGAAAATGGAGGGAAAATTGACTGGCTGATATATTTGAAATAAAAATTCGTTAAGAGTTTACATCATGTGTGGCTGGAATGTCAGGGTTTTGGTGGAGTAAATATGTTTAGTCAACATGCTATAGTTGGCGTACAAGGAGAATCGTTGGAGATATTCTAATTGGAGTTTAGTGCATTTTAATGGCTCGCATTAATATGTAAGTAGTTAAGGTGACTAATAGATATTAATTTAAATTATTTTTTTAATTGGAAGGGGGTATTTAAGTGACTATTAGGGTTAGGTACTTAGAATTTGTTTTATGAATATAAATGAAGGTTGTGATGTAAAATTTAAAATTAATTTTAATTGGTTAAGATTTTATTTTTAGGGTAAGAAATGTGTTTTAAATTAAATGATATAAAAAAGTTTTAAAGAGAATCACTATTTTATATTTTTAATTACATATTTACTTAAATAATAATAATGAGGTAGTTGGCATTTATAAATGTAATAAGGAGGGTTATCTTTATTATTAATTAATAATGAAGATAAAATTTTGGAGGTTAAAAGTTGGTAAATAGGTTAATTTTCCATATTTTATTTTAGAAAAGAAAGTCAATTTCTAATTTTTTAAAAAATATTAGTCTTTATATTATAAAATAAATCAGTTTATCATGAAAATTATTAGAAAATATTATATAAATTAATAGAAATTTAAATATTTTTGCAAAAATATGACCAAACATTTTTTATTTTACATTTAGAATACCAATAAAATTTACCAAAGTTTCTATATCTTAAAGGTAAATTTCACTACTTTAAATACAAGAGATTTTACCATTTTAAAATAATAGTTTTGTGAAAGATGTTTTTTTTTTTTTTTACAAGAACTGTTATGGATTTGTATTAGAGCTTTGGCATGAATGCCTCGAAACAGATTACAAAATTTGGGGGCAGTTCCCAGTTTTCCTCACCGATCATGATATCTATGGCTCGGGTAGTTATGTGCCGGTATTTCTTACAACTAGTTATCGCTTCAATCTCTGAAATTTTCCCTACTGTAAATTTTCCCTAGTTATCGATACAAACGAACTACTGTAATAATATGCAGTAAAACATGAGACTAGAAATTAAGGAATAGGAGCCCGTTCATCTTCCCTGTCACTTGAAAGAGTGTCGGCAGAAAGGAGAACAACTTTGTTGGCTTCTATATCTGCGTCCTTATTATTCTCCCGCAATACATGGAAGAAGTTCACTCTTTGAAGTGTTTTTGACATTGATTTGATTCTCTTCACCAATCTTGCAAATATGAGATCTTTAGGGACGGGATTATCCACAATAGTTTTTATGATGGATTGAGAGTCGCCTATAACAGTTACCTCTTTGATGCCAAATTTTTTGACTTGCTTGAGGCCTTGGAGAAGAGCAAGTGCTTCTGCTTGAATGCTAGTGGTGTGTCCCAAGCCCCAGGCATAGCTGTGCTCAATTCTGCCCTCTAGATTCTTAATGACACCACCTGCACCAGCTTTCCCGGGATGGCCTTTGGCAACCCCGTCAAAGAATAAGGAGTGGCTGGCTTGCTTAATAATCCATTCTGAAAACTCTTTCTCATTGAGTCTAATTTTGCATTATTTACTTATCTTACTTTGCCTTGCTGCCACGGAGAATTGAAGGCCCATCATGTCACCCCATTCCAAATCCTGCTGGCTTAAATTTGTTGCTTCAAGTTGACCTCCCAAACTTTCTTTCAATTGGCTTTTGATCTTGACTATGATTATTTTTGCATTCTGCTCTTTGTCTCTAAAAATTATTTTATTCCTTTCAAGCCAAATTTGCCAACAGATTATCTTTGGCAGGGAAAGCCATAAGGCTTTAAAGCTATCGTTCTTAGGGAGCCCACCAGGGTATTTGTGAAGCCAATTAGCAAACAGATCATAAATGGAAGCAGGGAGAGCGAAGTTGTTTCCCCAAGGAGCCAGAGCCTCATGCCAAACCTCTGCAGCAAATTTACATTCCAACATAAGAAGGCAAACATTCTCTTCGTTTTCACAACACATCTGGCATCTTGAAGGTCCTTGGAAGCCTCTTTTTTTTAATCTGTCATCGGTCAAATTTCTATTGTGGCACATAAGCCAGCAAAAAAAGTCAATTTTAGGAATGGATTTGTGGCTCCATAGCCCCTTCCAAATCGCTGGGTTTGGAGGAACGTGAGGCAGCTCCAACTATTTTGCATAGCCCATAGCTACAGAATAGGTGCCAAATTGGCCCCAACCACGATTATCCAGGTTCCTTTCATGAATCGGTGCCATGCCATGAAGATGTATGAGCAGAGAATCGAAGTCTGTCTTTAACTCCACAGGAACCTGAATTTGCTTCCATCCTGACCAGCGACTGCCATCCCAATAGGAGATGTCCCGTAATGTAATTAGACCAGCGTTTGTCATCCAAATACGCAGCGAATGGTCGTCGGCTAAAGGAAGCTTTGACACGATGTTGTCTTTCCAAACGTTAATGAGTTTGTCATTGCCTAGGATCCAATATGCATGGGATTGGATCAGAGGGATTGCCAACGCACATAGTTTAATCAAGTGCGAGCCTAATTTTGGAAGGGGGTTGTCCAGGCAGCGTTTCCTTTATCCTCTAAAATATTTCCTTCAAATTGCTTTATGCGCCCAACCTGGCTTGGAAGCCACGATCCTCCAAACAATTTTAGCTCCCATAGCAATGTTTTAAGAGCGAAGCTCTTTAAAATTCAGTCCACCTTCCATAAGAGGTTTGGTAACTTTATCCCAGCTGATAAGTGGGATTCTATTTTCATTTTGTTTGTCAGCTTTCTAGAAAAAATCTGCGAATGAGCTCCTCCATCTTCTTGAGGATGCAGATTGGAGCCAACAGAATTGAAAATTGAAAGATAGGAAGACTGATGAGGACAACCTTGATCAGCATTGTCTTACCAGTAATGTTTAGCCAAGAGAAACCCCATGCCTGGATCTTAAGTTTGAATTTATCAATCAGAGGGAGCCAATCTCTGCTGAAGGCAGATTTTTGAAAGATTGGGAGGCCCAGGTACTTGAATGAGGTCCAATTGGCAGAGCCAAAAAAACCCAGACATCTGGAAATAGCACTGAGAACACGAATTGAAATTTTCCAGCAATAAATATAACACTTCCCTTTATTTAATTTGTTTCCTGTGGCATCACAATAGCCATCCAACACTTCTTTGAATTTGGTAGCGGAAAGCAGAGAGGTTGCGCCTAGCAATAGAGAGTCGTCAACAAACAATGCATGATTAATATTTTTAGCTCCTCTGGCTATATTGAGGCCCAAAATCTCTTGATCGAGCAACTTCTTGTTCAAATAGAAACTTAAAACAAAGGCTTGGAGAACAAAAAGGAGGGGAGAAAGAGGACATCCATGCCGAAGTCCTCTTGTAGCTTTGAAGAAGCCCGCAGCTCACCCATTCACCAAATGGGCTATCCAAGGCTCAAAGATACAAGCACGGATCTAGTTGATGAATTCAGTCCCAAACCCAAACTTGTGTAATACCCCAAGGAGGAAGTTGTGCCTAACTCGATCAAATGCATTAGCCAAATCGAGTTTGACGACCATTTCCTTTTCTTTTCATTGCAGGCTTGAATGGATCGCCTCTTACACTAGAATGAAATTATCATCAATCTGCCTCCCTTGAACAAAACCACCTTTATTCTCTAGAATAATATTAGGAAGGATACCTTTCAATCTATTGGCTATCACCTTGGTTATTAATTTGTAGTCAATGTTGCATAGCGAAATAGGTCTAAATCTGTTAAAAGCACTGTCTCCCTTTTCCTTCAGGATGAGGGCGAGAAAGGTAGAGTTTGTGCTGCCCCCAATTTTCTGGCAGGCTTGGGATTTCAATACCATTTTGTGCAAATCCTTTTCCACTATATGCCAACATGATTAAAGAAATCTTGCTGTGAAGCCATATGGTCCGGGGGTTTTGCCGGGCTCCATAGCAAAGAGAGAAGCCTTTATTTCCTCTCTAGTGACCTTTGCCTCCAGGGACTGATTCATCTTCGAGGTAATCTCTGTGGGAACCACATCCATAATTTTAGAGTTCTGATTGCACACACCTTCTTCGCTATAAATATTTTTAAAATGAAAGAAAGTTTCCCTTGTAATGCTCATGAAATCTTTGTGGATAATGGAATCCTCCTTTATTTATGAGGTGGAGTTGAAGCTTCTTCTTGCTTGGGCTTGTTTCTAAAAGAAGGATGTATTTCTGTCTCCTGCCTTAAGCCAAAGACTGCGAGACTTTTGTCTCCAAAACTCTTCCTCCGCCAAACAAGCCTTATGAAACTTATATTGTAAATATGCCTCCCTGTCTAGAACTTCTTTAGTAGTGACTGCATCTTCTATTTGAAAATGATGGGTCTCAAGGCTAGCTTGAGCATGCTTCATTTCTGCTGCTGGATTAGGGAGGGTTTTGACCCAACTTTTTAACGTTGCTTTCAATCTTTTGAGCTTTTCCTCCCAGACAAAGAAAGGCAAGCCATTTACAGAACAGTTCCAAATTTCCTTGACCCTTTCCATGAAGTCCGGGTTTTTAATCCATAAAGGACTAAATCTAAATGGAATAGGGCCAATATCCTGTTGTACGGTACAACAACCCTCCCCATTTCAAATTTTTAGGATAAATTTAATTTAGAAATAGGTCCCCTTTTTCTAGGAATAAAAACTTAGAGGAAATCCGATCATTTTTTAATAAAACAATAAAGGTTCATTATTAAAAGAACAATTAGGCATATCTTTAATAGCAAGTGTACATAAACAAATGCAACATTGAAAAATTTCCGATCCGATGAGATATAAAGACTTTAACATAATGCATAAATATATTCAATTGGAACAAAGTCCGATGTTATATAGTAATTGCAATCGCAAATCGGAAATATCCTTAAGTTGTATATTTGTTTTAGAAAAACTCTGATGCGATTGAACTAATCACAATCGCAAATCATAAAAGTTCTAAGTTTTCACATTTGTTCTATAAAACTGCGATGCGATGCGATTGATCGCAATCGCATTTCAGAAGAATAATGTAATATGCGCTTCTTTTATAATCTCTGATGCGATGGGCTCAATCGCAAAATGAAAAATGCAAACTCTTCATTCGGTCATTTACAAAACTCCGATGCGATGCAATTGATCGCAATCGCATTTCGGAGAAGTAAACGTTATATACTCACTCATTATTCTGATGCGATGGATCCCACCTAAATCGCAATCGCAAATCGGCGAACATCATTGATAAACTTATTCCATTTGAAAAGAGCCGATGCGATCAATCATCATCGCAAATCGGAAATAGGCGAAGATCATAATATGTTATTTGTTGTCTCTCTTGAAAATCTCCGATGCGATTAACATTTAATTTTTATATTTTTCATTGTGCATATATCATTTATTCATCGCATTCGCACGTTTCAAAGGGAAATTTTATATTCTTATTTCAAAAAAATGCCGATCTCTGATTGTACGTTTTCCATTAATTGAAAATCAAACGAATAATGACGATTTATTCTATTATGAATGCGTGAGTGTGACTCTTTAGAGGGCATTTAAGTTTTAAACATGGAGATAATAAATGGAAATCAATGAATAGATTGTTTATACAGTTGTTCTCCTCATTTGCGTTTTCAACACGACTGAGCTTTTTATCCTTTGTAGAACCAAAGAACACCCAATTCTTTCATTCGTCGAGCAAGAGAAATGTTTCCAGACAACAAAATGTCTAAGAGATCCCGGAAAGCAAAGACCGCTGCTGCTGCTAAGACCCTTATTTTCACCATGGTACCTAAAGAGAAACCAGCGAAGCTTAAGCTGGTTACAGACACCTCATGCTAGGAACTTGGTAAAATGACTTGGGAAAATGTATATAACCTTCTTGAAAAGGAAAACCCTAAAGTCACTAAGGCCAAGGCGACAATTCCTGATGAAGACAACTCAAACTCTGATTCTGAGACTCCTCTTAAAGCATTAGCAAACTCATTCCTTCATAGAATTGCAGCTCGTGCAAATATTTTTCCATACTACGATGTAATTCGGTGGGTGATAGACAATGTCACCATTCAGAATAGGACTTTGGTTTCAGCTGCGAGAACAATGTTCAGATCTTTCAGAGCCGAGGACACAAAAGCAATGTATCATCTTCCGGACCCGCAGAAAATCTATAATAAAGCCTTTGTTAAAGATTTTGCTGCAAGCAACGAAAATTAGTCTGAGCCGATCAAAGAATGGAGAAGAGCTCCAGAGAAGCACAAGAATGAGGCATCAGGTATGTAGTCTGTGGAGTCTCTTTCGCCTCCATACTATTACGCTGCCGCAATGATGTGCAGGTTATTTGGAAATGATAATTCAACTAGGTTTTCTATACAAATGGTACCTTTAATCCATTCTATTGTAAGTTCCGAAATCATAGACTGGGTTTTCATCCTTTCAGATAAGATAGCCAATAGAATTCTGGAGTATAGAAAGAACAAGGACACAGGAAATGCAACCCCATTTTCCTTTTGTGCCTATATTCTAGATGCCCTATGTTTTAACTCTGAATTTCCCATGTTAGGATGGAAATGGACCCCCAAAGATCCTAATCCTATTCATATATATCATAAGTTCTTGTGGAAGGGTCAATTTAAAAAGCATGTTTATAGAATTTGTCATGGTTTTCTCATCCCTGTTTATCAAACCATCTTTAACCGATTCCTTCCGAGGCTTTCCGAAAAAGCTAAAATTGATATATCCTTGAATGGGGATTGGTTCAGAGAAAAAATATTTTCTTATATCAGAATCTTCAGAAGTATTGTAGAGCCCCATATTCTACCTCTGTATGTTCCCGATAAACTGTTAGCACAAGAGATTTCATATCAGTTAACAGTAGAAGGCATGTCCAGGTCTTTGAGGAATAATAAAAAGTTTATGTGGCCTACTTTTCCATTTAATTGTGGGGATTATACTAATAATAACTTCACATATGCTGAGAAGGAGGTTATCAAGATAAGAGATCTTTAGCTCTCAACAGTCCTGAGAAGGCAATATGACCCAAAGAAGGTGGCGTTTGATTTCACCACTTCAGTTTCAATCGCTCGATTTGAGCATGAACCAGATGAGTTCGATGATTTGTTTGTTTCTGCAGATAATTTGTCCCAAGTCTATACTTAGCCAAGTCTAAATTTCAGACTGAAGAGATGAATAAATTCATGTTATTTAGAAGCTAGAGACTGCTCAAAGCTCCTCTAGATCAATTAAGAATTCCTATGCAAGAATATGAAACACAGCAAAAGGAAAAAAAGGATGAATCTGGCAAAGCAGCTAAAGAGACATCTACTAGCACAGTCAATGAACAGACACAGAAGGAAGTCACAGGAACTAATCCTATTGTACAGAAAGAAAACACTAGCGTCAAACCCAATGTGCAAAAATAGAATACTAATGATTAACTCAATGTACATGTTGATCAGCAATCTACAGCTCAGACAGGAAAGGAAAGCACAGGTATTGAAACCAATGTGCATACTGAAAAAGAAGACACAAGCAGTAAGGCTACTGTACAAGCAGGAAAAGGAGATATGAGCAATCATCCAGATTCTCAACTTGAAAGAGAAAAAACCATTGAGAATGTGGTAGATTCTGCTGAACTTATAGTTTCTTCCCATTTGTTGAGCCAATATGAACAATTTTCCCAGAAAATAGGACAATAAAATAATCCCCAAGTTAAAGCTCTGGAAGATCAAGATATTGAAGTTATTCTTGAACATCTTACAGGTGAAATTATGTTGAAAGTGGAAGAAATTCCTCCTTTAGACATATTTTACAGTCCTAAGCATAGGGTTGTTGTTAGAAAGCAGAGGAAGAGGAGAAGAACTGACCAGGATCCACTTGCAATATCACAAATGGAATTTATGAATATTGTTTATAAAAATGTTGAGGTGAATCCGTCAGAGGATCTCACCAAATTATCTCAATACGCAAGTGCCTATAGTGCTGCAACTATAGACAAAGCTTCTGAAGTCACCCAGTTGATAAAACAAAAAGACTTGAAAATAGCTATACTAGAGGAACAAGCCACAGAGAATCAACAAAAGCTTGTTCAGTTGGAAAAACAATTACAAGATGAGGAGCTCAAATCTAAATAGCTAGAAGAGCAGCTTAATATTGAAAAGAAGAAAATTGATGAACAAATAGTAGCAGTTGAGTCAAGAAGTAGAAAAATTACAAAATCTTCTGCAAAATGAGAAAAATGCAATGATTGAACAAGAGAAAATATTCCAATCAACATTGGACAAGTTCAAGGATTACCCTAAATTAGATCAATTCAAGACTGAAGCTCTTGGAACAAACAAAATGTTATCTCAGTAGTTAAATGAATTTTGTCTAAAGTTGGCACAAGCTGAGCCCCTGTGCGAAATCACATCATCTTTGATAGATGAAGCAGTCACTCTCAGGCAAGAAATTGATGATACTGATAACAAAATATCTGAATTCATTGCGTGGCAAGATACAGAGCAGGGAAGAAAAGCTAATCTTCCTAGAATTGAGGAGAGACACAAGGAAATTTTATTTATGGAATGGGAACAGCAGCTGATGAAAGCAGAAAGAGCCGCATCAAGAGAAAAAGGCATGATGAATAATATCACACAGTTGATCAATGACAGTTTGTATGCCAGTAATTTGATCTTAGGTTGTACCCCAGGCAAATTACCAAAAGTAAAAGAAACTGATTCCAGGTGGAAGGAAAAGATAATCAATAAAAATAAACAGATTAGCAAACTTCAAGGAATTACATGGGATATTATGTGGACTTATCTAATCAAGCCACACAGTCAACAAATGGCCATCAAATTCCTTTTCAAATGCTATTCATTGTATCATTCCTGAATTATCTGATGCCATGTATACTGGGCAGTTACATTCAAAGCTAAGTCATCCAACTGAAGTCAAAGATATGCTCAAAGTTTGCCATCTAGGCACATTGAACGCAGGAGATAATCAATGAACCAGTTTCACTTCAATATAGCAATTCGGTTTAGAGATTTCCGATGAGATAGATTGTAGCAATAGTTTTAGATATTTTGTTTTATTTTATTTCCTATTTAAACCCCTTTCATGCATTTAGAAAGGGGTCCTGAATTTGTAATATTTTGACTTGGATGTTACATTTTTGTACTCCATTGACTCTTATATTTTTATAAAGGATCGCATCTGGTGATTTTATGAAAAATTGTCTTTAAGAATTGCATTTCTGTATCTTGGAGCCTGTTTTACATTGAAGTGTTGGATTTGAATATTGAATTGCATCGGGAAAAGTATCAAGATGGATATGGTATTTCTATCTATTCACTACTATTTTTTTTTATGCTATGAGATATTCTCTTTAAAAATTGTTATCATTTATATGTATTTGTTTTACAATATTTCTTTATACATATCATTTTTTAGTGTGTAGAAATATTCATCTCTTACAGTATATGCAAATGATATATAAAATGATGAGTACAATGTGTTATTATAACTCTGTTTAATTTCTTAAACAGAGTTATCATTATTTGATGATGTATATTCAGTTAAATTATAATACATTTTCATGGTTATTAATTTAATTGGAACAACCTCAAAGTTGTATTCATATTTGATATCCGGGTTAAGTTTTAGAATTATTTATGAGTCATAGATTAAATTAGATAGATTATTTTAGTTATTTTAGTCCCATTTTCCACTCATCCAATCATTCCATCACCAACCCATTAAAGTTATTAGGAAACTGGTCCTATCAATCCAGTTGGAGCCACCACACCAAACAGAAAAGGAGTTGTTCTAAGGTCCCAACCGGGTGGTTATCCCCTAATGTTTGAAGCAACGATTTTTGAGGCTTCAACAAATCCTTATGGGCCAACAACTAAAGCTTGATTTTCTTATGATTTGAGACGCTGCAAGGAAGAATTTGCATTATAGCCTCTAGTCCTAGAAGTAAAAAAGAGCTTTGAACAAGAAATATGTCTAGTCTAGCAGCAATATGACCTGGACTGACTCTTTTGTTTGACCAAGTGAACTTACCGTTGAAGGTTTTGATGTCGAGTAGATCCCAATCTTGCATGAGGTCCACCACCCATTCCCATGCCAGGTCTCTAAAGATGCTACCTCCTTGCTTCTCAGCCATAAGCAAGGTGAGGTTGAGATCACCAGCCATGATGATGTTTTCCAGGTTCTCTATTTCTGCTATATTTCTAATGGAGTCCGAGCAGGACTTCTTCTCCCCTGTGTTAACTGGGACGTACACATTGAAGAGGCTAAATACCTCCTTTGTTTCAAGATGTTGGAGTTTCAAATACATCCAGCGAGTATTTAGGATCTCAGTGACCATCGAATATTTTGCCCAGTCCGCCCGAAGCTCCTCGAGCAGAGACAACCTGTCCTCCACATTTATTCTAAAATTTCTTACTTGTTTGGAGGAAAACTTTGTCCTCCATTTTTGTCTCCTGGATTAGAAGAATATCTGGGGTTTCTATCCAAAGTATGCTTCTCATGGCTTCTTCTTTCACTTTGCTTCCCAAACCTCTGCAGTTCCAGGAGACAGCCTTCATCACTTACTTTTTTGAGTGTGATGAGCTCCCTTAGAGCCCTGTGTCTGGTTTCTTGTCATCTTGGGAGTTTTTGCCAATAATTTCTCAAGGGTTGGTTGACTGCCTTGAAGTTTATCTTTGTATGTTTCTTGTTCTGTATTTTCCTGGGCAGGCATTTGACCTCTTGGCGATCTTCTAGCTAAGATTTGTGATTCCCCTATTTCTCCTTCCTCCTCAGATTCCTCCGCGTCATGTTCCTACTCTTCAGCTTCTGCTTGATTTCCTTATATATTTCCAAGGCGCTTTCACCATGCTTCGAGCCTGAGGGTGTTCCTTTGTCCGAGATCCCTTTATTTTGCATCTTGACCTCCTGGACCTCTACTGAAGTTGAACTGAGAAGCCAAAATTATTTTTTTACCCTTTAGGGATAGGGTTTTGCTAATCAGGAGTCGGCTGAGAACCTTTTCCTTTTGAAGCCCCAATAGCTTTTGGGTTTTTGTGAGAAGTCTTTGACCACTTAACCTGGTTCCAACCCTCCTCTTTTCCTTTCTCCGCCTCTCCATTGCTCGGGCAGCCCCTAGCAAAGTGCCCATATTCGTGACATTTTCGACATTTGAAAGGAAGCTGCTCATAGTCAAGATTTTGCACATAGGACCAACTGCCGACATTGATTTTTATTGCCTCCGGCAAACCCACCTCTAGGTAGACCTCGACACAGTTTCTGGCATAGTCATATTGATCCTTGTTATTTCCTCGGTCGATAAATTTCCCAAAACGTTTCCTATGTGTTTCAATGAATCCCAGTTCCAGCAATGCATTGGCAGATTCGGCAGCCTTACCCAGACTGGAATAGCCGTCGGGACATCCACTACTGGATCGAATTTCAGCGTCCACTTATTGAGAAATAGGCCCTTAGGGTCCATGAAGTAGGGGCCATTCCTAAAGATCAAATCTTTATCCTCTTTTGATATGAATTCAAACAGAAAATAGGCCCTTCCCAAGAAATAAGAGGTTACATTGTTCTTGATCAAAGGAACCCAATTTTTGACGACCCAAATCTCAGTTGTTTTAGGAGAGGGAAAAGACCGGTAAACTAACCCACAAGGGAAAGATCTACCAGAGACAAGGCCACCTGGACTGGTCCCTCAGGAGGAAGGGAGATCTCTGGAATTTCATCCAGCTTCTTCATGAACTTGGCAGCTTCGGTTTTCTTCTTTTTTCGGAAGCGAAGCCAGCAGTGATATGAAGGCTTCGTCAGCGGATGGTGGAGGAGGGGGTGGAGGAACTGATGGCTTGAGGGGTCCTGACCCAGGTTCGGTGTGCAAGGTTTGCTAACAAACCCCTATACTATTGGCCCTTTCAGCAGTAACCTACTTGCGTAGGTCACAGTCTCACCCGAAGTAGTATGGGTGGGTGCTGGAACCAGGTTTCCGCACCCTGAGAAAGGAAGGGTAAGGCAAGCAGGGCTGTGCTCTGTTCAGATTATCTCTGTGCAGAGTCAAGTATATGTCCAATTACATCCACGTGCACTAGATCTACAATTAGAGGCTTTTCACAACCTTAACACAACATTACATACCCAGACATAACAGATCTAGATTTACTTTAATGCACAGACTTTCGCAGCATAATATAACCAAATCAGAATAGATCCAATCATTCAATATACATATATTCACAACGCAAAGACAAAGAAATACATATCACAGTAATTATCAGCAATTCATTCAATAGTACTCATAGATTCAGATCCAATAATCTTGCATATTCATTCATTCATTACCCTTACAATTCCCTTCCCAGCCTGCGCACATAGCAGCAAGGTTCGCAGACAGCTAGACTAGGATCTTCGTGCACACAGCCAGCAGGAGTTCGTTCCCCAAAAACCCCAACAGATTGTTACACAACAGATCGCATCAATAGCTTAACCAATTCTTACCTCTTATAATTCGAAATGCCTCTCTATTTATAACAATCTAGCTTTAACATTCCTATGGTCCGCAACCCATGGTTTTCAGATCCCTAGTTTACCCTTTAACCCCATTACAATGCTTTTCGGGGATTTGACCCATCCCAAAAACCCCTGCGCTATACTAAATATAACAAAAATAACCAAAATGGGTCTGTTTCATAGCTTGTTAAGAGACCTTGTTCCAACAGTCCCCCAACACAATCTTGTGACTCGTCCCGAGTCACTTCACCGGTGCATCGCCGACTTGTGTTCACAGAGTATCCAGAGAGCGTGTAAGCGGAGGGAGGACTGCCTAGCTTTGAGATGCAGCTTCTTGTGCGAGAGTGACCATCTTCTGAGAAGGTGGATAGTCAATAGCCAAGGTGACACTTGCTAATAACTGATTAAGGCGCTTATTGGCGTCATCAAGGTCATGTGTTAGTTGGATGGCCGAAGCAGTCCAAGGCTTCATGCGTTCGGTGACAACGTGCTGTTTCTATCGAAGCTTCGTAATCTCATCCTGGAGGTCATTTCTAGTTTTTAATCGTGCTAAACGTTGGGTAGATACCAAAGTAGGCAACGTAGCATTGATTTCTTCCATAGCCTTCTCATGCTGGCATAATTCCTGATTAATTTGTTGAAGAATGGGGTCGCATTAGACCCGAGACCAAAGCTGTATGATGGATTCCATTAGGGCGGTACCTTGATCTATTTTCCCCTTGATCATCGTAATGGCTTCTGTGATCAGTATAGTACGCTGGGCGCGGGCTTCTGGTGGGGTGCCGGGCTGCATCCTGGACTGTAATTCTGAAACCTCCTGGTGGGAGGCTTTAAAAGCAGGCACTAATTTTTCCACTTTACTCCTAGGCGTGTCATCAGCCGTGATTTCCTTGGTGACTTCCGTGCATAGTTGATGGATCGCTGTCTCCAGCTCCTCCTGTTGTGACTAGGCCTGGGCTACTGCCTTAGTTTTACTGACAAGGGTGTGTTGGGCCTCCGCAAGATGTTGGGTGGTAGCTTGAGTGCGGTCATTGCTTTCTCGGGCAACACTATGAAGGAGAGACTCCAGGGATTCGAGGGTCAGCCGATCGAGGGCCAGCTGAACTTTGGTACCTTCTAGGAGCTACGAGCCATTTAGGGCACTGGTAGGGATGTTCCAGAGTCGACCCGTTGTCTCGACCGATGTCAAACTATTATTGATCGGTAGAGGTGGTGCTTGGCCTGCCTGGATCGGGTGTGGCTGCGAGTTTATTTTCAGGGTGCAAAGATCTTCCTGAAGAGAGGTAACCCCAACCTTCCATTGAGTCATGATGAGCGCTTATCTTCTATCGCTAGCGTGACTGCGTCTGCAATTTATTCCAAATATCCCCCTATTAATGTGACCATTGCGTCATATTACTCGTGATGGGCCTGTTGCTTCATTCTTTTCAAGGGACCTGATGCCGATGGTCCTGTGCGCTTATCATGAGTGGTGGTGGTTGCCGATTTTGGGGTTGTGTCGGACTGCTGTAGTGGTTTATCCTTGGAGCCGGCTGTAACTGCTGCTGGGGTACTAGAGAGGCCTTTTGTCCACTCGGGGGGCCATAGAGCAATTAGTAGATCAATTTCCTCATCCGGAACAATATATGCTAGTTCTGTCCAAGCCTGACTGGCGAGACTAGGAATCCAGACTTGATGCATAGTGATTTGAAATGCTGCGATATGCTTGTATTTTTCGTATATTGTAGGGGATAATTGGGGCCTAACGTTTATGGCAGTGGAGACACTACTCTGGAAGAGGACCCAAAATATCTTATTATCCTTGATGCAGTGGAGACACTACTCTGGAAGAGGACCCATAGATGGGCATAACGAGCACCTTCACACATCCCAGTAGCGAGCTCGAGGACTACCGACTCTTCTGTTTTGTCCCAGGTGACCAGTGCGATGAGAAATAACAGGTAAGAATAGAAAAACGGGGTCCCATTCTCTTGAGACTTGCGGACATTAGCGAGAAATTCTTCACATAAGTATCGAGCCCAATTAAAAATTTCACTTTTGCACATTGTCCAACAAGCTGGATGACATAAGCGGGGACAGTCGCTACCTAACACCTTCGCATGAGTTTGCAGGCTAGCAGGCGAGTGCCCAATTGTGTAGCAGGATCGTTGATGGTTTGGATTACAAACCCCCGTTGGTTGCGCTGGACTGCATAGGTCTTCCGGACATATGGCACGGTTGCAGCTTCATAGTTCTTTCCAACTTTTGTGAGCGGGTGTGACCCCTGCTTCGGAAGGCCCGTAATTTTTTGGATCAACTCAACATCAATAGGGATTCTGTCACGAATCCATAAGCTGTCATTGTGAATGAGGGCCAGTAGCTATAGTGCTAGCTGATCTGTGATGGTGTAGCGGCCAAAGTAGGGCATCTGTAGCAAATTCAACAGTCCAGATCCTGCTAGGCCGCAGACCCAGCGTTGCGGGACCACTGTGGCTCCACCATCTCCATGGAGCGTCTTGAAATATAACTCAGGGCTTAATTCGGGGAAGGTTTCCTGGTCTGCCAGATTATGGTCATCAAACTTGATTTCATGGATACGTCCCCAAGGATAACCGATGATAGGGACTTCGCTGGGGGTTAGAGGAGTCTGGAGGTAAGTGATAAGGCCATCCAAATTTTTTGGTATCTGCATAGATGGTCTTTGCAGGCAGACAAAGGGGGGTAACCAATTAATTGGTTTAGCCAGCAGCACCTCATCCTGGGCATTAGCGGTTGGAGGTCTGGGACGTCTTGGGGAATTTCGGGCCCATTTTACCGCCTGAGGTTCAGTCTTCGAGCTTTTAACTTTTTCTTTACCTTTTCTTGTGGTTCCCGGTGGGGGGGGGGGGGGGACTTCTTCTAGCTCTAGATCATCTTCCATAGTCTCTTCCACCTCCTGTTTCGTTGGAGAGGAGGTTTCAACAGCAATAGTTGGCATCCTTGGACGGAAGATGAATTCAAGCTCTGGTTGATTATTTTCTAACGGAGAGGGTTGCTCAGTTATGAGAGGGTTGCGGTGCTTGCAACAAAATTCGCTACTGGGTAGTTTCCACTAGATGCTTAAAGTAGGCTGCTTACCTTTGTGTGGCCAGCCCCTTTTTAAGGAATGGCGGTTGGATACCAAGGGGGGGGGGGGTATTTGTCATAGGGCGAGTTTCCCCATGAACGGTAAAATCCCCCCACAATTTGATCGGCCAGTTGCTCAGGATCTGCTCTATCCAACGGTAACTTCAGCTTTTTGCCTGAGGTTATACCTTCAACGACTAGCTATCTTATCCCCCAGAATTTAGGTGTATTAGTTACATTAGGGTTGCTGCTTGGTGACAATTGTCCGCCTTCCCCCAACACAGGCGTGCTCCCTAAGGAGCTATTGGTATGAGGCCATAAGACCTGTCGTACCTGTCTTATTAAGGCTTTAAGGGGGATTGACGCTGGAGCCAAAGGTCTGTCCCTTAGTCGTGCCACCGTTATAAAGGTTGTCTGGCACATAAGATCATTACCTGTGGAAGTTGTACGTGACGTCAGGAACTCAGATCTTGTGTGTGGGTCATTCGAACTTTTCCTTATGATAGGTATGATGCAGTTTGTCAGGCCTAGCTCTTCCCCCATCCTTCCCTTAGGCGTTTTAACGAGGGGTTCCTTTATGATGCGAAGACATCGCAGTGTGGAGGCTTCCCCTAACTGGTTCTGCCACATTTCTAGCTCATGATTGGGATCCTCAGTATATTTTTTGTAATCTTGAACTGCCATCTTGTAGATATATTCCTCCTTTGTTGGTGTAGGCATCGCGTATATTTTATCTGGTGTCCCCTTGTTGCTTATGATTAACGTTTCTAGTAAGGTTTGCATAGTCCGCAGCACTTGAGGATTGCGCAACAGCCTTACGCATACTTGTAAGAAAATTTTAATGTCCTCCCCCGGTTCCATATCTTCTCGGTGCGTGGCTAGCGAGCATTTAGCCTCGAATAGGTCCCTTCATGCCTTTATAAATGTTTCCTTGATTTTACCCAAGTCTAATCCTTCTTGTTTGTCAACTGCCTTGCGGATTAGTGAGTCAGCTTTGTCTGTTTCCTTAGTTCCCCCAGTTGCTAGTCCACTGCGTGTTATTATATTGACTTTTGCCTCTTGACCTTGGACCCTGCGCTTCTTCTGTGCAGACGAAAACTGCTTCTCCTGTATCCTGGTTTTTAGGGTTGGGCAGTCTTCTATTGTATGGTTCCACTGTCTACAATACCTGCAGGACTGTCGTAGGCAGTCTCTTGAAAAATGTCTTGCGTTCCCATAGTTATAACAGATTAGATGGCCTTTACTCCGACCCGTGCTTCCACTTTGGCTTTTAACCTTCCCGTCATGGGGGAAGTCATTCTTGCCCGAGGCGGTTCTTGGTGACGTAGGGTCGTCTTTCCTGGTCGCTCCTTGGGCGCAGCTCTGCTTTTCATGGCCAATTGATCAGCAACGTCGGTACCAGCATTGTTCTGGTGCGAACATGGGGGTGCCTTGCGATCTGGTTGTGCGGCTTTCCTCACGCTAGCGCAGAGGCCCTTTTGAGTTCCAATGTTCCAGGCTATATGCTCATGGTGTTGTAGTGTGACCTTGTTCCATACCATCCCCTCTTCTGTTTCCCTGCTGCAAATCATGGATTTCCCAATGCATTGCTTCTACTTGTTCCTGGATCTGTTGTACCGCTAGCGTAGCATTCTCAAGAGGTGTAGCTTCCAATCTCATAGCGGCCTCCAAGGCTTTGTCTTGCAAACTAAAAGTTTGGCGATTCATGGGTATACGTAGGTGAGGGAACAACATGGCAATAAACCACTCCGTATGCTGTCTATCATCATACTCAAACCCCCCTTCCCTAATTGCCTTCTTTAATCGTTGATCTGCTTCCCATACTGATTCCTACGTATCTTGTTTGAAGTCTTTTACGTCTGATACTAGCTGGGAATAGGATTTCGGTTTTTGAAACTGTTTCTCTAGAGCGTCCTTAATATCTTGAATGGAAGCGGCTTCATGCTGGGCAATGTATCGCATACACCAGTCCAGCGCTCTGTCTTGGAATGCTAACGACAACTGTACCCTTTTTATTGTGTCACTTGCTACGTTCTGCGCAGTCTAGATAGAGTCCGCGACAAACCAAAATCGGTCCATGTCCTCATCTCCTATGCCCTTGAAGGTAGGCAGTTCTAAGCGCACCGTCATGGTTCCTTAGGAGTTCCTTTCTAGTCTACCAATACCCAACTCCTTTTTCATCTCCCTTCGTGTCCCGACAATGAAACCATTTGTTGGCTTGAGGGGTCTTGACCCAGGTTCGGTGTACAAGGTTTGCCAACAAACCCCTCCGGCAGTGACCTGCTTGCGTAGGTCACAATCTCACCTGAAGTAGTATGGGTGGGTGCTGGAACCAGGTTTCCGCACCCTGAGAAAGGAAGGGTAAGGAAAGCAAGGCTATGCTCTGTTCAGATTATCTCTGCGCAGGGTCAAGTATATGTCTAATTGCATCCACGTGCACTAGATCTACAATTAGAGGCTTTTCACAACCTCAACATAGCATTACATACTCAGATAGAATAGATCTAGATTTACTTTAATACACAGACTTTCGTAGCATAATATAACCAAAGCATAATAGATCCAATCATTCAATATACAGATCTTCGCAGCGCAAATACAGATAAATGCATAGCATAGTAATTATCAGCAATTCATTCAATAGTACTCATAGATTCAGATCCAATAATCTTGCATATTCATTCATTCATTACCCTTACAATTCCCTTCCCAGCCTACGCACACAACAACAGGGTCTGCACACAACTGGACTGGGATCTCCGCGCACACAGCCAGCAGGATTTCGTTCCCCAAAAACCCCAACAAATCGTTACACAATAGATCTCATCGATAGCTTAGCCAATTCTTACCTCTTACAATCCGAAATGCCTCTCTATTTATAACAATCTAGCTTTAACATTCCTATGGTCCGCAACCCATGGTTTTCAGACCCCTAGTTTACCCTTTAACCCCATTAAAATGCTTTTCGGGGCTTTGACCCACCCCAAAACCCTTGCGCTATACTAAATATAACAAAAATAACCAAAATGGGCCGGTTTCGTAGCTTGTTAGGAGACCCCATTCCAACAGGAACCTAGGGCGAACCCAGATCCTCCATGGCTGCAGGAGGGAGCCCTAGCTGTAGGCGTGTGAGGTCTTCATGAGAAACAGAAGGGTTGTCGCAGCGGGCTCGAGCAGCAGCGGCTCGTCTCGTCCCATCAACTTTTTGAAAGATGTTATTACTAATTAATTTTGCAATTTATTAAAGTTTTGTATTTAAATTAGAAGACTCATTTAAAATCAAATAAGTAAAAAAAAATGTTGCCCATTTTAATATGTTGTAGTATTTGAAGTTATTTGGGGTTAGATTTTAAGGTGGGTTATGATGCAGGAGCATCCTCCTCAAAAAATCACTGTATGATTGACTGACATAGGGGTGTGATGTTTTTAATTTCTCAATAGGAAATTTTGTATATTTTTAATGATTTGAATGATGAATATGTATATTGTAAATATTCTCAATAATGAGAGAATAAGAGAGATATTAGCCTTATGAAGATTTCATAAAATTCTTAGAGATTAGGGTATCCTAGAATAGAAAATTAGTTGAGTTAAAAGTGGCATTAGAGATTTTAGGAATTAGTTTAGTGATCTATGGAGAATATTAGGGATCTAGAATGATCCATAACTATGTAATCATTTCTCTAAATGTAAGCCTGCATATAGGAAAGAGGAGGCAGAGGTAGATGTAGATGTAGGCATGAAGATGAAAGGAGAGAAGATGGCCATTAAGAGATGTATCAGGCCATAGATAGAGTAGAATCAGGATTTTATTGGGCATATACAATTTTATTCTTTACTGAGAAAGCAGGTTCATCATGTTTATGTGTTTTTTCGTTGTTATGAGTTGAATGAACTGTGATTGAGCAATTTGATGAACATAATTATATGTGTGATTGGTTAACTATTGCATGAATCCTGATGGGTGAGCAAGGTATTATTTTGTGTGAATGAAGGACTTGAAAAGAAGTGACTGGGTAGAATCACTGTATGATTCCAGTCCTAGGGTTAAATAGCTGAGTATAATTATATATATATATAAGATTCCAATTATTTGTTGAATTTGGGTAGACCCTTTAGGGTTCCATGTTCTGTAGAAAGTCTTTCAAGATTTTGTGGATAAAAACAAATGGGGAAACACATTCCGTGTAAAAGGTTGTGAAACTTACATATGAGTTTCATTTTGAATTTGAGTTATTGCAGATTGTATATAATAGGGCTTGCTTTGCAATTATATGTTAAAATATTAACTTGATTTGTACTACTTCAATAATATTACCTTGCAGAGACGCGATACCTGAAATCAATTATATTTAATGGTTCCCTTGGATCAAGTTCAATATGGTCCAAAACACAACGACTGGACTGGCAAGCAGAGGACTGAGGACAACTAGGAATTCAACCTCAGAGTTATGTCTGCGCAGAGACAAAAGGTTGATTGAATGGAATTTGGGAAGGTAAGGAAACAGAAGGTGGAGCCATAAAGTCGAACGTCATTGAACTACCGAGATTTGATATGTCAATTCAAAGTGCATTTCATTAGCGAAGAAGGCTCATTTCATTGTGGAACCTGTTGAAGGTTGAATGGATGAACGAGATCTTATCGCAGATCTTAAGTAGGAGATGGACAGTCCAGACTATATCGCAATATCACATTCGGCAGAAAGAGCTTTGGCTTTATGATGAGGAACCATATGGATTTGGCGATGTGTTGCGAAATCACGATAAGAAGTGGAAATTGTGATATTGCGATGCGATATAGTCATCGCATATCGCATTCGGATGAATGAGCCTAGGGAACTGCGATTGCAATATGTATTGAATCTGCGATATTAGTTGGGAGCCGAAATTGCGAAGATATTTGTTTTGAAATATTGCGATATATGTTGAGTATTGCGATATTTGCCTATTTGTTGAATATAAAGTTCGTTGTGTGTGCTTGGAAACTTTTGTGGGCCATAACCCACAGGTCCACAAATTGGATGAAGTTGCAGCCATGCTGCATCATTTGGTATCAGAGTGAGAGAGTAAGTTTGTCTTTGTGAAGGAAAGGAGACAAACAAGGAGTCTGTAAGAGGAATTATGAGGTATAATTTCATGCAAAGGAAGGAAAAGGCAAGTTCGGTCAAGAGATTGAAGCTTAACAAAAGCGTGGGAGTGGCCATAGAAATTTGGAAGCAGCAAGCTTTTGAAAGCTTGGGAATGGTTTTTGTTTTTAATATCAATGATATACAGGTAACAATAATTAGTGAGGCATCTCAGCAAGAAGATCACAACCTTAAGAGCAATGATAAAGGAAGCCAGTAAGGGTTTCTGAGAGAAGGAATAGTGTGGCCATAACCTATTATTTCAGCTGTGATTGAAATACAAGAGGACAATTGTGTTCTCAAGTGTAGATGAGTTGTGGATGTGAGCCTAGAAGGAGCAGAGATAAGTGCTCAAGGAGGTTCGTGACAGTGAACCAGTGCTTGCCAAAAGACCTAGTACAGAGGAGGCTTGGTGAGGTAAGTTGTAGCAGGGAGAAATTGTTATTGTAGAGGCTTGATGCAACTCATAGAGAGTGAAATAAACTCATCAAGATGACTATTGAAAGTCATAGTAAAGGTTCAGGAAGCAACCACAAAGTGAAGAAAGAAGATGCCAAAGCCAATGGTTGAGAAGGTTGAGATAGTAGTCCATGAGAGAATATGTGATGAAGAATATGAGAGGGAGAAGGCTGAGATAGTAGTCCATCTTGAAGTACTGATGGAGTTGTTACAAAGGAATGAGGAAGACCAGAGGTGTAGTTTTCTTATGAGAAGAAAGATAAGGTGGCATAAGCTACAGAAGAGGAAAGAGAAAATGAGGAATGCTCAATGGGAGGATGAGGTACTCAAGGCAAGTGAGTATCAGGAGGAATACTTGAAGACTAAAACTTCAAGTGAGACTAAGAGGTCTCATGATTTGAAATTTGATATCTTGTATATGTCTATTGGTGGAACATATGAGGAAGGACAATTTTTTGATATTGTCATAAAGGAGGAAGAAGACAAGCATAATCTAAATTCTGTTTTGAAAGGAGATGGGATAGGTAGGTCTCATATAAATGCCCATACAAAGTTGGGGAAAAGTGTTGCTTTCAGCATATTGTAAGGGCTAAGAGCAAAGAAAGTTTGGCTTATGATGATGGCCAAAAGCAAGAAGAAGAAGCAAGGGATATCAAGCACTCAAATGCTATGTTTGAGGAAGTTGAGATGAATCCCATTGAAGATTTTTTGAGTCATGTAGAGGACTTGGAACAGTAGAAGGATTTGATGATTGAATCATCAAATTAGACCATCAGGTCTTGTGGTCTTAAAACTGACAAGTTACATGTGATTGCAGGTATTGCAGAAGACAAACCATCCTATGGAACTGTCTTGAGTGATGTTGAAAGTTTCCAAGCAAAGTATGATGGTGATTGTCTTTCAGATGGAGATCAAGTTGAGTTATTGCAGCATAAGGAGTTCATAAATTCCTTGCTTAGTGAAGAAAGTATCTTCAATGGAGATGAGACAGTTATGTCTTATGATGAGGAACCTGTTATTGGTAAGGACAAAGAGAAATTGGATTTCTTAATTGGCCAAAGAAAGACTGTTGGAAAAACATTTAAAGCTATCACAGATATGGAGGATAAGAATTTTATTCTGATAAAGAATGAAGAAGTAGTGTCACTAGGAAATTGGACTTGTGACAAAGAAGAAGATAGTGAGGATTGTATAGAGTTTTTGGAAGAAATTCCAAGTGAGATGGCAGATTTGTGGCACGAGCTAAGTCTTTTGGAGAATATACTAGCAAACCATAGAATGAATATTCTGATTGAACAATTGAAATTGGATAAAGTAGAGACAGACATGTCTCATGCTAAAGAGGAATCAGTCTTAGAATTGAAGGAAGATAAATTGATTACTAGGATCAGTCAAAGAGCTGAAGGACGATTATTGGATATTGCAGAGGGAGATGTCTTCAAGGATATTCAGGAATTTTGGGTGGTAGCAATATCTAGAACAATCGTAAGAGAAAAAGCATAAGCTAAAGTGGGAAAAGCTGAAGAAGGTAATCAACAGTTTAAAGATGAATGTACAAAGTGCAGTAAGATGCAGTGGCAGAGTAATAAAAGCAAGATTTGTTTACAACAGAGGATTGAGTTGAAAGAGGCCATAGATGTACTATGGGATATGATTCAAGTAACTAAGAAAAGCTACAACAGAGCCAAGCAAGTAGTCCACTATAAATTTGAATGGAGAGTGAACAATGTTGAAGGAAAACTCAATGGAGTGTTACAAACAAAGATATGGAAACCAGGAGCAGCAAGAAAAGACACTAGAGTACATGAACAAGAGTTAGATCACTGCAGAACAAAGTCTGGGATCTAGGAAGACAACGATTGGAGACACATGATCTGGAGATCATGACGTATTTTAACTTCGAGAGTCTGATGTAGGAGCATCCTGCTCATAAAATAATTGTATGATTGAGTGACTTAAGGGTGTGATGTTTTAATTTCTTAATAGGAAATTTTATATATTTTTAATAATTTGAATGAGGAATATGTATGTGAGACTTTAATTGTAAATATTCTCAATTATGAGAGAATACGAGAGATATTAGCCTTATGAAGATTTCATAAAAGTCTTAGAGATTAGGGGATCCTAGAATAAAAGATTAGTTGAGTTAAAAGTGCCATTAGAGATTTTAGGAATTATTTAAGTGATCTATGGAGAAGATCAAGGATCTAGAATGATCCATAACTATGTAATTATTTCTATAAATGTAAGTCTGCATATAGGAAAGAGGAGGTAGAGTTAATTGTAGATGTAGGCATGAAGATGAAAGGAGAGAAGATGGCCATTAAGAGATGTATCAGGCCATAGACATAGTAGAATCAAGATTTTATTGGGCATGTATAGTTTTAGTCTTTACTGAGAAAGTAGGTTCATCATGTTTATGTGTTTTTTCATTGTTATAAGTTGAACGAACTATGATTGAGCAATTTGATGAACATAATTATACATGTGATTGGTTAAATGTTGCATGAATCCTGATGGGTGAGCAAGGTCTTTTTATGTGTGAATGAAGGACTTGACAAGAAGTGACTGGGTAGAATCACTGTGTGATTCCAGTCTTAGGGTTAAATAGCTTAGTAGAATTTTATATGTATAAGATTCCAGTTAATTGTTGAATTTGGGTAGAACCTTTAGGGTTCCAAGTTCTGTAGAAAGTCTTTCAAGAATTTGTGGATTTGATAAAAACAAATGGGGTAGCACAATCCATGTAAAAGGTTGTGAAACTTACATATAAGTTTCATGTTGAATTTGAGTGATTACAGATTGTATATAATAGGGCTTGCTTTGCAATTAAATGTTAAAATATTAACTTGATTTGTATTACTTCAGTAATATTAACTTGCAGAGAGGCGAAGCTTGAAATCAATTATATTGAATGGTTCGCTTGGATCAAGTTCAATATGGTCCAAAACATAACGAGTGGACTAGCAAAGCTGCAGATCTTCCAAAGACTGTGAAGCAGAGGATTGAGGACACTGGGAATTCAACCTCAGGGTTATGTCTGCGCAGAGGCAGAAGGTTGATTGAATGGAATTTGGAAAGGCAAGGAAACAGAAGTTGGAGCCACAGAGTTGAATGTCGTTGAACTACCGAGATCTAATCAGCCGGTTCAAAGCACAATTCATTAGTGAAGAAGTCTCATTTCATTGTGGAACCTGTTGAATGTTGAATGGACGGACGAGATCTTATCGTAGATCTAAAGCGGGAGATGGACGGTCCAGATTATATCGCAATATCGCATTCGGCAGAAAGAGCTTTGGCTTTGTGATGAGGACCCATATGGATTTGGTGATGTGATGTGAAATCACAATAAGAAGTGGAAGTTGCGATATTGCGATGCGATATAGTCATCACATATCGCATTCGGATGAATGAACCTGGGAACTGCGATTGCGATATGTATTGAATCTATGATCCGTGATATTGCCTGAGAGCTGAAATTGCGAAGAGCTTTGTTTTTCAATATTGCGATATATGTTGAGTATTGCGATATTTTCCTATTTGCTGAATACTGCGATCCCTTGTGCGTGCTTGGAAAATTTTGTGGGCCATAACCCACACGTCCACAAATTGGATAAAGTTGCAGCCATGTTGCATCATGTTATATAAATATTATATATGTGATATTAGGACAAAAGTCAATAAGATAGTTTGGTGGTTTATGAACATCTTGCGGGTTGGGATCATAAGTTAATGTAGATTTTGACAGTGATATTTGATTCAAAACATGATTACAATTTGTCAAGTATTTTCGGAAGAAATTTGTGTAAAAAATTTGACACTCCATTTATCATATATCCACATTTTTAGTCCTTGATGATGGGTGGAGTATTTACCTTTCTAGTCTTTAATGATGGGTGGAGTGTCCACCTAAAATGTTGGAGAGTTCAAAAAATTTACATAAGACATTATTACAATTTGTCAAGGATTTTCGAAGAAATTTATATAAAAAATTTGACACTCCATTCATCTTATATCCACATTTTTAGTCCTTGATGATGGGTGGAGTATTTATCTTTATAGTCTTAAATGATGGGTGGAATGTCCACCTAAATTGTTGGAGAGTTAAAAAAAATTACATAATTTTCTTCGAAAATCTTTGATAAGTTGTAATCATATTTTGAATCAAAAAGTTAAATCAAAGTGTACTTTGATTTTTACCTTGAAATATTAATTATGTGAATTTTTTATTAAAAAAAATACATTTAAAATTTTTTAATCATTCTTAATTAAATTTTAAATTATTAATAAATTTTAAATTGTTAATATATTTGGTTCTTGGATTTTTAGACTTAAATATAAAAAATAATAAAAATAAAATATTCAATTGTTAATTTGTTTGATAATTAGAGTTGGAATTTTGTTTATTTAAAAAAAAAAATTAACATGTTTTTAATCTATGTAAGATATAAGCATAAATTACTTGGTTTATGTGGGGTTTAGTTTTTATTTAAGGTTTAAAACTTATAAAGAAGGGTTAAAGGTGGAATCTAATTTTGTGACATTTTGACAAATCATTTTCTATGGAGCATATAAATTAACCCCAAACCTAATATTTATTTATTTATTAACTGAGACGGTTATGTATTATTTATTGGAAAATTTTGGTTGGGCCGAGGCCAAATCAACCATCATGCGATTGCAATATGTATTGAATCTATGATCTGTGATATTGCTTGGGAGCCGAAATTGCGAAGAGCTTTGTTTTGCAATATTGCGATATATGTTGAGTATTACGATATTTGCTGAATACAACGATCCGCTGTGCATGCTTGGAAACTTTTGTGGGCCATAACCCACACGTCCACAATTTGGATAAAGTTGCAGTCATGTTGCATCAGGTTATATAAATATTATATATGTGATATTAAGATAAAAGTCAATAAAAATAGTTTGGTGGTTTATGAACATCTTAAGGGTTGCGATCATAAGTTAATGTAGATTTTGACAGTTATATTTGAATCAAAACATGATTACAATTTGTAAAGGACATTTTGAAGAAATTTGTGTAAAAAAATTGACACTCCATTTATCATATATCCACATTTTTAGTCCTTGATGATGAGTGGAGTATTTACCTTTATAGTCTTTAATGATGGGTGGAGTGTCCACCTGAATTGTGGGAGAGTTCAAAAAATTTACATAAAACATGATTACAATTTGTCAAGAATTTTCTAAGGAAATTTGTGTAAAAAAATTGACACTCCATTCATCATATAGCCACATTTTTAGTCCTTGATGAGGGGTGGAGTATTTACCTTTATAGTTTTTAATGATGGGTGGAATGTCCACCTAAAATGTTAAAGAGTTAAAAAAATTTACATAATTTTCTTCGAAAATATTTGATAGGTTGTAATCATATATTGAATCAAAAAGTTAAGTCAAAGTGTACTTTGATTTTTACCTTGAAATATCAATTATGTGAATTTTTTTATTAAAAAAATACATTTAAAAAAATTAATCATTCTTAATTAAATTTTAAATTGTTAATATATTTAGTTCTTGGATTTTTAGACTTAAATATAAAAATAAAAAATAAAAATATTCAATTGTTAATTTGTTTGATAATTAGAGTTGGAATTTTGTTTATTTAAAAAAAAAAAAAAATTAACATGTTTTTAATCTATGTAAGATATAAACATAAATTACTTGGTTTAGGTGGGGTTTAGTTTTTATTTAAGGTTTCAAACTTATAAAGAATGGTTAAAGGTGGAATCTAATTTTGTGAGTTACGCTATTCTAAAAAGCATTCAAATTTAATTGAATCTCTCACAATTATGATAACAACCTTCATTGACATTTTGACAAATCATTTTCTATCCAACATATAAATTAACCCCAAACCTAACTTCTTCTTTTTTAACTGAGACGGTTATGTATTATTTATTGGAAAAATCTGGTTGGGCCGAGGCCGAATCAACCATCATTACATGGCAGCTAGCCAGCTTCCCGATACAAGTAAAACAACATTTCATGGAATGCAAGTTTGGAGGGGAATTTCATCAATTATGCTGAGATTAATAGGCGAGAGAAGACATCCTTTGTTTGCCATAATGTCAGCTTCCTTGTTCGAGCCTCTGAGGATATGGAAGAATTGGTAGGAAGAAAATTCGAGCAGCGCGAGCTTCAACCTTTGGAGGGCCTTATTGAGGACTGCATTGTTGAACTGATCTTCCGAATTAAGCTTCTTGATCAATATTTCTGAGTCACCAAAAGCTTGAAAATCTTTGATGCCTCTCTCGCGAGCAATGTGGCAGGCTTTTAGCAAGCCGAGAATTTATGCCTGATTGTTTTTTCGCTGCCTAAGGCCCCAACTAAAACTATCTCTTCTTGTGTCGTACGAGGAGTAGAACACACCACCTGCACCAGCTGTCCCGGGGTTTCCTTTGGATGCACCATCGAATAAGATCATTGCTTTACTTTGCTTTCTCCATCATACTTGAAATATTTCGTTTGAATCCCTTATGCGCCTTCCTGGATTGGTGAAGGGGTTGACTGAGGTTTGTTTTCTATCTCGATAAGAAAATGTTCCCATCCATTTCTTTTCTTCAGGAAGGAGTGAACTATTAGGTTTGTGGGATTGTTGCTTCACGGTTTCAAGGAGAAGTGCTTTGGCTTTAGCTACAACCATCGCAGGGGGCCAAGAAGTATTTTTGAAGATTTTCTCATTTCAAGCAAGCTAGATTTTCCAACAGGCGTATTTGGGGATGGATTTCCAAATTCGAAGCCAAAGAGACTTGTTGGGGGTAGCATGAGGGTAGTGCTCCTTCCAAGTTGAAAATAGATCAACCACAGAGATTTGGTTTGGAGTAGAGACCTGGAGGCCATGAAGGATAAAACTCCACACATCTTTGGTAAAGGAGTAGTCCACAAAGAGGTGATCCGATGTTTCGGTGGCATTCCTGCAGAGCGCACATCTATGAGGGCCAGTGATGCTTCTTTTAACCATATTTTTCCCTGTCAAGATCTTCTTATGCATAAGAACCCCCAAAAAAAAAAAGAATTTGGGGAGACCAAAGGGATCCCACACCTGATTCCAAAAATTTGCAAGCTGATTCCTCTCTTTCTGTGTTTGGAGAAGCCTATAACCTTGCGCAATAGTGTAGATAACGAAATTTCCCCAGCCTCAATGACCAGCAGTGTGCTTGTGCATCGGCGCAAAATCAATTAAATCGTTTCTGAGTATTTTTTGTTGAATTCGCAGGTGCTCTATAATTTTGGGGAAGACCCAGGACTGCCAATTCCCCTTCTTATCCTAGGCTAAGATATCATCGAGTCTATGGATGCCTTGCTGGATCAGCCATTCATGGACCTCTTTGAGCTCTTCAGGATTTCCAAGTGACGCGTGACCCATGATACTATCTTTGCAAAGCATAGTCTTCTTACCATTTCTAGGGATGTGGTAAAGATATTTATTTAAGAACTCAATACCTCTACGACATAGGTTCCACACCCGTGTGCCATTCGAAGTGTTGTTTGCCTGCAATTGCCTCAGTGGAACACCTTTCGCATATTTTTCCTTGAGGATTTTGCTGATTGGGTGCTTTGGATCAGCATAGATTTTCCATATAATTTTACATCCTAGAGCAATGTTGCCATTGGAAGGATCATGAATTTGTAGGCCAACTTCCACTATTGGACATTTCACTAAATCACAGTTGACTAAATGGAATTTACGTTGATTTCCTTTACCTCCTTGCCAAAGGAAATCGTGAATTAACTTGGAGATCTGTTCTGTAATTTTTTTTGGTGCGAGTAGAAAGGAGGCTTGGTAAATGAAAAGAGCGGATAGCACTGATTTTAAGAGAATTAATTCCCTCCGTTGGTGAGCCAATGTCCTCCCCAGGAGGCAATTTTAGATTTGACTTTGCTGATGACATCTACCCACATGGACCTTTTATTTACACCAAGTGTTAAAGGAAATCCCAGATACTTGCTTTTTTCTCAGTGGGCATAGCCAACAAAGCCTAGGTGTTGCACAATGCGTTGGAGGTCACGTTGTTCAACATTCCACCCATACACAACGCTCTTGTTGTCTTTGATAAGGTCACAAAAGACACTATAATAGTTGTGGAGGATAGAGTTGAAGACTTTTGCAATCCTGATAGAAGCACCTCCAAGAAGGAGAAAGTCATCTGCGAAAAGGCGTGATTTATGGGCTCCAGACCATTCAAGATACTTATACCAGGAAGAGCCCCTACAATCTTCTCTACTGTTAATTTCCCGCTGAGTGTATCTACCATGAGAATGTACAGGAAAGGGGAAATAGGGCAGCCTTGCCTTAATCTCCTCAGGGCTTGAAAGTAAGAGGCAAGTCTCCCATTGATGAGCAGAGCTATCCATGGTTTGTCAGTGCAGAATTTTATTAAATTGACAAACTCAGGGGAAAAGCCAAAGGAGAGAAGGTCTATTTAGAGGAAGGACAGGTTGAACGTGTCAAAGGCATTTGTCATGTCGAGCTTGATCATCATCCCTTTCTCCTTCTGCTGATGACTGGAATGCATGGCTTCTTGCACCTGAATGACATTGTCCAAGATGTGTCTGCCTTTGACAAAACCTCCTTGAGATGTGGAGATAAGGTTCCCAAGCAGCGATTTGATTCTGTTGGTGAGGAGCTTAGTAAGAATTTTGTATGAGGCATTGCAAAGGGAGATGGGTATGAATCTACCAAAGGATCCAAGGTTCACATCTTTCGGGATTAAGGAAAGGAAGGTAGATTTGATGCCTCCCCCCACCTTAGCTTTATTTAGGAAACCTTTTATCATTCTCAGTAAGTCAACTTTGATTATGTCCCAACAGATTTTGTAGAAGTGGATTATGAATCCATCGGGGCCAAGGGCCTTGTCGGGTTCCATTGACCAAATGACTTTGATGATTTCATCTTCTGTGAAAGGCTTCATGAGAACAGAATTCTCATCTCTGATAACAAGGGAAGTAATGTGGGAGAGGAGATCTAGTGTATCCTCTTCGCTGCCAACAATCCCTGAATTGTAGAGGCTCTTGAAATGATTCTTTGCAGCAGATTTTATTTAATCAAATCCTTTGCAGAGCTGCCCATCAGCAGTTGTAATATTTGTGATATGGTTGTGGGAGAGACAAGCTCTAAATCGATGGTGGAAGAAGGAAGTATTTTGGTCACCTGCATTAAGCCACAGGCTGCAGGATTTAATTCTCCAGTATTCCTCTTCTATTCAGAAGGAACGATAGGATTTTCTTTGGGCAAGCTGTTCCTTCTCAAGCTCCACAGAGGTGATGTCTTTTTTTCCATATGCATTTGCAGGACCTCCAGCAACTGGACCGCTTCTATTCTCTGGCTTATTAGGGTTTTAGAGGGATTTCTAATCCACTCTTTCAGGGCTTGCTTTGTGGCCTTTAGTTTCTACTCCCACACATAGCTTGGGGATCCTGTGACAGGTTTGAACCAATCCAAGCAGACAGTATCGAAGAACCATTCTCTTTCAATCCAAAGAGGACTGAACTGGAAAGGGATCAAACCCAAGTTTTCTTCTTCTTCCAAGATAAGGAGAATAGGCTTATGATCCAAGGTCAATTTGGGGAGTATTTTGGTGGAGAATAACCTCTTTTCCATTAGTAACAAGCTCTGGACAAGGAACCTATCCAGGCATGCAGAAATGTGCTCATCCCCAATTCTATTATTGGACCAAGTATAAAGGCCTCTCACGGGTTTGAATTCCAGCAGGTCCCAATGTTGGAAGAGGTCTTCAACCAGGGGTAGCATTTGATCCCTGCTATTGCTGCCTCCTCTCTTTTCTTTTGAGTTCAAAACAATGTTTAAATCTCCGTCCAAGATGATATTCTTGGGGGAGTGGAGGTCTAAAAAGGCAGATAGGGATTGACAATAATCTCTCTTTTCAGCATAGAGCACCGGTACATAAAGATTGAAAAAGACAAAGGTTAACTTACTTGTGTGATGCCTTAGCTCGGTAAATATCCAGTGTTGGGTCTTAAAGGAGTTTTTCAGATGAAATTGGTCCTTAGACCACAAATTAGCAATTCCACTTGAGGATCCCCCTGAGCTTACTGCCTTTCCAGCGTTTTAGTCTCTTGGAGCATGAAGATTTCTGGCGTGTCCGTTTTCAGGAGATCTTTGACGGCTTCATTTTTCGTTGGGTTCCCCAAACCTCTACAATTTCAAAAGACTAAACGCATTATTTACTAATGGAGGGGTTAGGAACTGCTCCCTTGGGAGGCCTTGTTTTGGTATTTCTCCTAGTAGAAATCTCGATTGTGGATTGAATTCCTTGTGTTTTTGCCTTCTGCTTCTTCTTCACTAACTTCTTTATGAGATTTCCTTCTAGCTATTTTCGAGGGCCTCTCAAAGGTCTCATCCTCCGAGGAGCAAGAATTTTCTGTTGACTTGTTTATGATTATTTCTGTGTACGAGGAAGGGGAGGGGATGTCTTGGGTTACTCCGGGGAGGACTGCTTCTTTATTGTCTTTATCAGAAGAGGGAAGAGTGATTTGCTCCATGTTGTCCGGAATTTTTTGTGGAGGGTCTGCTGGTGTATTTTCCTTTTCATTAGGATTCTTGGCTTCTGCCGTGGAGGGAACAAAGCTCCCCTCCTCAAGAATCTGTCTTGTTGTTGGGGTGGTGTTCCCTTTTGTGGCCCCTTTTCCTCTTGCTTTTTTAAGACCTGCATTATGGACTAGGGGCCATTGCTCTCCCTTCAATTTCTCGCTCTCTTCTTTGGCCTTATTTTTACAGTGCCTTGCAAAGTGTCCATAGCCATGACAATGCTTGCAACTCCTGGATATGGGACCAATCAGCAACTGTTAATTTAATAGCTTCCGACAACCCTTCTTCCAGGTCCACCTCAACACATATGCATGCGCAAGAGTATTTGTATTTTCTCAAAGCTTGGTCAGTGTAGTTTCCAAGAGTATTTCCAATGGTTTTGAGGTACTCTTGGTTCCAGAAATGCAGTGGAAGGTGTGGGAGATGTCGTCACTCCGTAATTTGTAAGATTGGCAAGAAAAAACAACAAAGGACAACATCAAACCACTTTGGAATCCAAGAACTATCCTTCCTAGACTCAGAGAGGGCTCTCTCTGTTTTTATGATTTAATTTGATGATTATAAGTGTTGATATAGGCTAGTTACAGTGATGGGGGTTGTTTGTTTGATTAATGGTGTGGTTGGACAGATAGGGCTGCAGGGACTTATCCATTGGGCTATGGAGTGAAAAGGCTGGAATGGCACATCAACATCCAGAGAATCATAGGGCAAGCTAACTGTGCTAGATGGATCTTTAGAGCAGTATGAATTATGAGGTGAAATAAATAGTAAGGTTCATTAGTGACTAAAGAGCAGATAAAAATTATTTAATCAGACGTCAGTAGAAAACATTTATATTGTAAATGTAGACAGAATTAAGGTGCTCCTACAGAAAATCTTAATCTAAAATTTCTGATTTACAATTAGATGAACAGATGCACGGTGAAGGAAACAATGGAAACATTTAAACAGAGAAATAGCACATCACCATTTTCACATGGCTCAAGAATCCTGTAAACAGCCTTTGATTATTGATGTATAACTCCAAAATTACAGTGCTCCAACATAGTAGTTCTTAAAATGCAGGGGCTAACAATGTCCAACCTTCCAACCCTTCATACTGCTAAGGCAAACAATATTTATCCAAAAACTAAGTCTGTTGCCCTGTCTTACTCGGCAACCTTTCATTGATTACAATTTAATAGAAAATGGACAAGTGTGGCCATTAAAGGTCTGATCAGAAATCTCTGACAAAGACACCGCCTGTAGAATTAATTTTGGGCATCTCTTCATAGATCCAAATGCTTCAATAGCTCCTCGGAAGATCAAAAAATAAGCTTGTAGGTGGCTATGATGGTCACGAAGATGTAACCAGTGGTGGCTCTGACATCTGGCCCTGCTCTTAAAAAAACCAGCGTTGGGTAATCAAATTTGTGCAATGCTGGCCACTTTTCATTGATTGGTGATGGTGTTTATGTGTTCTATTGCCTTTTCTGCTTCTACTAGTATACCATAACAGTTCTGCCTAGATGCCCTGTGCCCGACTCGACCTTCTTTGCTTGCACACCTTATCGGGGCTTATTTCCACCAGAAGTCCTTTATGTCGTTATAACATAACAAGTTTGGTAAAAATTCTTGCCCGACTCGACCCTCGGTGTCTCTTTTCCACCCAAGCCCTTTTAGCCGCGTTTAACCTTATTTCTTCATAAAATTATTTTCAAACATCATATGCCTAACTTGACCCTTTTTAAACAAAACATTGTAAAAAACCCATTTACCCGGACCTGAAAATGTTTGGATTTTAGTTCTGAACCTTATCGCGTCCATAGAAAATCGCACATCGCATGTTTTACAGTTTAAGTTATAAGAAATGGAATCGGCGATGCGATGCGAAGTACAGAGGCGACGTGGCGGGTACGGTGGGACCAGACCGCAGCCCGCAGATCGAAAATCTTAACATTTAGCAGCAAAGGTAAACTCTAAAAGATGCGAAGTGCGAAGTGCGTCGATTGGAGGATGATGTGACAAGATGGAGGTCACCGCATTAGCGAAGTTATAAAGTGGCAATTTGTTTCTACGGTAAGGCAAAGTTTACAAGGTTTCATGATATATCAATGTATTTCAAACGACTTGAAGCGGGGGTGGAGCTTTCGTGGTGGGGCCAACCGCATCACAAGTTAAACAAACTACATTGCGGGTGCTTCAAACAGTAAGTTATAATATTTGCGATGCGAAACGGTGTTTAAATAGGTAAATTTGTGATCTTGCGATGGATGGTTGGGGAAGGGTGACGTTGCAGGGAGAATGGCCCCACTTTAATCGCAACTGGGTAAATCGGGAAAGCGGAGGTAGAACAATGATATAGCGATGAAAAAGGTAAAGTAGGAGTATAAAGTGGAAAGGCAGAAATGGGTGAAGTTTAATGTTTTTTAAAGGAAAATAAAATGAAAAAGGCTTTTGTAATGCGATGATGTGATTCAATCTCCATCATTGATCAAAGCTCATATCCAACAGTCCTTTCTGCTCCTTTGCTGTGGTTTGCCTATTTTGTTTCTTTGGCCGTGCCCATTCGTTTCTTAGGTTGTTTGTGTAATACTTTGACTCGTTCACTACTTGACCCGCTTTAGCGTTCAAGACTTGACCCAAACGTGCATGACTTGACTCAATCATGTTCACGACTCTGCCCAACACATTCACGACTCTGTCTTTGATGTTTTTTCTGCCTTAACTGCTTCTCTGTTGCCTTTGTATTTTCTAATGGTCTAATGCTGCTCCTTGCCTCTCCGCTGCCTTTGTTTCCTTTGATTATTGCTTTGGAAAATATTTTGAATATTGACATATATGTACAGTATAAAAAAATTGCAAAGAGAAAGTACACATTCACCTTGTGATACTGTAAATTATAGGGTTATAATAGTGGCTCCAGCTGGGAAGGCAGCTCCTTCAGGAGGTTTCAAGAACACCGTAGATTAGTAGCCTGATCCATTGGTTGATCCCACAACTTGTACCTTGATCTGTCAGGCAACTTAGTGATTGGAAACTAGCTGATTGTTCCTCCTGACTTAGACTAATAAAAATAGACCACATGCTTGGCCCTCCAGCTTATTAGCATACTGAAAACTGAACTAAAACTACAATTAAACTTATCCATTGCAATTTATCAAGCTGAACATACTACTGCACCTTGAAAACTTGAATGGTGAGACCAGAATTGTGTTGAAACTAAAGTTTGAAACACACTGATATGAAAATGAAAATAAATCTAAACTAAAATTTGAAAGATGCTCAGAGGGCTGAGCTTATTTTCACCCTTACCTATCCTAATCTATTGAAATTACTGCCTTTTTAAATGATACAATAATGCCAGTGTACCCAGTCAAGCAACTGCCTGGATGACTCCTTTCTTCCACTGATCTTCACCATATTCAGAGGCCAACCTGACAGTGTTGTTTGATAGAAATTCCTGGCCTGATCTTGTTTACATGGATCTTGTTACCTTTGAAAAACAACTAACATGCCAGAAATATGTGTTGGATTTGTAAAGAACAATTCCTCCATATAGACAGCCACTGGATCAAGATATTCTTGATTTATTTATGGGTATTCTGACTCGGCCAACTCAGCTTCATATCCTAGTACTGTATATGCGCTCTCCTGGTCTTTAATCAACTTGAAACATGTTTTCATGTTGCCCGATGAGTGTTGTGCCACTACTTCTGCTGAATTAGACAATGGGGAAGACTATCTGACCATATCCATATCATAGCAGCTTTTGAGAGCATTAAGAACACAGGAAGATTTACTTTGAAAGCAGAGGCCATCCAATGCATCTGCTATTGGATCATGTGGTGATTTAGATGGTAGTGTTGGTTCTTCTGAGACCTCACGTTTTCTCTTATAACTATAAGCCAAAATGTGATCCCAATTCCCTTTTATAATATGAAATGCATTAAAGCACAAAGGTAGAGAATCAAACTTGATGACTTCATCATCTGCCTTAGACTTTGTGACTTCATTTGCTACTTGAAATTCAAATAACTCAAGGGTTGAACCCCTGGATCTAATATAGGTATTTATCATCCTTGATTTCTTCGTATTATTGGTGATAGAGTTCTCTTCTACTGCGATTATCAACTAGAATGTGATACATATTCCATTTAGCAATATGAAGTGAATCGAGACATAAGGGTAAAGACTCAAGGGGTATTATTTCCTCCTCTATTTCATATTATGTGAGTCCAAGATGACTCAGGGGGATAAATTCTGGATCTGAAATAGGTTTGGTATCATCCCTCTTTTCCTCAACTGACTCATTAGAGCATTCCTCCTCCTTCCTATTTGCAACCTGCTTATAATGCTCTCTTAAGAGTGAGGCAAAATATAGAGGAAGGCATTTTTTACTTACTTGACAACTTCCTAAATTTTCCTCCTTACAATCTTGCTCAACATGCAGAGTTTGATTTCCATCTGTTGTAATATCCCGTTTTCAGAAAAATCACAAGTCTGTGCCAGAGATGGAATGCTGAGGCATTTACTAGTTATGTCTCCTTCCAAAGAAGGGAGAGAACCAGAGGCTACCTGGCCCTATGCAGTCTCTGTCTACAGATATGTAATTATTCCTATCCAGGAATTACTGCAGCAAGCTCCTTAGGGACGCTGTATAAGGAAGTAGATGTGAAAATAAGGCCTCCCACTGCTAGAATGACTTATAACATATATATTTTGACCTCCTCACATAATTTAAGCTCAAATAAATAACCTTAAGCAGGTTATTCAGATCTCCCACAGTGAACTAGCTGAAAATGGCAGCAACATGTAAGCACATAATAGCTATCTCCAGAAAATAACGTTGTATAAGTGAGAAATGGGACTAAGGTCCCTTATATGACTCAATATATGACTCACTTATAGAATCAGAGGTAAAACAAATGAATCTAGCTCATATAAATAGATCTCCCTATTTCTATATGCCTCAAATGAGCTTAAACCCCATAGCTTAGAACATGCAGAAACTACTGAATCAAGATATGCGTTATTCTATCTAGGGTTTATGCAGAGAAGAACATGACATATCGTATCTGAAATGAACAAGCATCCAATGGCTAAGAAAATGTGATTCCTTTCCTCTTTATACACAATAAAGGTCACCCACAAGGGTTTACATGAAATACAAGTGTACAAGTGCAGATCTGCAAATATATGTAGCTGTAAAACGCAGTTACTACAACATTGAATATAAATATGACTGAGAATATGAGAATACAGAAGAGGAATGGAATATAGAGCTTTCCGGGAGAAGGGTTGGCCCTTTCTCCAAAGATCAAGCCCTCAAGCAAGGGATCAAACCCTGCAACTACTGCTTCACAAAAATAACGAAGTTTACCCAGTGAACTACGTTGTAATGGATGGAACATGAGATGGCCACATGCCAATATCTAAAATGAGCTCTGAAATCTCCTATGCAGCTCCCTCAATGCAAGAGAGACTCCCTCCATTGAATATAAATGCACAAGAGAAGATGAAACAACCCTCCCACTGCACTACCCAGCAACACTACATCCTCTGCTACAGAAATAACACTGTAGATGTGAGAAATGCTTGGCCTACAATCCAGATGTGGGAGAAATGAAGCACAACCCCCTTCAAGAGATCACTCAATGAAGGAGAAGGAATTCCTAAACAAGAATCCCTCCAAACTCCGCTGAGCAGCAGGAGTTTGCAGAAAATGTCTGAGAAGACATGAAATCGAAATACACAAGCTAACCCCACAATGTTGCCCTCCTCCTCCTTATGAATTTGTGAGCTCCTTCACCTTGGGTCCCACCTATTAGGGTTTCCATCTTCATTTGAATCTCTTCCCTCCAAAACTGCGCTGGCTTCTTAGGCAAACTACTCCTCCTTAGGCTGCGCTGGTTGACTTGGTCAACCTGACCTTGTCTTCATACACTTGGCCCCTTTCACACTAGGAGGTGTAAAATAAGCTGCTCAAAAGTTCCCTTTTTAAATTAGGAAGGGTTTTATTCATGTTAAGAGGCCTCCGCTTCCTTTTTATTCACCTACTATATAAAATGAGCAAAAATTAATGTTCCAATTTATTCATGAAAATTTTGGAACATTACAGTCCTCCCCTCCCAAATGTTGCTTGTCCTCAAGAAACTGCAAGGATAGAACTGAGTGAATCTCCTCACCTCCTCTAGTAGCATCTGCATATGATGGAATCCTCCAAAGAATATGATGCCATCTCATCCATGAAACTCCATAGTGCCTCTCCCAAGCATATAGACTAGCATTTGGTGAAGCACCCCAAATGACTAAGATCATGAGAAGGAAAGTGCTCAAAGAGACAACCATGTGTGGACTAGAGGTATTCTCAAGGCATGGAGTGCAAGTTGCATGGGAATTATTCTCCCCCAATGTGAAATCTCCACCCCAGCTTTCATCCATATGTAATGAGCCACGCTCCTACATGGTAACTCATGAAAATTTTCCTCCACCTTTGGTTCCAGAAGTGTAGGTGGGCTGAATAATTGAAAATGATAGGCAAGAAGGCTTATCCCAAGCTGTCCTCCTCTCCACTTATGAATAGTGCAGAGTATGTGCTATTCATGGGCTGCAAATGTATTTCCCTCAAATGGAAAAATGTAGAGCAATCCACCAAAGATTTCTCCTCCAACATTGAAGAACAAGCTGCCCCAAAATATTTCTTCCATGATGAAGAGGACATGATCATCATATAATGTCCAAATGAGATGTTTGATGTAGGATTTAAATGCTGTTGTATGATACAAACAAGGTCTCAAAAGGACACAGTGTAATCCCATCCATTGCTCTTTCAGAAAATGGCATGGCAAGTAGTATGTTGCTAAATGACTAGTGGTGAGAATTCTCACATCCACTAGTAGAAAGTAGATGGCTGAATGGATCAGCTGAACATACAAGTCATATTTGGTCACTTGCCCATGATTATGCAATGAATGATCATCATAATTATAGCCCTCATCAAAATAAAACAAATAATTGGCTGTAGTGGCCATAGTTTTTCTCATGTTTCCTTCAGAACATGCAATGCAGAAAATGTGGGAATCTTTCCCCTTTAAGGACACTCCCCACTCATGTAACATCCTTCCAATCATGCACCCATTGTAAATCAGATCCACATCGGCAAGGGGAGTCATGATCAACAACAAAATGAGAAAAATTCTAAAGGTTTCATGTGATGCAAGGAAGTGCCAACAGTTTCCCCAATAGTGGCAGCGCAGTTTTCCAAGTTGCTGCTTCAGAAATTTACATGGAAAAATGCTTCGTGACTCATGGATGACAATGTAAATTAGCTGAATATGTATGCAATGGAAAAACATCTTCCATAGGCCATGTGAAAGATGGCTACCTCCATCATATAATTTGGCCAAACTTTGCCCGGGGAGCAATCTGGTCAGCTTGCCCTCTTGTAGAGCCATGCACTGCAAGATAATGGTAAGAGCATACAAATCAGCCAATGTAAAAACAAAATTCTTACCATATGCCGGGAGTAAAATGATGTATGGGTCCATGAATGAACCCTCCATAGTTGTTTGGCATGCTCCCATGAAGAGGAATGAGCTAGGTGCTACAAGAAGATCCTTCTTCTCATACTTGGGAATCCAAGTCAAGAATAATGTAGCATAGTAATAGATGACTCCATCTCCTACCTCATCCATATCACCTCCTCTCTCTTCATCAAGTGCAACCAATGTGAAATGATCCTGGAACCTCTGGGTTATGGATCCACCACACTTCCGCTGGGCACACTTCATCCATCGGGTACTGCTCCAAAGAGATAATGTTGTTGGCCTATACACATAGGTTCTCATCCATATCAAGCTCCATTCTTTGACATGTAGCTTGTCAAAGATATTCTCCATAATGTTTCCATATATGAGGGGTCTCCTCCATGATGAAAACACCTCTTGCACCACAATAGTGCCATACCTCACCCTTGCAACACTATGCCCAGTGGGAGAGCAATTTTGCCCTTGCTCTCTCCCAATCCTCCGAAACAACAAATATCCTTGCTGCCCCTTCCTACCTCCATCACTCATCATATGTGGTGGAGAAAAAATGACCCTACCATCATATTGCATCCACACTCTTTGCTGTCCCATGATGAAAGTATCCTGCCAAGCTCCTTTCATCCTCATACCCTTGAGAAAAGGACATGTCTCATGATAGCCAAACTCTCTCCTGAGTAGCCAGCGCAGTTTTGACTCTTGCTGCCCTGTGTCATAGATATGCAAGTGGCTCACAAGCCTCTTGCTCTCCACCCACTCTCCTCCATCAAGGTATGGTTGTCCCCAATCCTTCTCTCCTTTGGCATCCTCCCAATGAAGACTGCCATTATCCCAAAGCAAGTATCCCTCTTTACACCTCATGGGATGTTGAGATGTAACCCCTTGAAGAATTTCCAGGAAAGGCATCTCATCAATCAAACCTTTGAATCCACAAGAATCCAAGAGAGCTAAGGACAAGACATCCTTAGGAGATGGCACATCATGCATGATGCTCTCCAAATCCTTGCACCGTGACTCCTCATGCTACATGAAACTCAATAAGGGTGCAAAGGAATGAGTGCTGATCCCTTCTTGGATCAAACCCCTCTTATACAGCGCTGTATAAACTTGCTCCTCTTTATCAGCATGAAGTTTCAATCCTAGGCCATGTGAATGAAAATTTCCCAAACCTCCTATGACCTTTTCTGAAATATCACTGCATGAAAAATTTTGCATACCTTTTGTGGATCTTTGAGAGTATGGTTGCAAGAGTCTCTCTCTCTCTGATTTTTTGGCTGATCCAACTGCTGATATGGTGGGCTGCTCCTCTATGAACTGGACAACGTTGGTAGAAGCCTCGTCATTTGGAGAAGAATGCTCCTCCTCCTCTGGCCATCTATCCACTCCCTCTTGTGGCCCTCCATACTCTTCACTTCCTTCATGAGCATAGGAAGTGTTTTCATCTTCTTCTACCTCTTGAAACCCTCTAGAGATTTCACTACAGCCTTTCTCATCTTGAAACCCACTTGGAGTTTCACTGCACTTTTCTTTCCCATTGGTTGAACCCCTTTGGAGAGGCTCCTTTCTAATCTAAAAGATGGATGAGAGTAACCTCATCCTCTCCATATTTGTTCTCCTCTTCTTTGTATTCTATGGGTGGATTTGAAATCCACAAGCTGAGCCAAGATAACTGCTCCTTGCTCTTCTCTTTAGTTTTTTGAAAGCTTGATCTCACAGGTAGTGCCAGAGATCATGCTCTGATACCACTGTAATATCCCGTTTTCAGAAAAATCACAAGTCTGTGCCAGAGATGGATTGCTGAGGCATTTAATGGTTATGTCTCCTTCCAAAGAAGAGAGAGAACCAGAGGGTACTTGTCCCTTTGCAGTCTCTGTCTATATATATGTAATTATTCCTATCCAAGAATTACTGCAGCAACCTCCTTAGGGACGCTATATAGGAAGAAGATGTGAAAATAAGGCCTCCCACTACTGGAATGCCTTAGAACATATATATTTCGACCTCCTTGCAGAATGTAAGCTCAAAGAAATAACCTTAAGCGGGTTATTCAGATCTCCCACAGTGAACTAGCTGAAAATGGCAGCAACATGTAAGCACATAATAGCTGTCTCCAGAAAATAACGTTGTATAAGTGAGAAATGGGACTAAGGTCCCTTAGATGAATCAATATATGACTCACTTACAGAATCAGAGGTAAAACAAATGAATCTAGCTCATATAAACAGATCTCCCTATTTCTATATGCCTCAAATGAGCTTAAACCCCGCAAGCAGAAACATACTTAAACTACGGATCTGAGGTCTCGTTGTTTATCTCGGGGCTTGTCCAGGAAGACCAACATGACCTTATCAGATACAAATGAACAACCGTCAGCTGAAAATGTGATTCCCTTTCCTCTTTATACACAATAAAGGTCACCCACAAGGGTTTACATGAAATACAAGTGTACAAGTGCAGATCTGCAAATATATGTAGCTGGAAAACGCAGTTACTGCAACACTGAATATAAATATGACTGATAATATGAAAATACAGAAGAGGAATGGAATATAGAGCTTTCCGGGATAAGGTTTGGCCCTTTCTCCAAAGATCAAGCCCTCAAGCAAGGGATCAAACCCTGCAGCTGCTGCTTCACAAAAATAACGCAGTTTACCCAGTGAACTGCGCTGTAATGGATGGAAAATGATATGGCCACATGCCAATATCTAAAATGAGCTCTGAAATCTCCTATGCAGCTCCCTCAATGCGAGAGAGACTCCCTCCACTGAATAGAAACGCACAAGAGAAGATGAAACAACCCTCCCACTGCACTACCCAGCAACACTGTGTTCTTTGCTACAGAAATAACGCTGTAGATGTGAGAAATGCTTGGCCTACAATCCAGATGTGGGAGAAATGAAGCACAACCCCCTTCAAGGGATCACTCAATGAAGGAGAAGGAATTCCTAAACAGGAATCCCTCCAAACTCTACTGAGCAGCAGGAGTTTGCAGAAAATGTCTGAGAAGACATGAAATTGAAATACACAAGCTAACCCCATAATGCTGCCCTCCTCCTCCTTATGAAGTTGTGAGCTCCTTCACCTTGGGTCCCACCTATTAGGGTTTCCATCTTCATTTGAATCTCTTCCCTCCAAAACTGCGCTGGCTTCTTAGGCAAGCTACTCCTCCTTAGGCTGCGCTGGTTGACTTGGTCAACCTGACCTTGTCTTCATACACTTGGCCCCTTTCACACTAGGAGGTGTAAAATAAGTTGCTCAAAAGTTCCCTTTTTACATTAGGAAGAGTTTTATTCATGTTAAGAGGCCTCCTCTTCTTTTTTATTCACCTACTATATAAAATGAGCAAAAATTAATGTTCCAATTTATTCATGAGAATTTTGGAACATTACATCTGTGCATGGCGGTGACCAGGCCTCTTCTTCCCATGGAGACAAGGTTGGTTGCTCTCTACATTCAACCTCAATCTCAACCTCATAGAATTACTCTTGATAGTCATATTCGAGATTGCTACCTTTGTACACAAGGTCATCCAACATGCACATCGTTGCTGAGGATTTTCCTGGCCCCTTCTGATTTTGGACTTCATCTTTAGATGTGTTGTGGATAGAGTACACGAAACAATAATTTTCTGTTTAAGGGTGTCCAAGATGGGCTGCAAACTGCTTGGGTACATTTATATTTGTCCTTTTCATAACTAATGGAATAGGCGGTATTTGAACATCAAGTTCCTCTTTCCTGCTAATCATATGCATCATTTCGTTGACTATTTTTGTCAACATATCTAGCTTTATCTCTGGAGATATCAATCGTTCTCTTTATATTTTATCCTTCTCCATAGCCTTTAACTTTGCATCTATGTTCAGCAGGTTGGATTCCATATCAACTGCCACATTTTTCATTTCTTCCAGGGTTGCAGGGTCCCTTTCTCTTAATTGGAATGCCATCTCTAGATCAAAGGCATCTGGGTAGTGGAAAAGAGCCCATCCTGGGGGTGGCTTCATCTCAGCAGGTATTGAATGGTATACCTTATTGAACCTGGCTGAAAAGTGTTGTAATATCTCCCATGGCTGTCTTTTTAAACGGTTATACTCTTTTATGGTGAGAAAAACATTTCCCACGACCACCCATCTATGTAGGAAAACTTGAGTGAATTGGTGAAAATTTCTAATGCTTGCAACTGGAAGATATTTAAACCAATTTTTAACTTTACCTTGCAATGATAGGGCAAAAATTGTGATACATACATCATATTCTCCCACCTCAAACAGATCAAGGAAATCCTCAAGATTTTGAATGTGCTTTTCTGCAATGTTCTTTGCATTTTCTTCATCAAATCTGGGTAGATTATTGATAACATTTGCAGGGAGGTCATGGAGGATAGGAGGCAAAAACATAGGCTTGTATCTATCTGGGACTTTTATAGGTATAGGTAGTAAAGCAGGAGGCTTATAACCATTTGGAGCTTTTGGAAGAGAATGAGATGAAGTATAAGGCTCATGTGCCACTGGGCTTTCTACAAGTGCATCAGGGATGTGCACAGGTATATTAGTATGTACATGGTCTACAATTTTGGTTTAGCTTCTTGAGGCTAATTAATTTTCCAATGATCAATGTAAACCTCAATAGTGTACTCTTGATCAGGCTTAAAGTAGGATAGAACATAGTTACAGATAAAAACAACAATCTCTTGAATCCAATTTGGGTTTGAATACATTCTCTTTCTACGCTGACTGGTCATGTTTCAGGTCCCTCCTCCAGTGGAGTCTTTGAATGGAACTGGTATGAATTGGAGTCGCTAGGTGGATGATTTCAACTTCCTTATGTCTGGCTTGTTGTGCACCATCAACAACTAGATACCAGTCTTAGAAAATACTCGAATCATCTAATTTTTACTGGGGTTTTTTAGTTATGAAGAAACATTGAGCTTTTTCAATAAGTGTGTCCCCAGTATGGTCGCCATTACGTTGTCACTCTGTAATTTGTAAGATTGGCAAGAACAAATGACAGAGGACAACATAAAACCACTTTGGAGTCCAGGACCTAGCCTTCCTAGACTCGGAGAGGGCTCTCTTTTTTTTTATGATTTAACTTGATGATTTTAAGTGCTGATATTAGGCTAGTTACAATGATCGGGGTTGTTTGTTTGATTGATGGTGTGGTTGGACATATAGGGATGCAGGGACTAATTCATTGGGCTATGGAGTCAAAAGGTTGGAATGGCACATCAACATCAATAGCATCATAGGGCAAGCTAACTGTGCTAGATGGGTCTTTAGAGAAGTATGAATTACGAGGTGAAAAAAATAGTAAGGTTCAGTAGTGACTAAAGAGAAGTTAAGAATTCTTTAATCAAACGTCGGTAGAAAACATTCACATTGTAAATGCAGACAGAATTAAGGTGCTCCGACAACAAAACTTAATCTAAAATTTATGATTTACAATTATATGAATAGATGCACAGAGAATGAAACAACGAAAACATTTAAATAGAGAAATAGCACATCACCATTTTCACACAACTCAAGAATCTTGTAAACAATCTTTGATTATTGATGTCCATCTCCAAAATTACAATGCTCCAATATAGTAGTTCTTACAATGCAGGGGCTAACAATATCCAACCTTCCAACCCTTCATACTACTAAGGCAAGCAATATTTATCTAAAAACTAAGTCGGTTGCTCTATCTTAGTCAACAACCTTTCATTGATTACAATTTAACAGAAAATGGACAAGTGTGGCCATTAAAGGTCTGATCAGAAATCTCTAACAAAGACATCGCTTGTAGCATTAATTTTGGGCAACTATTCATAGATCCAAATGCTTCAATGGCTCCTCGGAAGATGAAACAATAAGATTGTAGGTGGCTGTGATGGTCACGAAGAGGTAACCAGTGGTGGCTCTAACATCTAGCCCTGCTCTTCAGAAAACCGGCGTTGGGTAATCAAATATGTGCAGTGCTGGCCACTTTTCATTGATCAGTGATGGTGCTGATGTGTTCTATTGCCTTTTCCGCTTCTGCTAGTATACCATAACAGTTTTGCGTGGACACCCTGTGCCCAACTCGACCTTCTTTGCTTGCAAACATTGTCAGGGCTTATTTCCACTAGAAGTCCTTTATGTCATTATAACATAACAAGTTTGTTAAAATGACTTTCCCAACTCGACCCTCGGTGTATCTTTTCTACCCAAGCCCTTTCGGCCGCGTTTAACCTTATTTCTTCATAAAATTATTTTCAAACCTCGTATGCCCAACTTGACCCTTTTTAAACAAAACATCATAAAAAACCCATTTACCCGGACCTAAAAATGTTTGGATTTTAGTTATGAACCTTATCGCGTCCATAGAAAATCGCACATCGCATGTTTTACAGTTTAATTTATAAGAAATGGAATCGACGATGTGATGCAAAGTATGGAGGCGACGTGGTGGGTACAGTGGGACCAGACCGCAGCCCGCAGATTGTAAATCTTAACATTTAGCAGCAAAGGTAAACTCTAAAAGATGCAAAGTGCAATGTGCGGCGATTGGAGGATGATGTGGCAAGATGGAGCCCATCGCATCGGTAAAGTTATAAAGCGACAAATGTTTTATATGGTAAGGCAAATTTTACAAGGTTTCATGATATATCAATGTATTTCAAACGACTTGAAGTGGGGGTGGAGCTGCCATGGTGGGGCCAACAATATCACAAGTTAAACAAACTACATTGCGGGTGCTTCAAACGGAAAGTTATAATATTTGCGATGCGAAATGGTGTTTGAACAGGTAAAGTTGTGATCTTGCGATGGATGGTGGGGGAAGGGAGACATTTTAGGGAGAATGGCCCCACTTTAATTGCAACTGGGGAAATCGGGAAAGTGGAGGTAGAACAATGATATAGCGGTGAAAAAGGTAAAGTAGGAATATAAAGCAGAAAGGCAGAAATGGGTGAAGTTTAATGTTTTTAAAGGAAAATAAAATGAAAAATGGTTTTAATGTGATGATGTGATTCAATATATGTCGTTGATAGAAGCTCAGATCCAACAGTCCTTTCTACTCCTTTGCTGTGGTTTTCCGATTTTGTGGCTGTGCCCATTCGTTTCTTAGTTTGTTCGTGTAATACTTTGACTCGTTCACTACTTGACATGCTTTAGTGTTCACAACTTAACTCAAACATGCATGACTTGACTCAATCACGTTCATGACTCTGCCCAGCACGTTCACGACTCTACCTTTGATGTTTTTTTGCCTTAATTGCTTCTCTACTGCCTTTGTCTTTGCTAATGGTCTAATGACGCTCCTTGCCTCTCTGTTGCCTTTGTTTCCTTTGATTCTTGCTCTGGAAAAGATTTTGAATATTGACATATATGTACAGTATGAAAAAATTTCAAAGATAAAGTACACAGTCACCTTGTGAAACTGTAAATTACAGGGTTCTAACGGGAGACACACCTATAGGGTTATAACAGGAGACACACACACACTGGGACCGCTGAGGGCACATCTTGGGCGGGATCAAATTCAGGCATCCATTTATTTAGGTATAGACCTTGAGGACCCATAAAATATGGCCCATTTCTAAATATGAGACTTCTGTCCTCTGTGTTTTCAAACACAAAAAAAGAAAAATCCTTTGCCAATGAAGTGGCTTTTGATACCTTCCTTGACTAATGGAGTCCATTTCCTCTGCACCCATTCTTCCACGGCTTTGGGAGATGGCCAGAGGTCCATAAACTGCCCTATGAGCCCTCTTTCGGGGAGGTTCAGTGCTTATCTGCAAGTTTCTTCAATTGATCCAACGTCAATTGACCATAAGCTAAATCAACTTTCATTTCACTACTCCCTTGTGTTTCATGGACTTTAGCGAGATATTTCCTTTCAAGATCGAGATTTTTTTGTGCTTCAGTTTCACAAGTTTTGGTACAGGCTTGCACAGAACGGTCCCCTTCAATATCGTTGGCTCTAGCATGAATCGGTGGTGTAATTAAAACATTAGTGCCTAAAATATGAAAAATGGATGTATGCACAGTGAAAGGCTGAAGAATAGCACCAAATGAATGTTTTTCTCGATCGGAAATGCTTACCAAAGCCAGGAAATTCTCTTGTGAATGGCAGAAATATAGGAATTGGGACTATGAGTGGACTGCTTGAGGTCGCATATGTCCACCATTACTATCATCCTCTCCACTCATTTGCTTTCCTCCTCTCGCACTTCCATTATGGGACACTCGGTGTCTAAAACAGTTATTGTTTTGTTTTCAATCCATATTAGCATGGCACAAGGGTTGTTTTGAAATTGTAGGGAAAATTGACTGGATGATATGTTTGAAATAAAAATTAGTCAAGAGTTTGTATCATGTGTGGCTGGAATGTTAGGGTTTTGGTGGAGTAAATATGTTTAGTCAACACACTATATTTGGCTAATAAGGAGAATGGTTGGAGATATTCTACTTGGATTTTAGTGCATTTTGATGGCTCGTATTCATATGTAAGTAGTTCAGGTGACTAATTGATATTAATTTTAATTATTTTTTTAATTGAGAGGGGGTGTTTAAGTCACTATTAGAGTTGGGCACTTAATTTTAATAAATTTTAATAAAAGAATTAATATTTTTTAATGTATAAAATTAGGAATTTGTTTTATGAATATAAGTGAAGGTTGTGATGTAAAATTTAAATTAATTTTAATTGGTTAAGAAATTACCAACTAATTATTTTAAATGATATAAAAAAGTTTTAAAGAGAATCAAAATTTAATTATTTTTAATTGTATATTTTTTCAAAATAATAATAACAAGTTAGTTCACATTTATACATAGTAATGATGATGATGATGATGGTTACCGTCTATTAAGACCAATGCGGTCTATTGGACCTTAAGAGAGAAGAAATAATAAAAGTTTGATTCTTCGAAATCTTGTTTCTATGGTCAAAGAGAAGGGAAATAAGTGTTCAAAGATCGTTATAGGTGGGTTGGATTAATAGGTCAAGAAGATTGGAAGTGTGGCAAATGGTAGGGAATTGAGAGCGAATGTGAATAAGAGTTAGGCAGTCTAAAAGGAAGTGTTTTTCTTCTTCCACTTGCTTAGAATCGCAAATCTGACAGATTCTATCATTCCAAGGGGTTTTGGGAATAGACCATCGCTCGGTCTCACTCTGAAGCTCATGGGAATTAGTTCTTATCTTAGCGATGTTCATTTTTTTTCTTATCGCTCGAAAACACAGAGATAATTCTGATTATCAAGGGTGGTGTTGATCACTTCCTTATAGTATCTTAGTTTCTTTTTACCCTCCAGCTCCTGGTCCTCCCACGACTTGTCCTTAAACTTGGAGGTAATAGTATTTTTGATATTATCTTTGCTTCCCGTACTAAGCTCCTCCTGAATTCCCCAACGGTTGAGCTAGGACTAGGCATCCTTATGCCACCCACGCTTAAGGCGAAGTTGAGGGTTTTGACTACAATTAGAAGCAATTTTAGGGAGCCTTTTTTATTCCATGTTTTCAAGCTTCTTCTTATACATTAGATATATAAACATAGTCGTACTTTCAATGGGAGACAAACCAGATTCGATCAAGAGGATAGGATAGGGAGTATTTCCATTGATCTTAAGGTTGTAGGTTATGAATTGAATTTGAATATTCTCAATCTTCCTCCATGACTCTCTGGATATACTGCAACCCCAAACTTCACATCTGTATAAGACAACAGGGGTGACAAGGGTCTCAAAGAGGAACCTCTTTTTACTCCAAATGTAAAGATCGACCAACTTACAATTGTTTTCAAGCTCATAATAAGATTTCCAGCCCCCAATAATCATTTTCTCGATGCTATAATTCTAGTTGAGATGATGAGGGAAGTCAATTCCCAAATACTTATAAGAAGAAATTTGCTCTAAACATTGGTTATTATACACGAAACTACCATCTTTTTGGATTTAATGATCGTGACTTTAGTCTATTCAGTACCAACTATCATACCCATCTTGGAGCAGTAGTCATGAAGAGTCTGGCGCTGCTTGTCAAGATCAATGGATTTTTACAAGAAGAATGATATCATCGACATAGAGGAGAAGAGTAATGAGAACACCAACAAGCTCAGTGCCCTTGCACCTCGCAGATTCTAGACACTCCTCTAGCTTATCGATGTATATGCCAAAAAGGGTAGGGGATAGGGGACACCCTTACTTAGCTCCAATATTGCAATTAATGTCTTTAGACCACCCCTCGTCAGTCTTAAGATTGGCAGTGATAGTCTCGTAGAGAGAGATCACAACAATCCTCAGTTCAGGAGGGACCATGATCTATTTAAGTCTCTCCCAAAGTTTATCTCGAGGGACAGTGTCAAAAGCTTTTCTAAAGTCCACAAAGAAACATAAGAGATCAAATTTACTATTGCGACATTCCTTCGCAATGATTCTAAGAGTTACTAGATGGTCAATAGTCCAGTGATGTCTCCTAAAACCAACTTTTCCTTTAGCTCTTTTTCCCTAACTTTCAAGCCAAAGGATAAGCTTGTTCTCCAAAATGAGCCCATAAAGCTTGGCTAGGATATGGCTAACCATAATGGTCCTGTAGTTGGGAGGAACACTCTTGTCCCCATTTTTAAATATAGGTACAATAAGGCTTCGCGTCCAAAGCCGAGGGAAGCTATGCGTTACGGCGAAATTGAGAAGCTTGTGGAGATAAGGAATGAGGATATCTTCCCATTTTAAGGATCTCAGCTTGGTATCCTTCAATATATTTAGCTTTCCCATTAGCGAGCTTATTAATACCAGACTCAATGTCGTCAAGAGAGAATACATCCTCCTTAATTGGAGTGATTAAGGTGGTGCCCATAGTGTCCGAAGACTCATACAACTTCTTAAGATAGTTGTCGTATTTTTCCAAGGGGATAGAATGGTTATCTTTAGTTTTATGGATAAGAACATTCTGCCAAATTTTTTTGGGCGCGACTTTAGAAAGGTGGAGAAGGTAATCTCGTCCTTTATTAATATTTGATATTTTCTTCCTCTTGATGATACTTTTGTATATATTGATATTATGCAGCTTAATGATTTCATTAGGAGCGTCTCTGATCGCTTTCCTGGCCATCTTGCAATCTTTCTCATATTATGGGTTGGAAGTTCTATTAGATGGCTTAGAAGAAATCTCATTAGAAAACTTGCTAATGGTGTTGGAAAGGATAGTAGTGAAATGAAAATAATTTTGATCAATGTTATTATTGTAATTTATGGGGCCTAAATCCCTCTCTAGATCCCTTAAGAAGAGGTCAGTTTTACTTCTATCGAAGCGAATGTGTCTTTTTCTTTCATGGGTCTCCTGCATGTGGGTGGTATGCATAGTAAGAATGAGGGATAGAGACAGAGGTCTGTGGTCAGAGTCAGGCTTGAATCCATTAAGAAGCTCAAAGTTTGTAATACCGTTGAGGATGAGGATGTCTAAAATTGCATAATCCACGACACTGCTACCCAGCGCATGGAAACATGTCATATGACTGGAGAGGGGCCACTTGTTAATGTCTTCAGATTTTCTCTTGAATTTATTAGCTAAGTTACTATCTTCATCAAGCCACAAGGGGTCGGGGTTAGAGTCATTGCTTAATGCAATGGCTTGGTTAGTAGCAGTTCTAGCATTAAAGTCTCCCAATAAAAGGATATTACCATCATATCTCAGGTTGAAGATGTATTTTTCTAAAGAATTGAAAGGACGATTCTTATCTAGGTTGTTCTTCTTATAGGATGTAGAGTTGATGGGAGCGAAATAAAAAATTGAAATAAAGATCCTATTGGTGGTAGAATCAGAGATTTCGATCCAAATGTATTGATTGAAGGGGTCGATTTTATGAAGTCGGAAGTGAGAGTAAAAAGTGCTCCTTATATAGCAGGCTATACCACCAAAACCCCTCCAAGAGGATTTCTTATTCCAACCAAACCAAAGAGTGAAATCGTCGAGGTGAGGGACCCTAGATTCATCATGATCCCATGTTTCAGCTAAGAGAATAAGGTTAATATCACTCAGGATCCAACTTAACAAAGGACCTTTACACCATGGAAAGCCACGACAGTTCCAGAAGAGGATCCAGAGTGATGAAAATCCCTATTTATCACTCGTACTTGAGACTCTATCTCTAATAATAGTTTTCTTATTCCTAATGATTGCCCATTTCCCAACCTTTCTTGCATCCTTGACGTTTTGGACTTCTTTCCTAAGTTCATCTTGGTCTTTTGGAATGAGATCTTCATTTATAAATATTCTTGTTCCTTTTAGTCTTTGGGATTTCCTGAGTATATCCAATTTATGTTCATGACAACTGACCTTGACACGGATGAGTCTGTGTTTATGCTCAAGTATCTTTCCAACCCTAATTGCTTCTGTGAGATAGGTTGCTTCAATTTGAGATTTTGTTTTTAGTTGCTCTTTAACCATTTTTAACATGTTTTCATTGTTTTGTTCTTCTATACTTGCAACTATAAGATTTAAGGTTTGTTTGTGGCAGTCATGGTCGAGAACAATTAATTTATTAATTTCCTCTTTAATGGGTTTAATATCTAGGTTATTTTTTGTGTTATTTAGGACAGAGTTATTATGTAGTTTTTCTTTTATATTTTTAATCTCGCTTTTCAAGGTGTCATTTTCTTCGACCATTGTTTGTTTACTATGTTCTATTTCTTGAATTTTACCTTTCATTTCTTGGAGTTCAATTTTGAGTGTGGTTGTTTTATTTTCTAATGATTTGTGGTTGTTATCAAGCATTGTCGTTAGTTCTAGTTTAAAATGATTTTCTCTTTCTTCTCTTTGTCTTTCTAAAGACTCAATGTACTCATAGAGACTATCTAATGTAATTTTACTTGGTCTGCCTTTGCTAGAGGGGGGCTTAGAAATATGAGGGGAAGTATTCATGGTGTAATAAAACAAAACTTAATACGAGGAGAGTAAGTGAGAACTTATGCACCTTTAAAGTAGAACCAATGTGAGGTTGTCATGACGCCTTGGAGATTGAGTCTTTGGCATATATAAATTTTCTCCTGTAAAGTAGAACCAATGGGAGGCTTTCACCGCAACAAAGTATTGCCAAGGCCGCAGATGTATATCCAAACCACACCACGAGGATGGTTGTCTTAATTATTAATTCACAATAATAAACAATCAAGGAAAATTTTTAGGGGTTAAAAGTTTGTAAGCAAGTTAATTTTCTATTTTTTATTTTAAAAAAAATCATCAATTTCCAATTTTTCAAAAAATAATTCACCCTTATTTTATAAAATAAATCATTTTACCATAAAAATTACTAAAAAAAAAATTACAAAAATTATATAAATCAATAGAAATTTAAATATTTTTGTAAAAGTATGACCAAACAATTTCTATTTTACATTTAGAATATTAATAAAATGTACCAAAGTTTCTATATCTTAAATATAAATTTCACTACTTTAAATACAAGAGATTTTACCACTTTAAATAATAGTTTTTTGAAATATGTTATTACTAATTAATTTTGAAATTTATTAAAGTTTTGTATTTAAATTAGAAAGCACGTTTAAAATAAAATAAGTTAAAAAAAATATACTCGGCATTTTAATATGTAATAGTATTTGAAGTTCTTTGGTGTTCGATTTTAAGGTGGGTTATATAAATATTATATATGTGATATTAAGATAAAGGTCAATAAAATAGCGTCTGGAGGGTTGTGATCACAAGTTAATGTAGATTATGATAGTTATATTTGGTTCAAAACATGATTATAATTTGTTAAGGATTTTTGTAAAAAAATTGTGTAAAATTTTTGAATTGTTTGATGTTTTGGGTGGATACTCTATTCATTATATATCTACATTTTTAGTCCTTGATGATGGGTGGAGTATTTACCTTTCTAATCTTTAATGATGGGTGGAGTGTCCACCTGAAATGTTGAAGAGTTAAAAAATTTGACATAATTTTCTTCGAAAATCTTTGATAAGTTGTGATCATAATTTGAATTTGAATAAAAAAGTTAAGCCAAAATGTACTTTGATTTTTACCTTGAAATATCAATTACATGATTTTTTATTAAAAAAATACATTTACAAATTAATAAACTAGCAATTGCACCACATGTTGCAAAAGAAACACCGTAGGAAATAGCATAGGAAATAGTAGCCTAGAAGAAATAAGAAGGCAATAGCATAGGAAAGAGTAGCCTAGAAGAAATAAGATCTTGCAGAGAAGGAGCCATCGTGAAGGAATGAAAGGAAAATTTTTCTTCCATGGAGGTTTCAAAGATATTGATGATAAGAGTTATCAACTAGAAAGTTTTGTTATAGATTTTGAAATAGGCAATTTATGGTGAAAAATATATCTATAAACGAACATAATATGTTCACATATATAAAAAAAATTGTTATAGATATTGAAATAGGAAATTGGAGATGAAAATCCTTTGGTGATTAATAATCCTCTGAAACAAGCATGAAATGAGCATGTAACTCAAATAAGATATTTTAAATACATTCAAGTACAATCTATCTAGCATAGATGCAAATAAAGAGAATTTTTATTAACAAAAATAGATTTTACTCCATGTTCATCTAAATATTCGAGCACCAATTGCATGCTTATCAGAAATTGTATATGAAGAACAATAGTCTTTGTATACAAGAAAGTGAATGTCATTTTAATATGGAGACATATTTGGAAGGAGATATTGTTCTTTATGTTATGGTTTATTTTCTTAACTCCAAACTTGGTTTAGTCTTTCTCGAAAAAAAAAAAAAAAAAACAAATTAAATTCACAAATTTAAGTTATAGTTTGAAATTTTATAATTACAAATCTAGTTTCTTATTAAAATATTTTACACATCTTAGGTTATTCTAAATTGATCAAGAGTATATAATTTTTAGGGTGGTGTTCTATGTGCACTAAAATTCCCATGAGGTCCATCACTATGTATGGGGTTCATTGCAATCTTAGATATATTCTGTGAGTTGTTGTGATTTTTTGCTTGTGGCTACAACTTAGTTTTGGTTTTCACCTAGTTATCATGATTCAAAACTTTGTTATCATCTTAGATCCTTATAGCATTAGATATATTATGTGAGCTAATGTGATGTTTTCTTTGTCACAATGATTCAAAAATCAATTATTATACCACAATATTGACTTTCTCGTTTTTTGTTTTGTTTATGAACCATTTAAAAAAACCAGAGGAACATTTGATTTTACAGTGTGATCTCCCTAGCATGGGTGGGGTTTTCAAAAGTTGAGAGTAAATTGAATGGTTATTGTTAGAAATTGTGGTATAAGATGGGAAATTTGGATGGTTTGTAGACAATATGGATGTCATAGCATATATCTTTTTAATTTTTTTTAGTGTCTCTCGCCACCATGCATCTAATAGGATCCATTTCAACTAAGAACGTCAATACATCACTGTGTGAATGATAACTTGTGACATCCCTAGCCATTTTCTTTAATTGTGGATCAAGTTATAAACTAATAACTTGTGAAATCCCTAGCCATTTTCTTTGATTGTGGATCAAGTTATAAACTAGAATATACTCTCTCTTCAGAAGACTCTACATTATATGTTGGACGGAGGGAAAGGTTATGATAAAACTTGTACACAAAACCCTTAGGGTTGTCTCAACTTACTCTATTGTTAATCACATAGTGTCAATTTTGTAAAACTATGATCTACAGTAAGGACTGATTGGGTTTTTTCTTTTATAAGTTTTGTTTGGAATTGAAAAATAAAAAATATATAAAAGCTAAAATTATGTAATGAAAAACTTTGTTTAAAATTTCAGAATAAAAAGTTGAGTAAGTTTGACATCATATAATATGAAAATTGTTTATGATTATAAAGTAAAAGACATGTAATATTTTTTTAGCTACAATTAGGTAATTAAAGATATGTATATAGTTTTTTTTGAACGGAAGAAATTTGATATTCATTAACAAAAAAAATCCGAAAGAGCATGTATGTAGTTATAAACTATTACAATTAAGTAATTAAAGGTAAATTTAGTGTTATTTAAGAAATGAGAATTACGAACATTCATCATTATTGCTCAAAATAAATCATATCTTATGAAATAATTTGAATTTTGAAAAAGATCACATATTTAAAAAAAAATCATTATTAATATATATATATATATATATATATATATATATATATATATATATATATATTTTTATTTTTTTTTCTCTATGTAAAACTAATTCTATTATGTATAAAAAGTTACTAGTACAACACTGCCCCAGTGTCAGCTGTGAGAGCCTGACTACTGGGCTTGATGAACAAGCTAGTCAAAGAGAGTCTGGACCGCCCTAGATGGGAAACCAGTCCTTTTAACAAAAAAGTCTTGGCCGCCCGTGAAAGGGAAACCGGCCTTAAGTTCACGCATAACAAGGTAACATAGAAATAAGTACTGAAATTAACAATCAACCATTCCAGCTGAGCCTTGAGACCAGGAAGCAAAAAACTCCAACAGTAATTGAACAGAAAAACCTGGAGAGTTTGAGAACTGAAAGTGTCACTGTTCATGTGCTGGAGACAGAGGTTCCTCCACGATCCTGCATCCATAATCATAATCATTGCTGCTATCGTCCATTCCAGCTTGGCACACGTCTTTCATGTCAGTGTGATCAACCTCCTTGCTCAGCACGTTCTGTGGAGGGAGAATGGCAGCTGCAGGTAGGACTTCTCCGCTGGGGAAGCTTGAGACCTGAGGGGGCAGGGGAGAGACTGAGCGGGCAGGAGCGGGGTTAGGAATCTCTTCATGGAGAGTGATAGTGATAAATGCCGTAATGATGGACCTATTTGAGGAGCAGTCGAAACGAAGCTCAACATGCTGGGAGGATTTCCATATGAAGGTCCCAGCAAGCACATGGGAGACAGGGGGGAGAGCACTGCTGGCAGGAACAGAAGCCGTGGGAGGGGTTGACGGAGTAGCACGAACAGATTCTCGGAGGCGCCCACGTCCTCTTCCTTTGCCGCTACGCGGAGCTTGTGGCTGAACATGCTCCTCATCAGCGGAGGAGGAACCCGAGGCAGAGCTGAGAGAAGGGCGATGATAAGTGGCAAGGCCTCGAATAATTCCTCGCCTGCATCGCATTCGCTGGCGGAGACGAGGCATGGAGATGGGGGCGGGGCAATGTAAACACGAGCAGAAAGGACGGACTGAGAACTCAAGAGCCCTGAGAGAGGAGTGAATACCGCGGAAGATAGCCAACTGAGCACTAACAGTAGAGTCCAGACCACCAAGATGATCTGTCGAAACTCTGGGGAGAGGATTAACACTGCAGAGAGAGCTGTGAGAGTAGTGATACCCAGGGAGAGTCTCAAAACAAGCAAGAAGGTTGCATCGACGACCAGTATGGGTTCTCGCACTAGAGTCTGCAAAGCCAGGAGGGCATTCACCACAGAGGGGAGTCGGAGATTTTCCACAGCAAACACAATCCTGCGCATTATCCATATTGAATGCCAAGACCAGAAGAACCGCCATATGAAATGGCATTGTGAGTCGATCAAGAGAATAATCGCCCACCCGAGTTGGCGAGTTAATGAGATCATAAATGCTGGTACAGGGAGCCATATGGGCTTCCCATGCGAGCTCCTTTGGGAGCTGCGCAAGGACCCATGTCCCATCAAGCAACTCCGACATCCGCATCCGGAATAATTTTTTATATATTAAGAAATACTACTCATGAATAATAAAACAATTGTAACATAAATAATACATAACAAAAAAATCATGTATTTTTGGAATAATACAATAGTTGTAAAAAAAATAATATAAAACAAAAAAAAACTATGTATATTTGGATGTAAGAAAATTTAGATACATTTTTTTTTTTTTACAAAGTCGGATGCTATTTATATTCAAAAAAGTAGGAGAAGTTGAGCTTCATTGTTACATGGCAGAGAAGATGAGAAGTAGAGCAGGGGGAAACTACATTAATAACAAAATCCCTTCTGCTTCCATCGTTTTTGACAAGATGAAAAACTAAACGTGTATAAATTCGAACAAACTGAAGTAGTAAAAAACAACATTTGCACTTCATGCTTAATCAATGTTTATGTGGTGGATTTGGCGTGCAGTGGATTCTTCAGGCTTGCCTTTTGCATCCATAGTTCTTGCATTTGCTGAGCTGGTACTTGGTGCATTGTTTTTTTTTCCAGGATGTACTTCAGGGTATCAACAGATTCTTTGATATGCTCACAAGTGTTTGAGAGTTCATTGAACTGGCTCTGCAGCGAATAAACTCGATGAAGGAAGAGATTGAGGTCGGCCTCATGCTTTCCCTTAGTAAATTGAGTGTGAGTGTCAATCTTGTCTTCCAAAAGCTTATGTTGTGCGCGAATTTGCTCCAGCTCTGCCTGGAGGTCGGCGCAATGGAAGCAGTCTTCACTTCTGAACATGATTTGATTGTTTAAAGAAATTTTAGATTGTAGACGGGCTTGCAAGATCGCAGCTCCAGAGAGAAGGGATCCGGATTGGGGAGAAAGGAAGCCGCTGTGTATAACACAGAGCTGGGAAATCAGAGTGAAAGAAGGGGGAAATGTGAATATGGGAGGTGAGAGGGATGAAACAAAGAGAGGGGAGCCCTTTATAAATAGAAAAGGATGGTCAAGGAATTGGGAATGAAGGGAGGCGTAGTCACATGTGAAAGAATGAGAAGATGGCAGGAGCACGGGAAGAATGACACAAAATGAGGCACAGTCACATGTGAAAGAATGGGGCAGAGGTCACGGGAAGAATGAGAAGAAGGCAGGAGCACATGTGAGGAGGGTCGACATCTGAGAGAGAGAAATAAAAACAGAGATATTGAGGCAGGGGAATCCTCTGTAGAGGATTTGGCAGAGGTATTAGAGGATACGATGGATAATACAGTCAGTAAATTGGGACAATTACCTGAAAAGAGAGATACGAAGGCGCTGTACACCTCTGCAGTAAATCTATGATTAGATTTGTTTATGATCATGGCAGGTAGTAATAAGATTCAGAGGCGTTGCATCTCAGAAAGCCAATGGGATGAAAGCAAGCACTGCTAGCATGTGAATCTGCCTCCTTATTGAGAGAGCGGAGAACATGGTAGAACTGGGTCTCTTTCAACTGTTTGGAAAGGATTCAACATCGACTGATAGTTTGCTGAAGGATAACGTTGGAGGCATTCCTGTAGTGTATCATTAAACTAATGATGATTGCCGAATCTCCTATGATCGTAGCTGTGTGTATGCCAAGCTGAAGAAGGCCTTGATAGAGAGCGAGTGCTTCAACCCTGTTATTGGATAGATTGCCCAAACCCCACTCATAAGCATGTACGATATCACCATTATCATTACAGATGATTCCTCCAGCTCCAGCCATTCCTGGGTTAGACTTGGAGGCACCATCAAAAAATAGATAATGAGTGTTGCAATTTCTGAGCCAAAGAGAGAATTCCTCTTCTTTCATTCTAATCTTCCAGCTATACCTAGTGTTGTTACTACTATTGGCACTAACCCTACTGTTACCAATGTTGCTTCTTTCCAGCAAATATCCAATGTAGCTCCTTTCCTCAACATAGAGATCAACTGTAGCAAGCTTCCCTTGGTTTTTGGTGGACATTGCTTCCAAGGTGAGGCTCCAGGTCTTATTATATAACCTTCTAATGCTGGTTTCTTTGTCCTTAAAGATCACGAGATTGCGTGCAAGCCATATGTTCCACAAGAGAGCGTATGGTAAGGTATTCCATACTCTGCGGGCTAAATTGTTTTTCTTTTGCTGCCATGGATAATTTCTTTTCCAGGTTTGCAAGAGTTCAACAACACTGGTGTTTGGAGCCCAGGGGAGGTTGTCGTGTCGATAAGTTTCTTTCCAACAAGAAATGGCAAAGGGGCAATCTATGAAAAGGTGTTGATTGGTTTCTTCATCTGCTTGACAATTTGGGCAGTGGGATGGCCCAATTATCCCACGTTTTTTAAGATTCTCAAATGTGAGGGCTTTCCCTTTTAGCAGGAGCGAAATAAAGAATTTTATTTTTGGGAGAGTCTCTGCTTTCCATACTAGTTTCCACTGCGCCCAAATGGGTATGGAGAAAACATTGTTGTAGATCTGTTGATAAGCGGTTTTGACTATATAGTTGGTACCTGTGGGATCCCAACAAAAGCCATCATCACTGTTGTGTTTGGTGGGAGCAATGCCATGAATATGGGCTTGAATATTGTTGAATCTTTCCTCCATTTCAATGGGAATATGTGGGAAGATCCATCCTTTCCAAGATTGAGAATGGGAATCCCACTGAGATATCTAATCCAAGGTATGAATCCCCATGTTATTAAGAAAGAATAGAATCTACTGAGTGCCTGGTCTACTACTAATGGGTTGCTGTCCCATTATCTTGTCAGCTCCGATTCTAATCTGGCTGCCACCATTGGGAATCTTGGAGATATTTGGAACTAGGAGGGGGATTGCCTTCGTGCACAGCCCTTAGATTTTTGAGCAGGCTCTGTGAGGAATCTCATGGTCCAAAAGTTTTTGCCTTGTTGAGTTGAGATATTTGATTTCTAGCACTATTTTCCACCAAGCAGGTTTGCCATTGACGAGTCTCCAAATAATATTGCCACCAAAAGCCAAGTTTAACAGTATTGTTGATCTAATTCCTAGCCCTCCTTGTTCTTGAGATTGAATGACCTGTTTCCGATTTATAAGGTTATATTTATTCTTATCATTTTTCCCCCCTTGCCATAGAAAATGTCGGAGGATGGCTTCGACTTTGTGATGGAAACTAGCTGGGGCATGCAGGAGCGAAAATAGGTATAAGGGTAAGGAGGAGAGACCAGATTTAAGGAGGATTAGGCGTCTTGCTGGATTAAGCCAAGAGGCGCCCCATTGTTGCACCTTCCTTTTCGTTTTTTCAATTATAGTGTCCCAGACAAAAGCTTTCAGATTGCCAGCACTCACTGGCATACCTAGGTAAGAAAAGTTCCCCCAATCCAACTTGTAAGGAACTCCAAACGTGCTAACTATGGTATGCAGAGTTTGGGCAGTAGTATTCCAGCCATAAATGCAGCTCTTGAGATAATTGACCATACCTTCGGAGAAATTCATGCATTTGTCTAAGAGAGTTTTAAAACGACGAGCTATTATGTTGGAGGCTCCTCCCATTAAAAGAGTGTTGTCGGCAAATTGAGAATGGTTTATGTTCTTGACTCCATTTCCAAATTTGATCCCAGTAATGAGTCCCATGCGGAAATTTTAATCCAGGGCCCTGCTAAATGATTCAGCCATCAAGATGAACAAGTAGGGGGAGAGCAGACAGCCTCGTCTTAGACCTCGGGTCGACTGGAAGGAAGGTCCAGGTCTAGCATTAATGAGAGGGGAGATCCAGGGCCCAGTAATGCAGGCTTTGAAAAGCTCAATGAAGGATGTGGCAAATCCCAATTTTTCCAAACAACAAAAAGGAAGGAGTGTTTGACTCGGTCAAAGGCACTGGCTAGGTCCAATTTTAGAATGAAGCCTTTTTCGTTTCTAGCTGGACTGGAGTGGATGGCCTCTTGGACAAGGAGGATGGAATCAGAAATTTGTCTGTTGGCCAAGAAACCTCCTTGATTTTCATAAATGAGAGAGGGGAGGAGAGGTTTGAGGTGCAAGGCAAGGATTTTGGTCAGGATTTTATAAGAAGAGTTGCACAGAGAGATGGGTCGGAAGCGAGAGAAGGATGAGGGTCGATTCTCTTTGGGAATAAGGGCAAGGTGGGTGGCATTAGTGTATCCTCCAATTTTGCATTTGCGCTGTGCCCATCGTATCATTTTGACTAGATCTTTTTTTATGGTTCCCCAATAAGTTCTATAGAAACAAATGGGGAAACCATCTAGTCCGGGGGCTTTATCTGGCTGGAGCGACCATATGACACTTTGAATTTCATCTTCATCAATTTCTTTTGTTAATTTTGAATTGATTTCCTCACTGATACCCATGGGAAAGTGCTAAAGAATATCTTAGTAGTCTTCTTCTGCTTTCGTCTCAGCCAAAAGAACGCTGTAATAATCCGAAGCAGTCTTCTTAATGGCATCTTGAGTAGTTTGGAGTTGACCGTTCTCATCGATGATGGTGGTAACATTGTTCTTGATTTTTCTGATTGTGGCCTGCTTGTGGAAGAAGGCAAAGTTTTTATCCCCTCCTTGCAGCCAAAGCTATCTCGATTTTATTCTCCATTTTTGTTCTTCTTCTCTATTGGCTCGAAAGAGCTGGAAATAGAGATCGCCCTCTTGTGCTTTGTATTCCTCGGAGAGCCCATGTTCTTCTATTTTGCTATGGACCCTTTCTAGCTTGTTTTTTATTTCTGTTTTGGCTTTCTCCGGTTCTTTGTAGTAACACTTTTCCCATTCCTTCAGGGCACATTTGGTCCTCTTCAACTTGCTTTCCCAAATGTGTCACGGTGATGCTTCTATATGTTGGCGCCATGTGATGTTGACAATCTGGTCGACCATCGGATTGCTGCTCCAAAGAGAACTATATTTAAATGGTATTGGCCCCAATGGGTAGTGTGCCTCAAGGAAAAGACTTGTAGGATAGTGATCGGATGCCAAGTAGGGGAGGATAGCAGCGTAAGCAGTGGATAAAGTTGATAGAAGAGAGACATTTATCAAGATCCTGTCTAGCCGCTCCATTATATTATCCTTGCCCAGCCGACGGTTGTTCCAAGTGAATCTGCGATTTTTTGGCACAACATCAACTAAATCATGTTCCTGCATAATGATTTCTAGCTTTGTTCTATAGGAATCATGGGTAAAAATTCCTCCTCTCTTTACATTGGAGTGGAGTATGAGATTGAGATCTCCACCGAGAATAATATTACTGTTATTTTCATCCTCTATATCTGTTTTGAGAGAGGTCCAGCATTGCTCTTTGTCTCTGAAGTGATTAGGTGCATAGATATTATAAATGAAAATCTTCTTGTTATCTGCTTTGTTCTCTAAATTGATTTCAATCCAATACTGATTGATTACATTAGAAACGCAAGTCCATGTACTTTGGTTCCAAATGGTGGCTATTCCACCGGAGGCTCCCCTTGAATCACAAGTGCAGCCTTCATACTGCTTGAACTGTTCAATAATTTTTTTCATTTCTTGCTGACCTTGTTTTGTTTCTTGAAGCATTAAGATTCCTGGTTTCTCATGGTCTATCAGATCTTTCAGAGCAACAATTTTAGAGGGGTTCCCTAATCCCTTGCTGTTCCAGGATAGGATCTTCATCATTGAGGGGGGGGTATACGGAGAGTTGCTCGCCCTCCCTGCTCCTTGTGCACCGATTCTTTGTTATTTTCCCCCAGAACATAGGTTTATATGGGGTTTTGTGTACCCATAGCTATGTATTTTTGGGCATTTTCATCCCTCTGTTGCTTTATGGATTTTCTACCAGGCCCATGTTTTTTGTGCGCTTCCAGATTTACACCTTGCTCTTTGGAAGAGCTCCTGGTTGTTCGAGGAGGGGGAGGGTCATGAGAGGAAGAAGGGGATGTTTGCGATATGGTTATGGGGATGGGGGAGTCATTTTCAAGGGGGGTGGAGATGGGAGGGTTAGATTCAAGGAGGGAAAGGGTGCCAAAGGGGTTGGATGATTCCAAGGGAGTCTCAGAGAGAGGAGCGTCAACAAAAGTGTTAAGAGAAGGACCAATGGATGAGGTGGAGGGGTTGGATGAGCGGTTAGATGTGGGCGGAGCAGATTCAGGGTTTGTCTTAGAGACTAGAGCAGTTTCCATTGTTCATCTTGAGACGCATTTTCAACATCAACTAATTTAGAGCAGCGATTGGAAAAGTGGCCGTATTCGTGACATACCTTGCATTTAATGGGATTTGCTCATAATCCAGTTGCTGAATGTGAGTCCAATCCTCCACTTTGAGTTTGATTGCTTCCGGAAGACCCTTGCCGAGATCAAATTCAACACAAATGCGTGCACATGCTTTCATGTTGTCCTTAGGTTCACTACGATCAATAAAAGTCCCAACAGCATTACCAATGGCTCTAACCGATTCATCTCCCCAGCAGTGGAGAGGTAGATGCGAGAGCCGGACCTAGACCGGGACTACATTAGGGACATCAAGCTCGGAATCGAAGTCAGGGGTCCATTTATTTAGATACAATCCTCTGGAGTCCATGAAGTAAGGTCTGTTTCTGAATATTAGGTCCTTGTCTTCTCTTGATTCGAAGTGAAAGGTGAAGTAGCCTTTCCCACAAAAACAAATATATATTTTGCCTCTTATTTGATCAACCCAGTTCCGCTCGATCCACCTTTGCACTATCTTTGGGGAAGGCCACAGGCCAGTGAATTGCCCTATGAGGCCTCGGTCAGCCAAAGAAAGGGCTGCCATGTGAGGTAGAGCAGGGGGGAGAACAAATTCTTGCAGTCCATCCAACTTCTTTATGAATTTTGAAATTGCAGGGCGAGGACGCTGGGGTGGAAGAGATTCCACCAAGGCAGAGAAAGCAGCACGGGCAGCAGCTGCCTCCGGGTTTGCGTCCGGAGGGGCCATGGGGGATGAAGCCGAGGTAAAGGCGATGGCAGGCGCAGGCGCAGAGAGCGACGTGACCTAGCAGCACAGCGTAGCGATTCTAAATCCCAATATACAATTATGATCAAGAAAATTTAGAAACATTTTATTAAGTAAAATTTTAAAAGAATAATGGTTATAAACATTTAAATTTTTATTTATTAAATAATTAGTTTAGATCTATATTATTGATGAGATGGATCAATGAGGTTTGCATATCAAGACATTTGATCCCTCTTGGCTCTTGGTAGATCCAGAGTTAGGCCATCTTAATTCCCCCATTTAGATAAACTACATTCCACATGAATATCATGGGTCAATACTATGGGTTGTTTTTGTAGTTTAGTATTATTTTATTTTATTATTTTTATTTTTTATTGTATCTTGACCTAGTTAAAATGTTCATTACATTATGCCAATATTTTTTATTTAATTTACTTTTATTTTTATTTTTGTGTAATTTGACAAAGTCACCAAAACCTAAATTCAACCTAACTTATTAAAAAGAAAAAAATCTAACATTATAAAAAAACATATAAAAAACTATTTACTTGTGGATCTAATGGCCTAAAACATTTCAATCATCCAACATTTGATCCAATGGCTCAGACATGGACACAGTAGCAGCTAGGGGAGTTGCTTTCAAATAAGAACGCGTTAGGGGATAATAAATTTAAAGAAAAAATAAATCATAAATTTTAAATTATTAATAAATCTTACATTGTTAATATATTTGATTCTTGGATTTTTTTAAATCATAGTAAATTTAGTGTTATGCTGTGCGCGTGAGCTGGGCCTGCTCCGACCTGCGTGATTGCTTCGGCTCCCTACGTTGCCGAGCCTGTTGGCTACGCTGACCTCACTCTAGTCCAAGGAACAACAGCCATGGAGGATCTAGGTTCACCCCAGCCACCTCCGCCTTCGCCGCTGCCTACTGCTGATGAAGCCTTCAGATCTCTGTTGGCCTCGCTCCCGAAGAAGAAGAAAACAAAAGCGAATAAGTTTGTGAAAAAACTTGATGATATCCCAGAGATCTCTCTGCCTTCTGAGGGGCCGATTTAGGTGGCCCTTTCTCTGGAAGATGGTGCCCTTGTAGGTCAATTCATGGGTCTTTGGCCCTCGCCCAAATCAACTGAGACCTGGGTTGTGAAGAACTGGGTTCCTTTGATAAAAAACAATATTACCTCTTACTTTCTAGGAAGGGGCTAATTTTTGTTTGAATTCAACTCAAAAGAGGATAAAGATCTGATCTTTAGGAATGGCCCTTATTTCATGGGGCCTTAGGGGCTGTATCTCAATAAGTGGACGCCGGACTTCGACCTAGCAGTTGTTGTCCCTGACGATGGTTCCAGTATGGGTAAGGCTGCCGAACCTGCCCATGCAATGCTGGAATTGGGACTCGTTGAAACATATAGGCAATGCCTTGGGAAAATTTATTGATTGAGCAAATAACAAAGACCAATACGACTGTGCCTGAATTTGTGTAGAAGTCGATCTAGAGGTGGGTCTGCCGGAGGCAATAAAAATCAATGTAGGAAGTTGGTCTCATGTGCAAAAGCTCGACTATGAGCAAATTCCTTTTAAATTTCGAAAATGCTATGTATATGGTCACTTCACTAGAGGTTGTTTGAGAGGTGGCGAGGCGGAGAAAGGAAAAGAGGAGGGCTGGAATTAGGTTAAGCGGTCAAAGACCAACAAAAACCTAAAAGCTACTGGAGCCTCAAATGGACAAGGTCCTTAGCTTGCTTCTGATTAGTAAAACCCTAATCCTAAAGGGCACATAAATAAATTTGGGCCTCTCAATTCAGCTTCAGTAGAGGTCCAGGAGATCGAGATGAAAAATAAAGGAACTTTGGACAAAGGGACACCCTCAGGATCAAAACAGGGTGAAAGCGCTTTAGAAAGATCTAAAGAAAAACATGCAGAAGCTGAAGATGAGGAACAAGTCTGAGAGGAATCTGAGGAGGAAGGAGAAATAGGGGAATCACAAATCTCAACCAGAAGATCGACAAGAGGTCAAATCCCTACCCGGGAAAAAAGAGAACAAGAAACATACAAAGATAAACTTCAAGGTACTCAACCAACTCTTGAGAAACTGTTGGAAAAAACACCCAAGATTACAAGAAATTGGACATAGGGCTCCAAGGGAGCTCACCACTCCTATAAAAGTAAGTGATGAAGGTCGTCTCCTGGAACTATAGAGGTTTGGGAAGTAAAGTGAAAGAAGAAGCCATGAGAAGCATGCTTCGGATAGAAACCCCAGAATTTCTTCTGATCTAGGAGACAAAAATGGATGACAAAGTTTTCCTCCAAACAAGTAAGAAATTTTGGAACAAAGGTGGAGGCCAGGTCGTCTCTACTTGAGGAGCATCAGGTGGACTAGGCACTCTATGGAACAAAAGAAAATATTTGCTGATCACCGAGATCCTAAATACTCACTGGTTGTACCTGAAACTCCAGCATATCGAAACAAAGGAGGCAATTAGTCTTATCAATGTATATGTCCCTATTAATGCAGGAGAGAAGTAGTCCTGCTGGGATTCTATCAGAAATCTAGCTAAGATAGAGAACCTGGAAAACACCATCATAGCTAGCGATCTTAACCTTACCTTGCTTTTAGCTGAGAAGCGAGGAGGCAGCATCGTGAGAGATCTAGCAAGGGAATGGGTGGAGGACCTCATGCAAGATTGGGATCGAATTGACATCAAACCCATAAAAGGTAAGTTCACTTGGTCAAATAAAAGAGTTGGTCCAAGCCATATTGCTGCTAGATTAGATAGAATTATGGTTCAAAGTTCATTTATGCTTCTAGGACTAGAGACTAGAATGAAAATCCTCCCTTGCAGTGTCTTAGATCATAATCCAATCATACTTGAGTTGTTGATCCGAAAGGACCTGGGTCCTATTACTTTTAGATTTAGCCCTCTATGGATTAAAAATCCTGACTTCATGGAAAGAGTCAAGGAAAGTTGGGACTGCCCTGTAAATGGCTCGCCCTTATTTTTTTGGGAGGAAAAGCTCAGAAGATTGAAAGCAGAGTTAAAATGCTGGGCCAAAACCCTTCCCAACCCGGCTATAGAAAGGAAACATGCCCAAGCCAGTCTTGAGACCCATCATCTCCAAATGGAAGATGCTGCCATTACTAAAGAAGTCCTCGACGGGGAGACTAATCTCCAACAAAAATTCCATAAGGCCTGTCTGGCGGAGGAGGAATTTTGGAGGCAAAAATATCGCAGTCTCTGGCTTAAGGCGGGAGATAGAAACACATCATTCTTCCACAAGCAAACCCATGCGAGAAGAAGTTTCAATTCCATTTCAGAAATCAAGGAGGAGTCCTCTACGCATAAGGACTTCATGAGTATCAAAAGGGCTGCTTACATCCATTTTAAAAGCCTGTACAACAAAGAAGGTGTGGGGAATCAATCTGCAAAATTTTTGGATGTGGTTCCCACAGAGATAACCTCCAAGATGAATTAGTCCCTGGAGGAAAAGGTATCTAGAGAAGTAATAAAGGTTTCCCTCTTTGATATGGATCCCGACAAAACCCCTGGACCAGATGGATTTATAGCTATATTTCTTCAATATTGTTGGCATATAGTGGAAAAGGATCTGCACAAAATGGTACTGAAATCTCAAACTTGCCAGAAAATTGGGGGCAGCAAAAAATATGCTTTCCTCGCCCTCATTCCAAAGGAAAAGGGAGCCAATGCCTTTAACAGATTTAGACCTATTTCGTTATGCAACATTGGATACAAAATCATAACCAAGGTGATAGCAAACAAGTATAAAGGTATCCTCCCAAAAATTATTCTGGAAAATCAAGGTGGATTTGTGCATGGAAGGCAGATTGTTGACAATTTCATTCTTGTGCAAGAGGTGATCCATTTAAGCATTCAGTGTAAAGAAAAAGGAATGGTTTTTAAACTTGATCTCGCTAATGCTTTTGATCGAGTTAGACACAACTTCCTTCTTGAGGTTTTGCACAAGTTTGGATTTGGGGCTAATTTCATTAACTGGATCTGTGCTTGTATCTCTGAGCCCTGGATAGCCCCCTTGGTGAATGGGCATGCTGCGGGATTCTTCAAATCTACAAGATGTCTTCGTCAGGGATGTCCTCTCTCTCCTCACCTCTTTGTTCTCCAAGCATCTGTGCTAAGTTTTTATTTGAACAAGAAGTTGCTTGATAAAGAAATTTTGGGACTTAATATAGCAAGAGGTGTAAAAAATATTAATCATGCTTTGTTTGCTGACGATTCATTATCGTTGGGCGCACCCTCTCTGCATTCTGCCTCCAAATTTAAAGAAGTTATAAATGACTACTGTGATGCCACATGCCGTAAAATCAACAAAGGGAAGTGTCATATCTATAGCTGGAACATTTCTTCCTGCATTCTAAATGCTATTTCCAGATGTATGGAATTTGTTGGCTCAGCTAATTGGACATCCTTCAAGTATTTAGGTCTTCCCATTTTTCAAAAATCCACCTTCAGCAGAGATTGGCTTCCTCTGATCGATAAATTCAAACTTAGAATCCAGGCATGGGGTCTCTCCTGGCTTAACATTGCTGGTAAGACAATGCTGAATAAAGCAGTCCTCAGCAGCCTTCCTATTTTAAAATTCTCAGTCTTATTGGCTCCCATCGGCATCCTCAAGAAGATGGAGGAGCTCATTCGAAGAATTTTTTTTTCTGGAAAAAAGGCAAACATAACAAAAATTGAATCCCTCTAGTAAGCTGGGACAATGTTACTAAACCTCTCTTGGAAGGTGGTTTAAACTTTAAATCTCTTCGAGCTCAAAACATAGCAATGGGAGCAAAAATTGTTTGGAGAATAATGGCTCCCAAGCTAGGCTAGGCTTAGAAGGCGCTATGGCGCAAATATTTCAATGGACCGAGGATTCGTTGCTTAGGCAGTCCTCCCCCAATTTCTGGCACGCAATTGGCCAAACTCTGTTCGAAAGCCATTCCTTTGATCCAATCCCAAGCATATTGGATCCCTGGAAACGGTAAATTTATTGATCTCTGGCAGGACAAAATTATGCAAAATTCGCCTCTAGCTGACGTTCCCTCGTTGCGTCGTCTGCAAATTTGGAAGGCAAACACATGCTATACCATGCTATGGGACATCTCTCTTTGGACAGATTGTCGCTGGACGGGATGGAAGGACATTCACGTCCCTATGGAATTGAAGACAAATTTCGATACATTGCTGGCCCTCCTCCATGGCTTGGCTCCACTGCACGAAAGGCTGTTGGATAAACATGGTTAGGGACATTCTAGGTCTTACTCTGTTGCCCTGGGATATTCAAATATTTGGAAATGCCCCACGTCCCTCCAAACCAAACAACCTGGAAGGGGCCATGGAACCTCAATTCCATCCCCAAGATTGATTTCTTTTGCTGGCTAATGTGCCATAACAGGAACTTGACAGATGATAGATTAAAAAAAGAGGTTTCCAAGGCCCCTCACGATGCCGGATGTGTTGTGAAAACAAAGAAAGCATTCAACACATTATGCTGGAATGTAAATTTTCTGCAGAGGTTTGGCATGCAGCTTTGGCCCCTTGGGGAAACAACTTCATTCTCCCAAACTCCATTCTAGATCTTTTTGCCAGTTGGCTTCACAAATACCCAGGGGGGCTCCCTAAAAACTACAGCTTCAAAGCCATTTGGTTCTCTCTTCCAAAAATAATCTATTGGCAAATTTGGCTCAAAAGGAATAGTAGAACCTTCAGAGACAAAGAGCAGACGACAAAAATTGTCATAGTAAAGATCAAAAGGCAATTAAAAGAAAGCTTGGGTGGACACCTCGAAGCAACCAATCTAAGCAAGCAAGATATGGAATGGGGCAACATGATGGGCTTTAAAACCTCAGTGGAAACAAGGCAAAATAATTTAACTGAAGATTGGAAAATTAGACTCAATGAGAAATACTTTTCAGAATGGCTCATTCAGCAAGCCACACTCTCCTTGTTCTTTGATGGGGCTGCAAAAGGAAACCCTGGGAAAGTCGGTGCGGGTGGGGTTATTAAGAATCTGGAGGGCAGAACCGATCACATTTTTGCTTGGGGCTTGGGCATTCCACAAGCATTCAAGCTGAAGCGCTTGCTCTTCCTCATGCAAGTAAAAAACCTTGGCAACAAAGAGGTAATCATGATAGGTGACTCTCAATCCATCATAAAATCCTTAGTGGACAACTATGTTCCTAAAGATCTTAGATTTGCTAGATTGGTGAAGCGAATCAAATCAATATCCAAAACTCTCCAAAGGGTGGACTTCTTCCATGTCCTACGGGAGAATAATAAAGACGCAGATATAGAAGCCAACAAAGTAGCTCTCCTTTCCGCCGGCACTCTTTTAAGGGACGGGGAAGATGAATGGGTTCCCATTCCTTAGTTTCCTATCTCATGTTTTACTGCATTTTATTACAACAGTTTGTTTGTATCCACAAGTTAGAGAAAATTTCGGAGATTGAAGCGATAAATAGTTGTAAGAAGCACCGACATATTAATTATAGCGCCATAGACATCTCGACAAGCGAGAAAAATAGGGAAGTGCCCCAAAAGCTTGTAATCTGTTTTGAGGCATTCATGCCAAAGATCTAATATAAAACCATAAACATTCTCATTATATACATATATATGTGATTCTTGGATTTTTAAACTTAAATATAAAAAAAATAATAAAAATAAAATATTCAATTGTTAATTTGTTTGATAATTAGAATTAGAATTTTGTTTAATTTTCAAAGAAGATTTTAATATGTTTTTAATCTATGTAAGATATAAATTACTTCGTTTATGTGGAGTTTAGTTTTAAAACCTATGAAGAAAGAGTAAAGGTGGAATCTAATTTTGTGAGTTACACTATTTTAAAGCATATCCAAATTTAATTGATTCTCTCACACTTCTGTAACAAAATTCACTAACATTTTGACAAATTATTTTCTATCCAACATATAAATTAACTCCACACCTAATATTAAAAATTTATATATTTTTAATATCTAAAAGCTTCATATTTTTTTTTCATATAATTGTTTTATTAAAAAAATATTTTAACCCCACCCCTCACTTTAACTTAATATTAAAAAAAATATATTTTTAATATCTAAAAGCTTCATATTAATTTTTCATATAATTGTTTTATTAAAAAAATATTTTAACATGTATTAAGCTTTACGCTTTTTTTTATTCAATATTTATTTTTCAAATATTATAATTTATTGTAATTTTATTATTCAAAATTTAATATAGATTTTTCATTATTCTAACATATGATTCCTAAATGGTTTATAAACATGGTTTTTTTTTAAAGAAGTTCGTATTTGTGAATTGTTTGTCAATTTAGGTCTTAATAACAAATTTTAAGTGGGTATGTATGTGTGTTTATTTTTTAAGTGATATTTGTAAAAGTGTTATTAGTATGAGGGATTATTATATTTATGTTAAAGTGTTGGTTTTGCAATATTTTGTTGAGTTTTTACAATTTTAATTATAGTTTCATGAAAATATTTAAATATTTTTCTCTTTCGTAAATTATGATGCAGGAGTATTAAATTTGGGAAAATACTTTGTATTTTTATTAAACCTAGGGGTCTCATGTTTTTGAGAAAATATTAATTTTATGTAATTTTTGAGTGATTAAATAATATTTTTAATTAATTATTGTGAGGGTTTGTTAATGTTCCCAAAATAATTTGGAGGACATGAGAGAATTAGATTTTAGATATTTGAGAATTAATTATGAGCCCAAGTTAGATTTAGTTTCAAGATTTTAGGGATAAAATCTAGATTGTAGGGGTGTTGAGATATTTGAGGACTTTGTTGAGTGATTAAAGGGATTTGAACCTAAATTGGTTCAATTCAATTTGTATAAATTAATGAGCCTCAAAGGCCAAATAGATCAGAGAGGAAAAATAGAGTGATTAGAGGTGAGGTTTGGACAACAGAGTTTGTAAGCCTCCGGGCAATTGAAAGGGCCATGAATTTTGAATATCTGGCCAAAGACAAAAGTTTGTAAGTATTCCCATTTGTTAATTTGAAAAGTGTGTTTCAGAACTATATAGTGATTTGCTGAGCAAACAAGTATTTAAATTCTTGTAATTGGGAATTGAGAAGAAATTCTGTATATGCTTTCCATATAAGTGTGTTCGAATACCATTCAGTTTAGAATTGAATGAAATTCCAGTAAATGATGCAATGTTAGCCTGAATCGAAGGTGTAATTGATATGCAATCGATTGAGGCATTCGATTAAGCAAGATGACAAAGCTGTGATATGATGGTGCAAGGTATAAATACATGAGGGAAGAATCAACGTTGATGTCAAGTTGTGGTTGTATGGGCAATGTGAAACCAAATTGAAGGCGTTAAAGATTTGAATAGCGTGAAGACTGTTACATTGGCAATGAAATTGTGCAATCAGAACCCGTAGCGTTGAGATTGGGAAACCTGTAAGTATTTGTTTATATCATACTAATATATGTATATTTAAACGCTGTTTTGGCATTGAATTGAGGGCGCAAAGGAACAGCCTTTGTAAAGAGGTCACGTGGCATAATAATGGCGCTGTACAATGTGAGTAGATTTAATTTGCAGTAGAAACATCTGATGAAATCCGGGGTTTGAAGTCACAGTTGTGATTCACTGTATAGAGCATTCGAAAGGAGGCATTACACTTTGAGTTCACGCGTGGAGAGATCGCAATGGAGTTGTGAAGCGAACAACGAATCGAAATGATAATTTAATGGCCAGATGCATAATTAATGTGCAAAGATCGTGTGCAAGGCATTGGTATTAGATCGACGTTGAAACAAACGTATTGGAACCAGCATTAACAAAGTCCAATTCGTTTGAAGAAGAGCAAACACAAATGTGAGCGATGTGAAATCGCGTGAAAAACTGTGTAGTCAAGTCCAGAAGTTTTGAGTCGAATGTATGGTGGGAACACAATTTGGGCGAGGCGATGAATTGCGTTGAAATTGAAACTGCGTAGTTATAACGTGAAGAGTTAAATCTCGGTTGAATTGCGTGTGCAAATGTGTCGGCATTTGATTTTAAATCAAAGTCTGGCTGTATGAAATTGCCATAGCGAAGGTCGATCAAACTTGAATAAGGTGAAGGCGCAACTGAATTTGCGTAGGCGTTCATGGAGGTAAGCCACATTTTTATTTACCAAACATGCATCAAAACCGTGGCCATAACTATTTTTGCATTGACTGGAATGGGCATGTTGCATAGTTAATCCAAGGATCGAAGGATGGGTAATTCTGTGTGGGCCAAATGTTATTTTAAATGGTTTTCCATGAAGGTTGGTTGACGCTGGAATGTATAATTCCATACGGGTTGGTTTGATTAAACAATGTCCCGCTTGTTTAAAAAGGCAAGGGCGCACATAAACAATGGAACCAAAGTTCAGATCCTCGTGAAAGTGGAGGCGTTGGATCTGCAATCTATTTATGCAGAGGCTATACTCTATATTGGGGGAATTGGAATCCGGAAAGAGGAGCAGGGGTTTTTCTCTGTCGTTATTTCTTTGTGGATTTACATTATTGTAATGTACAAAGGTTTTATTGCATAGGGACGAAGTATTTAACATTAAAAGGAAAATCATTGTGCGCTATTGTAAGTTATTTCTTCAAAGAGTTGCAGTGGCTTGAGGACTGCATATCTGAAAGGAGATTTCGGTTTGGTTGATAATTAATTTTCATTCGAGGAATGAGAATTATTGGGTTTTATAGAAAATACTTGGTTATGGGTTGAGTGGTGTTTAAATCATATGTTTTGATAAGCTTCTGCATGAAGTTTTCTAAATTGGGATTGTATTGAAGTTTGGATTCAATCACATGAAAAGTAGATGGTTGGATATATGGTTTTGAACCATATGTTTGAGAAGCTTCCGCGAATGTAGAAAATGTTGAAATTGCCAGACTTAGAGTCTTATTTGGGGTATGAATATGGAGATGCATCTTTATAGGCATGAGACTGTGTGAGAATGTGGGTTTTGTAGAGTTTTCCTACATCAAGTGGTATCAGAGCTGGAATAGCTCTGTGTGAAGGTTCAAGTTTTTGATTTAATGCATGTGATGAATAAATGTCAGATTTTGAAACTGATGAAGATTGCAGCACAGAGATGCAATGCAGGTGAAAGATAAGTCAAGAGGTGAGTTGATAGATGATATTTAACTCTGGTTTGAAGGTTGTTTGCAAAATTTAGGTTGCAAGCAGGTTGAAGAAAATCTCAGTAGGAAGAAGCAGGTCACAGCTGGAGAGTAGTGATGAAGGAGTCCAACAAGGGATTCTAAGAGAGAGTGGCAGAACCTGAAGATTCAACAGAAGTTGAATAAAGTTGCAGATGAGTGAAGGCTGAAGGAGCAGTGGAGAAATTCTCAAAAGGTTCCAACAGAGGACCGGTGATTACCAAAAGAGCAGATTCCGGAGGAAGGGATTGGTGAGGTAAGTGGCAGTAGAAGAGTTTGTTGTTGTAGAGGCTTGGTGCAACTCATGGGTGAGAAACTCATGGCGAAGAATACGACTACTGAAAGTCATAAAGGAGAGAGCATAGGTTCAGAGAGAGGCCACAGTAGGAAGAGGGAGAAAGATGCCAAGGCAAATGGCATATGGAAGCAGTTGACTGATGAAGATTATGAGAAAGAGAAAGTTGAGATAGCAGTTCATCTTGAGTTATTGATGGAATTGTTACAGGAAAATACAGAAGACCAGAGACATGGTTGGACCATGAAGAAGAAAGTGAAATGGCAGAAACTACAAGTAAGGAGGGATCAACAGATAAACATGCAGTTAACGGAAGAGCTGAGGGAGCTTGAGCAGATGATGGATGTACAGTTGGGGTGTACACAACTCAGAGCAACTGAGTTGAAAGTGGAGGTTTCCATTGTTGGAACATAAGAGGAGATCATTGATGATTTTCTGAACTATTAGGTAAATCCAGATCAGCTGGATAATGTAAAACCTTGTATTTTTATAGCTGACAAATGTGATGTGAGTACAGGTTTTGCTGAGGAGGATGCACAATCTTGTGAAGCTGTCACAAGTATGGAAAAGAATCTTTCAGAAGATGAATACTCTGAAGAAGGAAACAATGTTGCGTTTGTACTTGAAGCTGTTACAATACAAGAGGAAGTTCTTGTGGACACTGAAAAAGAGAATCAGTCTGAAGCACTGATAAGTGAAGCAACAGTTGAGACTGTTGAAACTTGTAGTTTTCAAACTGACAAGTTGTGTATAAATGCAGGGACTGTAAGTGATGGTGAAGTGCTTTAGCAATGCCACAGAGAAATTGCATTGTTGGAATATTTGTTGGAAAATTCAGAGTATGATGGGGAGATTGCAGCAGAAGGTAGAGTTCAGGACAGTGAACGAGAGCAGAAAGATATCATGGAAGCAGATGATGTGAAAAGAAGACTAGTTGATAGTCTTGGGAATTCTACAGAGAATTCTTTGAAAAGTTTGGATCCGCATATTGATGTGCTGATTAAGATGGAAAATTCAGGACAGCATACTGGAGAGCTGGAAAAGGAAGAAAAGGCACTGATGCCTTATGATTTTTATTTTAACAAGTGTTTTGTGAATGCAGGTGTTGTTGCAGGTGCTGAAGAACATTTGACTCAGTTGAGCAGTCAAATGAAAGAAGAAGAAAATTCTGTGGAAATTTAAAATCCATGGAATGAAGAAGTTAAGTTGTTGGAAAAAATGCTGAATAGTCAATTTTCAGTGCAGGAAAAATCTCAATTTCAGAATTGGGGATTGCAGATACAAGAAGATGAAGACAGCAGAAAGGAGTACACAATGTACCCGTCCAGTAAGTTGTTGATAGGAGAAATCAGAAAACAAGAGGGTATGGATGATTGGGTGGCAGTAAGAACTGAGCGAGTAAGAGCTCAACAGACAGCAAGAAATTAGCAATCTAAAGATTTATTGGACAGAGAAATTGAATTAATCAGAAGAATCATGTTGAAAGTGTCTCAGAGGAAGACATCAGCAAGGAAGAGAAGGAGCAGCAGCAAAATGAAGACAAGGACAAATTGTGAAAGTGCAGCCAGTGGAGCAAGGCAGCATAAAGTATGGAGACCTGGAGAAAAGCAGCAAACATCAGCGGATGTTGATGACAACTTGCAGAACAAAATGTGGGATCCAGGCGGACAAAGACTTAAACGCATGATCAGGAGATCATGATCATTTTCAACCTTGGGAGTCTGATGCAGGAGCATTAGATTCAGGAAAATACTTTGTATTTTTATTAAACCTAGGGGTCTCATGTTTTTGAGAAAATATTAATTTTATGTAATTTTTGAGTGATTAAATAATATTTTTAATTAATTATTGTGAGGGTTTGTTAATGTTCCCAAAATAATTTGGAGAACATGAGAGAATTAGATTTTAGATATTTGAGAATTAATTATGAGCCTAAGTTAGATTTAGTTTCAAGATTTTAGGGATAAAATCTAGATTGTAGGGGTGTTGAGATATTTGAGGACTTTGTTGAGTGATTAAAGGGATTTGAACCTAAATTGGTTCAATTCAATTTGTATAAATTAATGAGCCTCAAAAGCCAAATAGATCAGAGAGGAAAAATAGAGTGATTAGAGGTGACGTTTGGACAACAGAGTTTGTAAGCCTCTGGGCAATTGAAGGGCCATGAATTTTGAATATCTGGCCAAAGACAAAAGTTTGTAAGTATTCCCATTTGTTAATATGAAAAGTGTGTTTCAGAACTATATAGTGATTTGCTGAGCAAACAAGTATTTAAATTCTTGTAATTGGGAATTGAGAAGAAATTATGTATATGCTTTCCATATAAGTGTGTTCGAATACCATTCAGTTTAGAATTGAATGAAATTCCAATAAATGATGTAGTGTTAGCCTAAATCGAAGGTGTAGATTGATATGCAATCGAATGAGGCATTCGATTAAGCAAGATGACAAAGCCGTGATATGATGGCGCAAGGTATAAATACATGAGGGAAGAATCAACGTTGATGTCAAGTTGTGGTTGTATGGGCAACGTGAAACCAAATTGAAGGCGTTAAAGATTTGAATAGCGTGAATACTGTTACATTGGCAACAGAATTGTTCAATCAGAACCCGTAGCGTTGAGATTGGGAAACCTGTAAGTATTTGTTTATATCATACTGATATATGTATATTTAAACACTGTTTTGGAATTTAATTGAGGGCGCAAAGGAACAACCTTTGTAAAGAGGTCACGTGGCATAATAATGGCGTTGTACAATGTGAGTAGATTTAATTTGCAGTGGAAACATCTGATTAAATCTGGGGTTTGAAGTCACAGTTGTGATTCACTATATAGAGCATTCGAAAGGAGGCATTACACTTTGATTTCACACGTGGAGAGATCGCAATGGAGCTGTGAAGCGAACAACAAATCGAAATGATAATTTAATGGCCAGATGCATAATTAATGTGCAAAGATTGTGTGCAGGGAATTGGTATTCGATCGACGTTGAAACAAATGTATTGAAACCAACATTAACAAAGTCCAATTCGTTTGAATAAGAGCAAACACAAATGTGAGTGATGTGAAATCGTGTGAAAAACTGTGTAGTCAAGTCCAGAAGTTTTGAGTCGAATGTATGGTGGGAACACAATTTGGGCGAGGCGATGAATTGCATTGAAATTGAAACTGCGTGGTTATAACGTGAAGAGTTAAATCTCGGTTGAATTGCGTGTGCAAATGTGTCGGCATTTGATTTTAAATCAAAGTCTGGCTTTATGAAATTGCCATAGCGAAGGTCGATCAAACTTGAATAAGGTGAAGGCGCAATCGAATTTGCGTAGGCGTTCATGGAGGTAAGTCACATTTTTATTTAACAAATATGCATCAAAATCGTGGCCATATCTATTTTTGCGTTGACTGGAATGGGCATGTTGCATAGTTAATCCAAGGATCGAAGGATGGGTAATTTTTTGTGGGCCAAATTTTATTTTAAATGGTTTGCCATGAAGGTTGGTTGAGATTGGAATGTATAATTCCATACGGTTTGGTTTGATTAAACAATGTCCAGCTTGTTTAAAAAGGCAAGGGCGCACATAAACAATGGAACCAAAGTTCAGATCCTCATGAAAGTGGAGGCGTTGGATCTGCAATCTATTTATGCAGAGGCTATACTCTATATTGGGGGAATTGGAATCCAGAAAGAGGAGCAGGGGGGTTTCTCTGTCGTTATTTCTTTGTGGATTTACATTATTGTAATGTACAAAGGTTTTATTGCATAGGGACGAAGTATTTAACATTAAAAGGAAAATCATTGTGCGCTATTGTAAGTTATTTATTCAAAGAGTTGCAGTGGCTTGAGGACTGCATATCTGAAATGAGATTTCGGTTTGGTTGACAATTAATTTTCATTCGAGGAATGAGAATTATTGGGTTTTATAGAAAATCCTTGGTTATGGGTTGAGTGGTGTTTAAATCATATGTTTTGATAAGCTTCTGCATGAAGTTTTCTAAATTGGGATTGTATTGAAGTTTGGATTCAATCACATGAAAAGTAGATGGTTGGATATATGGTTTTGAACCATATGTTTGAGAAGCTTCCGCGAATGTAGATAATGTTGAAATTGCCAGAATTAGAGTCTTATTTGGGGTATGAATATGGAGATGCATCTTTATAGGCATGAGACTGTGTGAGAATGTGGGTTTTGCAGGGTTTTCCTACATCAAGTGGTATCAGATCTGGAATAGCTCTGTGTGAAGGTTCATGTTTTTGATTTAATGCATGTGATGAAAAAATGTCAGATTTACTAAACTGATGAAGATTGCGGCACAGAGATGCAGTGCAGGTGAAATATAAGTCAAGAGGTGAGTTGACAGATGATATTTAACTTTGGTTTGAAGTTTGTTTGCAGAATTCAGGTTGCAAGCAAGTTGGAGAAAATCTCAATAGGAAGAAGCAGGTCACAACTGGAGAGCACTGATGAAGGAGTCAAACAAGGGATTCTAAGAGAGAGTGGTAGAACCTGAAGATTCAACAGAGGTTGAATAAATTTGCAGATGAGTGAAGCCTGAAGAAGCAATGGAGAAATGCTCAAAAGGTTCCAGCAGAGGACCGGTGATTACCAAAAGACCAGATTCCGGAGGAAGGGATTGGTGAGGTAAGTGGCAGTAGAAGAGTTTGTTGTTGTAGAAGCTTGGTGCAACTCATGGGTGAGAAACTCATGGCGAAGAAGATGACTACTGAAATTCATAAAGGAGAGAGCATAGGTTCAGAGAGAGGCCATAGTCGGAAGAGGGAGAAAGATGCCAAGGCAAATGGCATATGGAAGCAGTTGACTGATGAAGAGTATAAGAAAGAGAAAGCTGAGATAGCAGTTCATCTTGAGTTATTGATGGAATTGTTACAGGAAAATATGGAAGACCAGAGACATGGTTGGACCATGAAGAAGAAAGTGAAATGGAAGAAACTACAAGTAAGGAGGGATCAACAGATAAACATGCAGTTAACAGAAGAGCTAAGGGAGCTTGAGCAGATGATGGATGTACAGTTGGGGTGTACACAACTCAGAGCATCTGAGTTGAAAGTGGAGGTTTTGCATTGGTAGAACATAAGAGGAGATCATTGATGATTTTATAAACTATTGGGTAAATCCAGATCAGCTGGATAATGTAAAACCTTGTATTTTTATAGCTGAAAAATGTGATGTGTGTACAGGTTTTGCTGAGGAGGATGCGCAATCTTGTGAAGCTGTCACAAGTATGGAAAATAATCTTTCAGAAGATGAATACTTTGAAGAAGGAAGCAATGTTGCATTTGTACTTGAAGCTGTTACAGTACAAGAGGAAGTTCTTGTGGACGCTGAAAAAGAGAATCAGTTTGAAGCACTGATAAGTGAAGCAACAGTTGAGACTGTTGAAACTTGTAGTTTTCAGACTGACAAGTTGTGTATGAATGCAGGGACTGTAAGTGATGGTGAAATGCTTCAGCAATGCCACAGAGAAATTGCATTGTTGGAATATTTGTTGGAAAATTCAGAGTATGATGGGGAGATTGCAGCAGAAGGTAGAGTTCAGTACAGTGAACGAGAGCAGAAAGATATCATGGAAGCAGATGATGTGAAAAGAAGACTAGTTGATAGTCTTGGGAATTCTATAGAGAATTCTTTGAAAAGTTTGGATCAACATACTGATGTGCTGGTTGAGATGGAAAATTTAGGACATCATACTGGAGTGCTGGAAAAGGAGGGAAAGGCACTGATGCCTTATGATTTTTATTTTAACAAGTGTTTTGTGAATGCAGGTGTTGTTGCAGGTGCTGAAGAACATTTGACTCAGCTGAGCAGTCAAATGAAGGAAGAAGAAAATTCTGTGGAAATTTCAAATCAATGGAATGAAGAAGTTAAGTTGCTGGAAATAATGCTGAATAGTCAAGATTCAATGCAGGAAAAATCTCAATTTCAGAATTGGGGATTGCAGATACAAGAAGATGAAGGCAACAGAAAGGAGTACACAATGTACCCGTCCAGTAAGTTGCTGATAGGAGAAAGAAGAAAACAAGAGGGTATGGATGATTGGGCGGCAGTAAGAACTGAGCGAGTAAGAGCTCAGCAGACAGCAAGAAATCGACAATATAAAGATTTATTGGACAGAGAAATTGAATTAATCAGAAGAATCATGTAGAAAGTGTCTCAGAGGAAGACATCAGCAAGGAAGAGAAGCAACAACAGCAAAATGAAGACAAGGACAGATTGTGAAAGTGTAGCCAGTGGAGCAAGGCAGCATAAAGTATGGAGACCTGGAGAAAAGCAACAAACATCATGCGGATGTTGAGGACAACTTGCAGAACAAAAGTGGGATCCAGGCGGACAAAGACTTAAACGCATTATCAGGAGATCATGATCATTTTAAACCTTGGGAGTCTGATGCAGGAGCATTAGATTCAGGAAAATACTTTTTATTTTTATTAAACCTAGGGGTCTCATGTTTTTGAGAAAATATTAATTTTATGTAATTTCTGAGTGATTAAATAATATTTTTAATTAATTATTGTGAGGGTTTGTTAATGTTCCCAAAATAATTTGGAGAACATGAGAGAAGTAGATTTTAGATATTTGAGAATTAATTATGAGCCTAAGTTAGATATAGTTTCAAGATTTTAGGGATAAAATCTAGATTGTAGGGGTGTTGAGATATTTGAGGACTTTGTTGAGTGATTAAAGGGATTTGAATCTAAATTGGTTCAATTTAGTTTGTATAAATTAATGAGCCTCAAAGGCCAAATAGATCAGAGAGGAAAAATAGAGTGATTAGAGGTGAGGTTTGGACAACAGAGTTTGTAAGCCTCCGGGCAATTGAAAGGGCCATGAATTTTGAATATCTGGCCAAAGAAAAAAGTTTGTAAGTATTCCCATTTGTTAATATGAAAAGTGTGTTTCAGAACTATATAGTGATTTGCTGAGCAAATAAGTATTTAAATTCTTGTAATTGGGAATTGAGAAGAAATTCTGTATATGCTTTCCATATAAGTGTGTTCGAATACCATTCAGTTTAGAATTGAACGAAATTTCAGTAACTGATGCAGCGTTAGCCTGAATCGAAGGTGTAGATTGATATGCAATCGAATGAGGCATTCGATTAAGCAAGATGACAAAGCCGTGATATGATGGCGCAAGGTATATATACATGAGGGAAGAATCAATGTTGATGTCAAGTTGTGGTTGTATGGGAAGCGTGAAACCAAATTGAAGGCGTTAAAGATTTGAATAGCATGAAGACTGTTACATTGGCAACGAAATTGTGCAATCAGAACCCGTAGCGTTGAGATTGGGAAACCTGTAAGTATTTTTTTATATCATACTGATATATGTATATTTAAACGTTGTTTTGGCATTGAATTGAGGGCGCAAAGGAACGACCTTTGTAAAGAGGTCACGTGGCATAATAATGGCACTGTACAATGTGAGTAGATTTAATTTGCAGTGGAAACATCTGATGAAATCGGGGGTTTGAAGTCATAGTTGTGATTCACTGTATAGAGCATTCGAAAGGAGGCATTACACTTTGAGTTCACGCGTGGAGAGATCGCAATGGAGCTGTGAAGCGAACAACAAATCGAAATGATAATTTAATGGCCAGATGCATAATTAATGTGCAAAGATCGTGTGCAGGGCATTGGTATTAGATTGACATTGAAACAAACGTATTGAAACCAGCATTAACAAAGTCCAATTCATTTGAAGAAGAGCAAACACTAATGTGAGCGATGTGAAATCATGTGAAAAACTGTGTAGTCAAGTCCAGAAGTTTTGAGTCGAATGTATGGTGGGAACACAGTTTGGGCGAGGTGATGAATTGCGTTGAAATTGAAACTGCGTGGTTATAACGTGAAGAGTTAAATCTCGGTTGAATTGCATGTGCAAATGTGTCGACATTTGATTTTAAATCAAAGTCTGGCTTTATGAAATTGCCATAGCGAAGGTCGATCAAACTTGAATAAGGTGAAGGCGCAATTGAATTTGCGTAGGCGTTCATGGAGGTAAGCCACATTTTTATTTACCAAACATGCATCAAAACCGTGGCCATATCTATTGTTGCGTTGACTGGAATGGGCATGTTGCATAGTTAATCCAAGGATCGAAGGATGGGTAATTTTGTGTGGGCCAAATGTTATTTTAAATGGTTTGCCGTGAAGGTTGGTTGATGTTGGAATGTATAATTCCATACGGGTTGGTTTGATTAAACAACGTCCAGCTTGTTTAAAAAGGCAAGGGCGCACATAAACAATGGAACCAAAGTTCAGATCCTCGTGAAAGTGGAGGCGTTGGATCTGCAATCTATTTATGCAGAGGCTATACTCTATATTGGGGGAATTCGAATCCGGAAAGAGGAGCAGGGGGTTTTCTCTGTCGTTATTTCTTTGTGGATTTACATTATTGTAATGTACAAAGGTTTTATTGCATAGGGATGAAGTATTTAACATTAAAAGGAAAATCATTGTGCGCTATTGTAAGTTATTTCTTCAAAGAGTTGCAGTGGCTTGAGGACTGTATATTTGAAACGAGATTTCGGTTTGGTTGATAATTAATTTTCATTCAAGGAATGAGAATTATTGGGTATTATAGAAAATTATTGGTTATGGGTTGAGTGGTGTTTAAATCATATGTTTTGATAAGCTTCTGCATGAATTTTTCTAAATTGGGATTGTATTGAAGTTTGGATTCAATCACATGAAAAGTAGATGGTTGGATATATGGTTTTGAACCATATGTTTGAGAAGCTTCCGCGAATGTAGAAAATGTTGAAATTGCTATACTTAGAGTCCTATTTGGGGTATGAATATGGAGATGCATCTTTGTAGGCATGAGACTGTGTGAGAATGTGGGTTTTGCAGGGTTTTCCTGCATCAAGTGGTATCAGAGCTGGAATAGCTCTGTCTGAAGGTTCAAGTTTTTGATTTAATGCATGTGATGAAAAAATGTCAGATTTTGAAACTGATGAAGATTGCAGCATAGAGATGCAGTGTAGGTGAAATATAAGTCAAGAGGTGAGTCTACATATGATATTTAACTCTGGTTTGAAGGTTGTTTGTAGAATTCAGGTTGCAAGCAGGTTGAAGAAAATCTTAGTAGGAGGAAGCAGGTCACAGCTGGAGAGCAGTGATGAAGGAGTCCAACAAGGGATTCTAAGAGAGAGTGGCAGAACCTGAAGATTCAACAGAGGTTGAATAAAGTTGTAGATGAGTGAAGCCTGAAGGAGCAGTGGAGAGATGCTCAAAAGGTTCCAGCAGAGGACCGATGATTACCAAAAGACCAGATTCCGGAGGAAGGGATTGGTGAGGTAATTGGCAGTAGAAGAGTTTGTTGTTGTAGAGGCTTGTTGCAACTCATGGGTGAGAAAATCATGGCAAAGAAGATGACTACTGAAAGTCATAAAGGAGAGAGCATAGGTTCAGAGAGAGGCCACAGTAGGAAGAGCGAGAAAGATGCCAATGCAAATGGCATATGGAAGCAATTGACTGATGAAGAGTATGAGAAAGAGAAAGCTGAGATAGCAGTTCATCTTGAGTTATTGATGGAATTGTTACAGGAAAATACGGAAGACCAGAGACATGGTTGGACCATGAAGAAGAAAGTGAAATGGCAGAAACTACAAGTAAGGAGGGATCAACAGATAAACATGCATTTAATAGAAGAGCTGAGGGAGCTTGAGCAGATGATGGATGTACAGTTGGGGTGTACACAACTCAGAGCAGCTGAGTTGAAAGTGGAGGTTTCCATTGGTGGAACAGAAGAGGAGATCATTGATGATTTTCTGAACTATTGGGTAAATCCAGATCCGCTGGATAATGTACAACCTTGTATTTTTATAGCTGACAAATGTGATGTGAGTACAGGTTTTGCTGAGGAGGATGCGCAATCTTGTGAAGTTGTCACAAGTATGGAAAAGAATATTTCAGAAGATGAATACTCTAAAGAAGGAAGCAGTGTTGCGTTTGTACTTGAAGCTATTACAGTACAAGAGGAAGTTCTTGTGGACACTAAAAAAGAGAATTAGTCTGAAGCACTGATAAGTGAAGCAACAATTGAGACTGTTGAAACTTGTAGTTTTCAAACTGACAAGTTGTGTATGAATGCAGGGACTGTAAGTGATGGTGAAATGCTTCAGCAATGCCACAGAGAAATTGTATTGTTGGAATATTTGTTGCAAAATTCAGAGTATGATGGGGAGATTGCAGCAGAAGGTAGAGTTCAGTATAGTGAACGAGAGCAGAAAGATATCATGGAAGCAGATGATGTGAAAAGAAGACTAGTCGATAGTCTTGGGAATTCTACAGAGAATTCTTTGAAAAGTTTGGATCAACATACTGATGTGTTGATTGAGATGGAAAATTCAGGACAGCATACTGGAGTGCTGGAAAAGGAGGGAATGGGACTGATGCCTTATGATTTTTATTTTAACAAGTGTTTTGTGAATGCAGGTGTTGTTGCAGGTGCTGAAGAACATTTGACTGAGTTGAGCAGTCAAATGAAGGAAGAAGAAAATTTTGTGGAAATTTCAAATCCATGGAATGAAGAAGTTAAGTTACTGGAAATAATGCTGAATAGTCAAGATTTAGTGCAGGAAAAATATCAATTTCATAATTGGGGATTGCAGATACAAGAAGACGAAGACAACAGAAAGGAGTACACAATGTACCCATCCAGTAAGTTGTTGATAGGAGAAAGCAGAAAACAAGAGGGTATGGATGATTGGGTGGCAGTAAGAACTGAGCGAGTAAGAGCTCAACAGACAACAAGAAATCAGTAATCTAAAGATTTATTGGACAGAGAAATTGAATTAATCAGAAGAATCATGTTGAAAGTGTCTCAGAGGAAGACATCAGCAAGGAAGAGAAGCAGCAGCAGCAAAATGAAGACAAGGACAGATTTTGAAAGTGCAGCCAGTGGAGCAAGGCAACATAAAGTATGGAGACCTGGAGAAAAGCAGCAAACATCAGCGGATGTTGATGACAACTTGCAGAACAAAATGTGGGATCTAGGCGGACAAAGACTTAAACGCATGATCAGGAGATCATGATCATTTTCAACCTTGGGAGTCTGATGCAGGAGCATTAGATTCGGGAAAATACTTTGTATTTTTATTAAACCTAGGGGTCTCATGTTTTTGAGAAAATATTAATTTTATGTAATTTTTGAGTGATTAAATAATATTTTTAATTAATTATTGTGAGGGTTTGTTAATGTTCCCAAAATAATTTGGAGAACATGAGAGAATTATATTTTAGATATTTGAGAATTAATTATGAGCCTAAGTTAGATTTAGTTTCAATTTTTTAGGGATAAAATCTAGATTGTAGGGGTGTTGAGATATTTGAGGACTTTGTTGAGTGATTAAAGGGATTTTTTAGTTTCAAGATTTTAGGGATAAAATATAGATTGTAGGAGTGTTGAGATATTTGAGGACTTTGTTGAGTGATTAAAGGGATTTGAACCTAAATTGGTTCAATTCAATTTGTATAAATTAATGAGCCTCAAAGGCGAAATAGATCAGAGAGGAAAAATAGAGTGATTAGAGGTGAGGTTTGGACATTAGAGTTTGTAAGCCTCCGGGAAATTGAAAGGGCCATGAATTTTGAATATCTAGCCAAAGACAAAAGTTTGTAAGTATTCCCATTTTTTAATATGAAAAGTGTGTGTCAGAACTATATAGTGATTTGCTGAGCAAACAAGTATTTAAATTCTTTTAATTGGGAATTGAGAAGAAATTCTGTATTTGCTTTCCATATAAGTGTGTTCGAATACCATTCAGTTTAGAATTGAACGAAATTTCAGTAGATGCAGCGTTAGCCTGAGTCGAAGGTGTAGATTGATATGCAATCGAATGAGGCATTCGATTAAGCAAGATGACAAAGCCGTGATATGATGGCGCAAGGTATAAATACATGAGGTGTTAGGTCACAACATTTGGTATTGTATCGATGGCTTTGCTCCTGTAAAAAAATTGTCACTTGGTCAATTTTTACGGAGGAAATGATAGCACATTATGAGGATACAAAGAGCAACACCTTCTTTAGCCAATTGATAAATCTCAAACAAAAGGGTTTGGTGGGGGAGCACATTGAGGACTTCCAAAAATTGAATATAAGGGTAACTGATATTCCAGAGGAACACAGGATTGATCTCTTCATAGGTACTTTAAAGGATAACATCCAACATGAAGTTCATGTTTTGGAACCTAATTCATTGGAGAAGGCATTGAGGTTGGCAAGAAAAATTGAATGTAAAATTATGGCGACAAGGAAGCCTACCACTCACTTCTATAAAGAGGGAAGTGTTGCTACTCCTAGATTTCCACAACCTACAAGGTTGGCACCACAACAATTGGAAGAAAAAAGAGCAAAAGGGCTTTGCTACAGTTGTGATAGAAAATACACTAAAGGTCATAAGTGTGCTGAGAAGAAATTATTTTACATAGATTGTGAAGAGGGAGAAGAAAATGAACAAGAAGAGGATATACACTAGGAACCAACCCTAGAAGAGGAAGAAATGAGTCCGACCATATTGTGTAATGCATTGGCAGGAATTACCACTCCTCAAACTCTCAAGATAGAAGGACATATCAAGAAGAAAAATATAATAGTGTTGATTGATTCGGGTAGTACCCATAATTTTATTCATTGTAAGGTAGCCAAGGAATTGAATTGTTTCCTATACCCAGCACCAGAATGTCAAGTGATGATTGCAAATGGAGGAACTATAAATTTCTCTGGAAAATGCCATAATATCAAGCTAACCATGGGGGAATATGTATTGACTAGTCCAATGCTTTCCATTCCTATGGGAGGTGCTGATGTTGTACTAGGAGTACAATGGTTACAATCTTTGAGGACGGTAGCTTTTAATTTTCAAGAACTTTTCTTGAAATTTTTTTCAGAAGGAAAGGAAGTCGAATTACGGGGTATTGAAGGGAAGCAGGGAAGGATAATAAGCTCTAATGTCATGACAAAGCTTCTAAAGAAAGAACAACGAGGCGTAATTGCACAATTATGCTCACTAGAAGTTCCGACATCAAAATCATCTATTTCTGCAGATCTCCAACAAGTCTTGGACAATCATTCCAAGGTGTTTAAAACTCCCAAAGGACTCCCACCTATTCGTGATCATGATCATGCTATTCATTTGATTCCAGGAAGTGTTCCTCCAAACATCAGGCCTTATAGATATCCTTACTTCAAAAAGAGCGAAATTGAACGTATGATTGCAGAAATGTTAGAGGCGGGTATAATTCAACCTAGTCAAAGTTCTTTCTCTGCTCCTGTAGTATTGGTACACAAGAAGGATGGATCATGGCGCATGTGTCCGGATTATAGGGAGCTCAATAAGCTCACCATTAAAGATAAATTTCCCATTCTGTGATTGATGAATTATTGGATGAATTACATGGAGCAATTTATTTTACCAAGTTGGATCTTCGTTCAGGATATCATCAAATTAGAATGAAGACTGAAGATATTCCAAAAACAACATTTGAACTCATGAGGGTCATTATGAATTTTTGGTCATGCCTTTTTGGCCTTACCAATGCACCTTCTACATTTCAAGGGTTGATGAATTCCATTTTCAAACCCTTCCTTAGAAAATTTGTGCTAGTATTTTTTGATGATATACTAATCTACAGCAGGTCTTGGAAGGATCATGTTGAACATGTTGACAGGGTGCTCATACTATTGCAGGAGAAACAATTATATGCAAAAACATCCAAATGTTTCTTTGGAGTACAAGAGGTGGAATATCTGGGTCATATTGTATCTCACGAGGGTGTTAAAGTAGACCATAACAAAATTAAAGCCATTAAGGAATGGAAAGTCCCCACAACCATAAAGCAGTTGCGAGGATTTCTCGGGTTAACAGGGTATTATCGCAAGTTTGTTAAGAATTATGGGAGAATAGCAGCACCTCTAACAGCATTATTGAAGAAAGATGCATTTTCATGGACTCCTGAAGCAACTAAGGCCTTTGAACATCTTAAAGAGGCAATGTGCCTAGCACCGGTCTTAGCTACGCCAGACTTCACAAAAACCTTTATTGTGGAATGTGATGCCTCAGGAAATGGAATTGGTGCAGTTTTAATGCAGGAAGGAAGACCCATTGCTTTTGAAAGTGGTCCAATCAAAGGAAAGTATTTACAGAAACCTATTTATGAGAAGGAAATGTTAGCAATACTACATGCACTAAAGAAATGGCGAACTTACCTAATGGGAAGACACTTCAAGGTAAAAACTGATCATGATAATCTTAAACACTTTTTGGAACAAAGACTATCTTCAGAAGAGCAGCAAAAATGGGTCACAAATATGTTGGGTTATGACTTTGAAATAATCTACAAAAAAGGAAAGCTTAATGTTGTTGCAGATGCACTCTCGAGAAAGAATGAAGACTCGGTGGAAGCATTGCTTTGTGCCATTTCTATTATCCAACCAGATTGGATAACCGAAGCAAGAGATGAATGGAAGAAGGACAAAGATGTATGGACACTCATTCAAAAGTTGCAGCAAGATCCTAGTACATCGGATACATTTAGTTGGAAAAATGATTCCTTATGGTACAAAGATCGCTTATATCTTTGTAAGAATTCCCAACTAAAACAAAAGATTCCTTTGGAATTGCACACTTCTCCTTTATGAGGACACTCAGGATTTTTAAAACTTACCACAGGGTGAAGAAAGAATTTTTTTGGGATGGCCTTAAATCTGATATTCAAAAGTTTGTGGCGGAATGTTTGGTTTGCCAGCAGAATAAAGTGGAGACAATTAAGACCCCGGGACTTCTACAACCTTTATCCATTCCAAGTCAACGTTGGGAGGAGATTTCAATGGATTTTATCACGAGTTTACCTAAGTCCGAAGGAAAGAATGTCATCATGGTGGTAGTTGATAGACTTACCAAGTATGCACACTTTTGTGCATTATCTCATCCATTTAAAGCAAGTACAGTTGCTACTACATTTATGGACAGAATTCAAAAGCTACATGGAAGCCAAAGGGTTATTGTGAGCGACAGAGATCCCATTTTTACTGGAAATTTTTGGACGGAGTTATTTTCTTGTTTGGGTACTCAATTAGCTCATAGCTCATCTTATCATCCTCAATCTGATGGTCAAACTGAGATAGTAAATAAATGTTTGAAGGATATCTTCGTTGTTTTGTATTTGATAAACAAACACAATGGGTCAAGTGGTTACCTCTCGCTGAATGGTGGTATAACACTTCCTTCCATACTGCAGCAAAAATGACCCCATTTATGGCACTTTATGGATATCATCCACCATCGATCACATCATCTTTAGGGGAAAATTCGAAGGTTCAAGCAGTGGAAGATCACATCAAGCATCAGCAAGAAGTTCTCCAACTCTTAAAGGATAACCTGAATTTGGCACAAAATCGAATGAAACAACAGGCAGATCAACATCGCAGCGAGAGAAGTTTTGATGTAGGGGATTGGGTATTTTTACGGCTACAACCATACAAACAAATGTCCCTCAAGCAAGCTAAGAAGGATAATAAATTATCGCCAAAGTACTATGGTCCTTACAAGGTGTTGCAAAAGATTGGTACTATGGCATACCAATTGGAGCTTCCTAATTCTTCGCGAGTACATCCAGTTTTCCATGTTTCATGCTTAAAGAAGGTTATAGGTGAAAATCTTCCAGTTCAAACAATATTGCCAGAACTTGATGAGGAAGGAAAAATCATATTGGAACCTGAAGCGGTCACGGAAACAAGAACTCGACAACTAAGAAATCGATCAATTTCAGAGTATCTCATCAAGTGGAAGAACTTACCCACTGAAGATTCTACATGGGAGGATGAGAATTTTATACAAAAGCACCCAGAGCTACTCAAGCATTGAGGAAAACACTTTTTTGAAGAAGAGGGGCATGTTAGGTCCCTATATTACTAGTATAGTCACTTATTGTTGTTAGTGTAACCCCCTTATTGTTATTATTGTACCCCTGTAACCCCCATATTGTTATTATTGTGCCCTTAAATTATTATTGTTAGGTCGACTAGGATTACATTGTGGCCCCATGGACTCTATGTATATAGAAGGAGGATTTTGTAAGAGATTGTATCATGATAATTGTTCATTTATGTAATGTATTGGAGGTTTCCCCCTCGAAGTGGCTTATTTCTAAGGCGTTGATATCTCTTTTCTTCTATTTTTGGAGTTGGTTACACAACACGAGGGAAGAATCAACGTTGATGTCAAGTTGTGGTTGTATGGGCAACGTGAAACCAAATTTAAGGCGTTAAAGATTTGAATAGCGTGAAGACTGTTACATTGGCAATGAAATTGTGCAATCAGAACCCGTAGCGTTGAGATTGGGAAACCTGTAAGTATTTGTTTATATCATACTGATATATGTATATTTAAACGATGTTTTGGCATTGAATTGAGGGCGCAAAGGAACAACCTTTGTAAAGAGGTCACGTGGCATAATAATGGCGCTGTACAATGTGAGTAGATTTAATTTGCAGTGGAAACATCTGATGAAATCCGAGGTTTGAAGTCACAGTTGTGATTCACTGTATAGAGCATTCGAAAGGAGGCATTACACTTTGAGTTCACACGTGGAGAGATCGCAACGGAGCTGTGAAGCGAACAACAAATCGAAATGATAATTTAATGGCCAGATGCATAATTAATGTGCAAAGATCGTGTGCAGGGCATTGGTATTAGATCGACGTTGAAACAAACGTATTGAAACCAGCATTAACAAAGTCCAATTCGTTTGAAGAAGAGCAACAAAAATGTGAGCGATGTGAAATCGTGTGAAAAACTGTGTAGTCAAGTCCAGAAGTTTTGAGTCGAATGTATGGTGGGAACACAATTTGGGCGAGGTGATGAATTGCGTTGAAATTGAAACTGCGTGGTTATAACATGAAGAGTTAAATCTCGGTTGAATTGCGTGTGAAAATGTGTCGACATTTGATTTTAAATCAAAGTCTGGCTTTATGAAATTGCCATAGCGAAGGTCGATCAAACTTGAATAAGGTGAAGGCGCAATTGAATTTGTGTAGGCGTTCATGGAGGTAAGCCACATTTTTATTTACCAAACATGCATCAAAACCGTGGCCATATCTATTGTTGCGTTGACTGGAATGGGCATGTTGCATAGTTAATCCAAGGATCGAAGGATGGGTAATTTTGTGTGGGCCAAATGTTATTTTAAATGGTTTTCCGTGAAGGTTGGTTGACATTGGAATGTATAATTCCATACGGGTTGGTTTGATTAAACAACGTCCAGCTTGTTTAAAAAGGCAAGGGCACACATAAACAATGGAACAAAAGTTCAGATCCTCGTGAAAGTGGAGGTGTTGGATCTGCAATCTATTTATGCAGAGGCTATACTCTATATTGGGGGAATTGGAATTCGGAAAGTGGAGCAGGGGGTTTTCTCTATCGTTATTTCTTTGCGGATTTACATTATTGTAATGTACAAAGTTTTTATTGCATAGGGACGAAGTATTTAACATTAAAAGGAAAATCATTGTACGCTATTGTAAGTTGTTTCTTCAAAGAGTTGCAGTGGCTTGAGGACTGCATATCTGAAATGAGATTTCGGTTTGGTTGATAATTAATTTTCATTTGAGGAATGAGAATTATTGGGTTTTATAGAAAATCCTTGGTTATGGGTTGTGTGGTGTTTAAATCATATGTTTTGATAAGCTTCTGCATGAAGTTTTCTAAATTGGGATTGTATTGAAGTTTGGATTCAATCACATGAAAAGTAGATGGTTGGATATATGGTTTTGAACCATATGTTTGAGAAGCTTCCGCGAATGTAGAAAATGTTGAAATTGCGAAACTTAGAGTCTTATTTGGGGTATGAATATGGAGATGCATCTTTATAGGCATGAGAATGTGTGAGAATGTGGGTTTTGCAGGGTTTTCCTGCATCAAATTATATATATATATATATATATATATATATATATATATATATATATATATATATATATATATATATATATATATATATATATATATATATTTTCTTCCAGAAGAAAAATCGAAACTTTCTATTAGTTATAAAAAGTTTAAAAAGTACATGCAGAACACATTTTATCTGTTTTGTTTCTGTAAATATTGCAAAGAACAGATCCATATAGTTGATCCTGTTACAGCCAAAATCTCACAAAAATCACAGAAAGTAACCTCTCTGCCACAAGCTTGCTCTAATAAAGCAATCAGTCTTTTTCAGTCCTACACTCTCTTTGAGGCTCCTCCGGAGAGGAAAACACTCCAAGGTAGAGACTGAGACAAAATACCACCAACCAATGGAATCCGAGCTCCCTCTTAGGAGGAAATGAGCTCAAACAAATCCCACATTCAACCCAAAAACCATAGATAAAGTCTCTCAAAAATTTATAGCAGTGTATCATTGTAATAACATAAAGAAAAAGATACATATGGAACCAAAAAAACAGAACCAGTGGATCAGAAATAAACTCTGCAGTTTGTACAGACCACAGCACCAATCAGAAATAAGGAGCGCGACCAACTCCACCAGTCCCTCAGCATCAGAATCACTTATTTTCGAGCTACCCATAACTTGCTGTAGGCCCTCTCTAGAAAGGAGGTCTGCTGCAACGTTCCTTTCCCTGTAAATGTGAGAAAAAGAGATATAAGTAAAGCTATTTTTAAGTAACAAAATCTCTTCAAGGATAGGCTTTAAAATATAAATTTGGCAGATGTAGTCCGTATTAAACCATTTTGAAAATATTTAAGGAATCCCCAAAAATCTGGATAGAGCAAATGCCCAGCCAAACAAGTCAACACAAAAGTAGATGAAGTGCTTTGATTTCTGCATAATTATTTGTTCCAACCCCTAAGCCCACCGAGGCCTCTTTGAGTCTGTATACGCTGAAGTGGATCACAATACCTGCCGCACACCTGTCCTCACTAATAGAAGCTTCGTCGAAGTATGCCCACGACATATTTTCGTTGATAACTTTCGGGGCTACCATCCTTCCAGGGAGGTTCGGTTTGGGATCGGGCATTGTAGCAAGAATAGCCATAATTTTGGTCGCAAGGAATTGAAAACTGGGTTCTATATCCTTAAAAATGGCTTGATTCCTCGCCAACCAAATGCCCCATGAAATAATCAAGGGCATGGCTTTCCAATTATCCCTAGAACTCTCCTGCCACCATAGCACCTAGGTAGCCCCAATCGATCTTCCCGCCCATCGTTGGCGCTTCCTAGCAATGGCCATCGCCTCCCCCCACACAACCCGACTGAAATGACATCCAATGAGTAGATGATATACCGATTCCGAATCGAGTTTGCACAAAGGACAACATCCGGGCCCGGATTTATTCCGTTTCAGCAAATTATCCCATGTAGGCACTTTATTATTGAGCTATTGAGCATGCACCAAAAGAACATCTGACTTTTAGCCGGGCAGTTCAGCTCCGAAAGCTTTTTCCCCCACCATGCTGGTGCATCCCAGCCTCTTTTATCCATCAGGAAAGCATATCTGAAATTTGGTGTGTATTTCCCTAAAGGGCTAGGGGCCCATCTTAAGTCATCTTCCCTGTCCCCGATCCGAACATGGGTGCGTTCCAACTCCCTAATATAATTTTTCCAAACTTCATGCCATTCCAGGTCGAGATTCAGGTCCTCTCCACTCTTCCGTCCTTGTGCCCAACATGAAGAGGCCTCTTCCTTAACTATTTGATTCAGGATCTGGATCCCCTTATCCTTTAGTATATCCCTCAGATCTAAAGGTAGTACGAAAATATCCTTACTTCCAACCCAAGGGTCAATCCCGATCCTCACCTTTTCCCCATTCCCCACCTGCCAGACAAGCCCCTCATCTATTATATGAATGGATCCAAGGACCGCCTTCCACACCACTGAAGATTTATATGGTTTTTCCCCCGCCACACGCAGCCAATCCGAAATCTCCATAGGGTCTATATAATTCCTCTTCATAACCTGCGACCAAAGAGATTATTTATATAGAATCCTCCAACCCATTTTGGTCGCCAAAGAGTTCGCAAATGCTAAAAGATCTTTGATACCCCACCCTCTCCAATCTTTTGGTCTAGATATTTTGTCCCAAGCCACCCATGGAAAGACCTTTTCCTCCTTGTATCCTTCCCACAAGCATTTGCTGCACAAATTTTTCACCCTTGATAAAATATTCTGAGGAACCCAAGCCAACATAGCCCAATACACTAGAATAGCCATCAGCACCGATCTGACCAAAACCAATCTTCCAGCTCTCGACAGCCAGCGGAAACTCCAGTGAGAAATGCGCTTTTCAATTTTAGTTATCAACCAAATCTAATCCACTAATTTTTAATTGTTAGGCTTAATAAAAAACCCCAAGTATTTCAGGATAAAAAACCCCAAGTATTTCAGGTTTCCTTCGAGTTTTTTGACCTGAAAAGGTAGCTCCTCAACAATATTCTTGGCTTCTTCTCCCGAGATGCCTTCAATAATAATAATAGATTTTGCATAGTTAATACTCATCCCAGTTGCTTTTAGAAAGAGCTCAATAATCTTCTTGAGAATCCGAGTCTCGCTTCTACACCCACTGCTGAAAACAAGAATATCATCAACGAACAAGAGGTGTGTAATCTAAAGATTGTTGACTACCTCTATTCCATTGAAAACTCCCCTCCTTTTTTCATCCGCAATCATTTGACTCAAACCTTCTGTTGCTAAGAGGAAAAACAAAGGTGATAATGGGGATCCCTGTCTTAGACCCCTTTGAATCTTAAAGATAGGCGATGCAACCCCATTAATGAGAACAACAAAGCTAAAATTTGTAATACAACTCATTACCCAACTGATGAAGCAAATATCAAAACCAAGATGTGTTAAAAGTAGTCTAAGGTACATCCAACTGATCTTATCATAGGCTTTAGCTAGATTGAATTTTATAATCATACCATTCCTTTTGTCTTTCATGATGCTATGAAGGGTTTCGTGGGCCACCCCAATGGCTTTGTGAATCTGCCTCCCTTCTAAAAACCCAAATTGCTCCTTTGAGACATTCTTAGAGAGGACCGGCTTTAGGCAAACAACAATCACTTTTGAGATAATCGTATACACACTATTACAAAGGGAAATTGGCCTAAAATCATCGAAGGAGTTCGACTCATCTTTCTTTGGGATATGAGCAATGAAAGTAGAGTTCAGAGGTTCCAAGATGGCACCATTCTATCGAGATTCATCCACCATTTCCGTGAGTTCACTCCCCAAATCTTCGAAAAAGTGAAGGAAAAACCCAATGGTCCATCCATCCGGACTCGGACTTTTGTCCTTCTGCATGGTCTTCAGTGTCCTTTCCACTTCTTCCTTGGTCACTTGCCTAGTCAAAACCAGATTATCCTCTGTATCCACATATCCCAGAAAGAGTTGGGCCACCCTTACTACCTCAGCTATGGTCACTTCCGGAGGGGCCTTTAAAATTCTGCTAAAGTGCTCCTTGCTCATGTTTGCCAGCTCTGAAAAGGATTTTGCCACCCCTTCATCCTTCCTCCTCATCCCCAAAATAGTGTTAGCGTTCCTTATCCCTTTTGCATAGTTGTGAAAGAAATTTGTGTTTTCATCCCCTTCCTCTAACCAAATCGCCCAACTTTTAATATCCATTGTTCTTCTTTTTCCAGAAGGATCTTCCTTCTTTCCCTTTCCAGAGCAAGGATTTCATCCCTCTTCTGTCCTGATTCATAGCTATCTATCTCCAGGCTTTCCAGATTTTCCAATTCTGCTTTTATCCTCTTTAGTCTTTCCTCCTGATCTTCTCTTCTTATCTTGGCCCAACCAATAGTTGCCTTCTTCATAGGTTTAAGGTTTTCCCAAAAGTGGCCTGCTTTGGACTGAGGTTCAGATGCCCCCAATGTCTCCAAGTAGCTTTAAAGAGCTCCCTGTACGAGTCCTCTTTTAACCAACCCGAGTTGAATTTTAAGGGAGCCCCTGGTTTGTCCAGGCAACCTTTGATTTCAAGGAGGATAGGGTGGTGATCAGAGTCCCCCCCCTCTCCTATCCATTGAAGAAACTCTTGATGACTCTCCACCAGCTCCTCTTTTAGAAGGAATATGTCCAAACGCTTTTCCACTTTTGCTTCATTAATCATTCTGTTCTACCAAGTAGGATGAAGGTTTACAAGTTTGATGTCAAATAAATGCCCCACTAAGAGTTTTAGCTTGAAGAAGTCTGATAAGGGGTCAACCCTTGCATTCGGCCCCCATGATTCAACTTGCCCCAAGGAGAAGTTTAAGTCTCCTCCAATTATTAAGCTGAGATCCTTCATGAATGACCCCCTCAAAAGATTATTCCATAAAATTTCCCTCTCCAAACAAGGCCCATATATGTTCAAGAGCAGAAAAGGAGTGCACAGCTCTAGAGAGTAAATTTTAGCAGCTAAGACATGATTTCTTCCACAAGAATTTAGGAGTTTTATCTTACTAGTTTTATATCCAACCAACAACCCCCCAGACCTTCCACTTGCATCCAATCTCGTAAAGACCCACCCTGGGCAAAAACCCTGAAGCACCCCTACCACTTCAGCCCCAGCTCTAAAGTTTCCTGTAGGAGTATGACATCCAGACCATATCCAGAAAACAGAGCCCATAGAGCTAGTTTTTTTGGCTTACTAGTTAAACCACTGGAGTTAAAGGAAAGAACAATCATTTGATAACTTGGCCCAAGGCGTTCACTGCTCTAAGTGCCCCTTTAATAGAGTTTTTCTTCCCATCCACTATATCCAACTTGGATTTTAGCTATGCTTTGGATAGGTTCGATTTTTTCCCTCTCGGAATAGGCCCCGACAAAGAGACCGAAAGATTTCCCAACCCACCCACAATGTCTAGAAGTGAGTCAGTTCCCCCCCCATGGTCTTAAGTTAAAGGGGCATCGAGCTTTTGAGGGTAAACAATCAGGGGGAGCCACAAGGGATATCAGCCCCAACGAAGTAGGGTGACACAGAATAGATGTAATGACACTATCCAAAGCATTCTCAACAAAAGTAGGAAAGTCTGAAGGCTCAAGCAGATGACACAGCCTGAAAGGACCAGGCTTTGAAACAACACTATTAATAGATTGATCAAAACAAACAAAGAAGGGGTTAGAGAGAGTAGTACTGGCTCGAGGAGGCACCTCGACATCTTTGGCTTCCGACGACGGCTTTATACTTCGGGAGGCATCCGCGTCCATATTTTCGCCCACTCCTTATTCTCTTATCACCTCAACATCCCCCTCTGCAACCTCCATATCAACCACTATTTCCTAAGATGGAATAGATCCTTCCTTCGTGCCCTGACCCAAGTCCCCTAGATCGGCCCCTACTTTCCTTCCTGCTGTGTCTTTAGTCTTCCTTTTAAAGGGTTTCTTCTTTCTCCTGTTCCCCAACGCGCACTCTTTGGCCAAGTGGCCATACTGATGACAACAGTGACATCAGAATGGGACCTTCTCATAGTCCAGTGATAGGATATAAGACCAATTCCTGTAGTGTAGCTGAATGGCCTCCGGATGACCCGCTCTAGGTTTTAAGCGAACCAGAATCCTTGTAGTCCTTAAGTCGCAAGTTTGGAGGAAAGACATGTCTGCCTCCAACTAATGGAAAATTACATTCCCTATGTCCCTGAATACATTTAATTTATAGAGAGGCTCGGGGAGTCCAGGAAGCTTGACCCAAATTGGGAGTTCATCTAACTTATCCTGCGCATCAAATAAAGGGTGCCATCGTTTGAACATAATTGGCGCCTGGTCAAAACCCCAATTTTGCTCCACAACCCAAGTTGTCATTTCCTTTCTTTTGAAACGAGCCATAAACCAGCCATTTGCTAAGAGGCGAACTTCAAAACATGGATCTGGGTTGGCCTACCAAGATTTCTTCGCCTAATTTTTCAAAAAAAGGGGCATCACCTTCTTTCATTTTGCCTTCCCTACTAAAGTGTGCTCAGTGGTATCCATAGCCTCGTCTATAGTCAGATCGATGCCCAAGACTAAATTCAACACCAAATTTTTCCTCCTTACTACTCTGGCCTTCTTCTGCAATGGGTCTGAGAGCTCCGTCTCACTGTTAGAGATGCGATTAGTGATTCCCTGCTTCTGGTTTGTTTTGGACCCTCCCTCTTCCGCCACCACGCTTATTTCCTTCAATTTCCCAGTGGCCTTTCCACTCTTCTCCACTCCCCTTCCTTTGCTAGACTGCCCATACCTCCCTACCTCTTTTCTAACGGGATCTCCATCTAGAGCCGCAAGTCGTAAATCCTGCAACTCTAGTGGGATTTGTCTCAGATACCTTCTCGGAACCTCCACCCTTAACCCTCCACCAGCTGTTAATTGATCCACAGATCGCCTTAGCTCTTTTTCTCCATCTAGAAGCACCTTTGATCTCTTCTCCTCAGCTGCAAAACCCGTTACCCCCAACAACCCCGGTGTCACCCCTCCTCCAATGGAAAGGTCGTAACCCGCCCTCTTAATCACATGGTTTGTCTCTGCCTTCCTTCGCAACCCATAACTTGCAACGATGTCTTCCAGACCTTCAGAAGACACAAAACAATTATTTTCTTCTAAAAAAGCCCTATCAACCCGAAATAGACTCCGTTCTGCTCCTTCTGACCTGAAAAATTCAGATCCCGGTAGGGTTTTCTCTGGAAGTCTGCTAGCCCCTGCAGCCATAACTGTCAGTGGGCTCACAAGATGCATTGGAGTGCTGCCCTTCCTTCCGCCCATTCCCAAGCGTCCAGACTTACCAACAAAGCCTAACTTAGCCCCATAATCACCCTTCAAATTCATCTCAGAGATATCCATACCCCACATCGTAAGGAGGTCCTCAAGCTCGAGCTCAATCTCCACACGTTCCAAACCTCTTCCCATCCCTGCAACCCTAAAGAAAATAAAAAAGTGGCAAATCCTACTGCCTTTGTAACCGACACCATCTGTCGCTTTTAGGAAAAAACCCTTAGCTGGTAAAACGCAGTAATGGAATGACCGGGTCATGCGTTACTCCAAACACTGTTTTACCAGGGAGTAAACTTCCCGGACTGCGAGCGGCACCCAAAATCCTCGTCAACTTGCCGGCACACCATCCGAGGCCATTTTCAAGCTGCCATCCGTATCAATAACCTGCTGTTGTGTACCATACTCCGTCACCCCCACAGATTAGTATCTGTCTGCCTCCTGTAGCAATCCCATGATGGTTGCTAACCCATTTATACCTCTAGGGTTTCAGTCATTCCCAACCAATTTTAGCCATAACTCGTAAATTATATATATATATATATATATATATATATATATATATATATATATATATATTGGAAATGTTATTTTTTATTGTCTTTTTATTTTCTGGAAATGTTATTTCTAATTTTTTATTGGTTAATGGGACATAATTCCCCCAGTGGAGGGTATTTTTATTTTTTAGTGTTTTTCAGTGCCTAACAAATAATTTTAAAATAAAAAAAGGCTAATTTTTGAGTGACCATTTCGTTGGTGAGTGCTCTTGACATTGGCAGTCGCATTGACACTGTTATGTTACTTCTCTGGCCAATGATGCGAGAACTAATGTGGTTGCATGCCCAATAAATATTATTAGTGGAGCTTTTCTTGTGCGGAGCAGAGGAAGCTCTGGACAGCGTTGAGATTCCCCCCTTCATTTCCAATGCAGTGGAATACATAAAAAGATTCACTATATTTTCGGCATCTGTCGTTGTGCATGTTAAATTTGGTTCATTGAATGACCACAAACAATTCTATGAATGGAAATGCCATGTGATTACTTCTCACATTATGAAAACTATGATTTCTTCCGACAATTGTATATTGTTCACTAATCTTTTAAAATTAATACTTATCAACTATCTTTAATTTTTTTTTTCCTTCAAAAAAACAGGTAGCAATTTTCATTAATAAAGTTGGAAACAGGTAAAGTCCCCTACAGTCATGGAGAACTTTATCTCAGCTTTGTGCAGATATAAAAACAAAGAGACGCTATTGCTACCTATCTTATTCATATATATACACTTTACATCTTTCAAACTATAGATTTTCCAAAAAACTCCACAATACACAACTATCTGACAAAACATAAAAATTCGATATTATAAGACAATAGCTACCCGCGACTTCTAGGCTCGAATTCTTCCTGAACCTCCTTAGAAGGCATATCCAGTTTCACACTCTTATCAACACTAGGTTCCAGTTCTCGACTTGCAGCATCAACGTTTCCCTCTGCCATTGGAGCATAGCCTTCACAGATCCCGAAGACCTCCTTCAGAACACCCACAGTGGTCGTCTCCACTTGAAATTCAATATTCTCCACTTTATTTTTCAGGTTCAGAACACCATTATTCAGGTGTTTTATTGATTTTTGAATCAACTCCATGTCCTTCCCAAGACCAGATAGCTAAGAAAACAGAGTATTCATGTTTTCGTTGATTTCCTTGATAATCTCCTTGGAAACCTACTTGCAATAATTTTCAACAATTTCCACTAAACTCCCTTTATGCCCAAGCTTCTCAGCGTCATTGCCACTTCCATTACTCGTAGAAGCTATTTTCCTTGCAATTCTCCCCTCCACCAGAGTAATTTGATAATTCAGTTGCTTTAGCCAGCTACTATATATAATTTCTTGATTCTTTCCAACTTTCATTCCCATCTTATCAATCATAAATTTGTTTCTTTTCTGTGACATAGCCAAGCCACTTTCCACCCTCTCCATCATCGCCAATTTCCTCTCAACTCTAACTGTGAGGGTACTGAGACTACACTCACATGGGATCTTATTTATTAACCAAGGGCAAATATCCCACTTATCTTGTATCATGGCCACCTTACTCCCCCGTGCTCACCTATGCTTTAATGTCCATCTACCGTTTTCCTCTCCCAAGGGGCTCCATCGTATCCTCGTAATGCTATCATAATTAATTACCTATTGTTCCTCGTTAATTCTCATGCTCCACTTGTGATCCAAAAGGATTAAGATTAATGTTTTATTTAATGGACATGGCATGTATCACTATGTTGATTTATAATTAAGATTCCTTGCTCTAATTCCACTCCTTTATTATCTTGGACATCCGCCAAATGGTTATTTTCTCTTTTAAAATGGAAGATTTTGAAATCTTCTAATTTTGTAAGGAGATACACTATCCTTATGAATAATGAAGAGGTTTTTGAATCAATAAGGCCTTCATTTCTCGAAAGATACATACATTTTTGGATAACCGCCATTGAATCACCTACAATTATCAAATTCTTGATGCCTTTAGAGATGTTGGTCTTTAGGCCTTCCTAGAGTCAGAGCACTTTGGCTTGAATGTTCGTGTCTTTCCTAAGTCCCCAAGCGAACTTTATTTCAAACTTTTGTTCGAGGTTTAAAAACACCCCTCCCGCTCTAGCCTCCCCATAAATATCTTTAGTTATAAAATGTGCAGTATAGTATTTTTTCTAATAGCTCAACATGAATTAAAAAAATAAAAAAATAAAAATAAAAATAAATCATTTAATCTTTAGTTAAAATATTTTCAGTATTTTTGCTTTATAATTAATTATAATAATTTCATTATTTTTTCCCAAATTAAAGTATAACACTTATACAAAGGTTTGTTTATGTGGAGCTTTCAGTGTGCAAAAAGCTATGCACAAGCAAAGCTGCTTTGTGTGGCCTATTTTTCTTCTAAATCGACTAGTCCTCAATTCCACTTTGATCTCATCTTTTGACAATTATATTGTTCACTAATTTTTCAAAATTAATACTTATCATTTATATTTAATTATACAAAGTGTAATATAATATTTTGCTATAACTCAGCATGAATTTATAAATTTTTTAATTTAATTTTTACATTAAATATTTTGAGTATTTATGTTTTATAACTATTATAATAATTTTATTAATTTTTTCCAAATTATCTATTCTATTATTGTAAAGTAAAACACTTGTGCAGAGTTTTTAGTGTGTGGAAAGCTCCGCACAAGCAAAGCTGCTTTGTGTAGGCTATTTTTCTTTTAACTTGACAAGTTCCCTGTTCCACTCTTTTTGCTAAATTTTTAAAATTAATACTTATCAACTATCTTTAATTATACAATGTGTAATTTAATATTTTCTAATAACTAGGGGGGCTAAACTAATATGGAATTGGACCATTTGCTAAGGGAGCTTCTTTGTGCAAAGCTTTCATTAAGAGAATTATGTAAAGCAATTAATAGTTTATAAAGGACATGTCAAAAACATAGGCAAAGCTAGCTCCTCAAATGCCAAAAACTAAAAGTGCTGAGATGCCCCAATTCTAACTCCTCGTTCTAGCACCTTGTTTGCCTTATAAAATTAGTTTTATTATCATAAGAAGATGTAACATCCATCCCACATTTACCCAATTTCACCGACCTGCTAGGGTAAACATAAGAGGAAGAGTTACTATGACATGACCCGACCTATTGGTTCCATTAAGGAAGCGGGGTTGACCATTGACAACAAAATTACATCTTAAAACATCTTACAGGGCTACGGGGCACTCAGAGGTTGAGAAACCATCCTAGGTGCCCGAACCTTGAGTTGGACCCCTCCTTCTCTGCACTGCGCCCTCAAATGCACCCACAACAAGTCTTTCATGCAGTTGGAAGCCTCCAACCGCATGCACAACCTTACATCTATTGGTTCTTTTGGGCTTGACCCATGTTCGATCTATGCTTCGCACCAACAAAACCCTTGATCAACGGGCCTTTCGGCAATGACCTGCAAGCAGATTGTAGTCTCACCCGAGGTGACTATGGGTGGTTGCAAAACCAGGTTTCTGCAACCTTGAGGGACTGCACGAGGTGGCTAATCTATTGTGCTACTATTATAATTTAACATGCATACACTCCCTGTATTGTGTAAACCATTCACTTACTTCACCACATTCAACAGAACATATAAACAATATTATAAACTTCATTGTTATAACACACCACTATAACAATTACCTCGCAACAACTGATAATAAGCCAATAGACATAAACACATAAGAAGACATAACATATTTGTAGAACTTCTTCTTTTCTATTATCATGGATATTTTCAATACAATCAGTTCTCCGACCTGCACACACAGTTGCAAGTGGTTTGCGCACTAAGCTGCAAAATCTTCCAAGGTTTCTACGCACTCAGCTGCAGAGCATTCCCTTTGCTATCAAAGATAGATAAAAACTAGCCTGTGACCATAGATCTTATAATCACCTATTGACCTCTTCTAACATAGAATTACATCACTTTATATAGTATTACATCATTACAAAACCATGGTACGAATACCATGGGATAAGAAAAATACAACCAAATCTAACCCAAGCCCATTACAAAAGGAGAGGCTTTGACCCACCTTGAAGCCCCTAAGATACCACACAGTATATCCAAAATGTTGTGTTGCGCTATATACTTTGCGCTCCACTCCTCAAAATGCGGAGACTTATCCAAAATCAAGGCCAAGTTGCGTTGCGCCCAACATACCCCCAACACTCACATGTCAATCATCCTGAGTCACTCAACTACTTTGCCCTTGATATTTGCTGCTATGTTGTTGTAGGTGATGTTGAAATTTTGCAGCACCTCTGTGACTTGCTTCTCCTGACTACAAAATTCTTCCAAAATTTCTTTTGTGATTGGTGATGTAGTCTTATTTAGTTTTGCCTCTTCCAGTTTTCGAAGCTCCTGGAGCTTCTCGTCCACCATCTGCGACAGATGGAGAGCCTCATCCTACCATGGTTGAGTTCTATCTATCAAAATTTGATCTTGCTTTCTGAGTTCTTCAATCTGCTTCTGAAGAGCCTTTCATTCACTGATCCTTGAGAGATTTTGCGAAACTAGAAAGCTCTTTGTTATTATCTTGATTTCCTCCAAATTCTTCTGCTTATGTTGGATATCCTCCTCTATCTTCTGTACATTTGGATCTTCCTGCAGCGAAGTCAAAATTTGCAAGGTTTCTTCTAGTTGTTTTCTACAGTATGTTATTGTGTCGAAGATGCCCGCCACTACATTTTTTTAGGTTGATATCCCTCTGTTCTCGTACTTCTAGTGGCATGGTTGGTTGTAGCTTGATTTAAAGATCACTGATCTTTAGCTCATACTCAAATTGTACTTTTGTAGCCTTCTTCTTGGTTTCTTTGACAACAATATCGAGCTTCGATACCTTGTCTTCTATACTTTCCTCCTCACAGACATTTATGTCCAGAACTTCTTTGCAAGTGGCTTCGACCACTTCTTTCAACCTCTGTTGTTGTTGTTCTACCTAGTCCTTCTCCTTTATTGCCTGGTCGAGTTGTTTCTTCAGCGCAACTCACTCTTGTTCTATGTGAATATTTAATTTTGTTGTGTGTTTCTCCCCCTACTTTAGCTCATTTACAATACCTTGATGTAGTTCATGCAATATTAGAATGGCCAGCGTTGCAAGGTTCATATTGACCTTCTCCCAAATTTTCACTTGTTGCTTTCCTTTAGATGCGTCGAACTACAGAGCTTCAGCAAGTATCTGCATGAGCCTCATCCCAAATGTTGTTTATATCAGTCTCTGTGGGTGGAGTGGTTGGCTTATCGATGTTGGTTGTTTAGTTGTCTATGCTAACAAATTTAGCTTTGCAACGCTTTGCTCAACCCCTGTCAAGAGTGCGCCGTGGCGATCCTTGATTTTACCCCATGATTCCTCCTCCACTTGTTGAAATTTCTCCCCGATCTTATCGATGTCCCCGTCATTAAGGACCAAGGGCATGACGCCCTTTGACTTATCAGCCTTCTGTTTCTTTTTACTCCTTGGGGAGACTTCATTGTGCATATTCCTTTTAAATTTATCTGTCACTGTCTTTTCATTATCCTATACATCGCCTTCGAGAGGATTTGTGCCTCCAAGAGGATCTAGGTGACTCATGTCATGCTTTGACTCCTTATCTTTCTCCCGCTCCTCGTTGTCCTTGTATTTTCCGCTCAGGCCTCCATGCTTTGATGTTTCTTCATCTGTCTGAATATCCTTTTCTCCTTCCTCCATCATATTCATCCATTTTGTGGGCCACTTCTGTATCAATTAGCCAGATCATATTCGGTGAATAAGTATGGTAGAGGATGCCATGTATTCATTGTATCCTTTATGGCCTGCACATATATTCTATGGAAGTCCACTTTTAACTTTGCAACTGTTGAATCCTTAGTTAAACTGAGAGGGGCGGGGGGTGAATCAGTTTAACACATACATGAGCTTTTTAAACTTTTCATCAAGCTTATTTACAACTTAATTTTATAACTAACTTAATATGTGAAAAGTCTTAATATGTAGCAGCAAGTATTAAGTTAATGTGACACCAAACTTATTATGAGAGCAGCAAACATTAAGAAGATTGGATAGAATATATCAACACATAGGCAACACACAGAGAGACAAAAGATATAAGTGGAAACCCATAAAGGGAGAAAACCACATCTTATTATTGTTGTGATGCAAAGGCAAGCTCCAACTCCCTCTCACCACTGTTTTTCTGCAGGCACCAACCTATAGGAGGCTCCAACCTCAGTCAACTACAAATGACATCTATCAAGCTTCAACTTGATAGGGAAGTTCCAACTTCCTCAATCTATCAAAAGAAAATATTTGCTGATTTACCTTAGATATCAGCTCTGTTCTGCAGCATCTCTTTCTCCTCCTCCTTTTTCTTATCTTCTCTGTCTCAATTCTTCATACTCTGCATTCTCTAACCTCTTTCTGCATATCAATGTGATATGATTTATACAATTTTCCTCATAATAGTTCGTATTCCATGGGGAATTCAAAATGAAGAGCCTTGACTCTTTGCCTTTTGCCTCCTCACTTCTCTATCCAGCTCATTCAGAAAATCTCAGCAATTTATACAACTTTCAGTTTTACAGTGGAGTTTTATTTCTTACGGAGACTTGCCAGTGCATCACAAACAATATAAACCAATAAAAAACGTTTACATTCAGTTACAACATGGATTACAAATCAACCCATTTAGTTTTGGATCACTGTGTGTTTGTATTTTCTGTGACTGTGTTTGTCTTTTCTGGCTCTGCTAGCTCTCCTGTTCATTGCCGTGGTGTAACTGCTGCATATATGTACCTGTGATTTTTATATATGCAATTCAACTCTCTGGGGTAATAATAAAGCGTTATTAACATATAAACTGCCCTTTCTGTATAACTCAAATGCCTCTCGGTGATATAACAATAATAAATCATTTTAATACATAAGATTCCCTTTCGGGCCCACTCGCCGAACATGCTCTGTTCTCCAATGCGATGAATCACCTCCTGCATACTTCCGATTGCGATCAATTGCAATGAAAACTTCCAGTTCTATGTTCTGATGCTCTGCTCTCGCTTCGATTCGATGATTCACTGTTCACGTATATAAATATGTATATATAGTTTTACACATAAATATATGCTGCTTTGCTTTCCTTTAATTCTTCAGCATTGGTATAAAAACTCAGAGCAAACCTGTATTAATCTTATCTTTTGAATGGAGCCCACATACCAGCTATACTCCGCCTCATTTATTTCAATCGCAATCGCAACATTCACAATGCTCCTGTGACTTGGTCATTATATTTCCGCCGATGCGATTAGCAAAGGCCCCACCATATAATCAATTGATTCATATCCACCGTCCATCCCTCAAAAAATCCAACAGCTATCATCCAATCGCTCAATCGCAATCAAAACTTTCAGTTTGGTCGATACTCTTTCACCTCCGATGCGATGAATCACTCCAATGCACTTAAGTCAGAATTCAAACAAATATGAGAATCCCGTGTATAATGAATCGGGTCCGCTATCTCCATCGGAACTTTTGTTAACATGTTCCGCTGCCATTAGTTTCTCTGATGCGATTCATGAGGGTCCCACCATATGGTACTTTGTTTGTTTTAACTCGAACAATAGAACCTTTTGTTCTGTTAATCTTGTGCACAAGAATATAATACATCTGCTTTGTATTGTAATCTTGGTCCTTTGTATATAAAGCGCTACACATATATATGTATACTTTTCTTCTTGGGTTAAGATTCTCGGAATAGCGTTTATGTATCCTCCAGCTTGGGTTAATATTCTCAGAATTTTATGTAGGGGGTCCCACACTTGTTTATAATGATATAATGCACTGTCTAAAGTTTGGGTTACCTCTTCATTAATCTGCAACATAGTTGGGGTCCACATTTAATATATATAAACATATCAACCATTCAACATTTTCTCCAATGGTTAATCACTAACCATTAACGCGATACTTCAACTGGGCCCACCGCAACTTATATCACATATACAATGTTTTATATGCCTTGTGTTATAATCTTGGTCCCCATTTAATACAACGCTCATACTATATTGAACCCCTTTGTGATATTTCATACTCTCAATACTGTATTTGCATATATTACCTCCTCCGTCATATTTCAAACATTATACCATGGCTTCGAATTAAAGCTGACCATTGGGCCCACAATGCATTTTGACTTACCATCAACCTGTTAATTTATAATACACATAGTACACAGGGCTTTGTATAATACTTGGCCCTTGCAGAAATGAATGTAGGTCCCACAACATGTTTTATATAATATATATCAATAAACTTAAAAAACCATTATAACCCCCTTTGAATGTATAATGAGTAATCCTCATAAGATTTCGGCTTTAAACTTTGGTTTATATTTCAATTTTCAACAAACGCTTGACTTGGATCCACAGTGCTTTACCTCATCAACCTTTGTTCATCGCGCAAGTGTAATCACCGTTGATCTCCCTGCCTTGGCAATCGGACGGACACTGTTGATATCGCATTTTTCTTTGGGTTGAGGGTTAGCACTTAGAAATTACGCGATGTAAGTGGTATCCAAATACAACCCAAGGACACGTGTCCATCAGTGACATAGATCGCATTCAAAAAGAGAAATCCGCTTACCACTCCCAACCGCACGCGATACTGCTGGTTTCCAACAACTCTGGTTTCATTGTTTATTCAAGGTTCCGCTCTTGACTCCGGGTTCCAAATCTCATAATTTTTAACTCTTATTAAAAGAATTCTTCTTTCTCTCCTGTTTCCTCTTGCGTTCTCGACATTACAATACAGTGCTTCCATATGTTGAACGCCCGACCCCATTAGGTTTTCACTGTGTAATTTCGGTTCCTTTCTTGGTTCTGCGCCCTTACTGGTTCCACCTCTATTATTCTCTGTCTCCACCTCTGTTATTCTCTGTCTTTGTTTCACTGTGATCTCTGTAACCTTTCTTTGCTGCTCGACCGTTTCATCTCATGACTCTGCCTCTGTATTCTCTGTCTCTGCATCCTTTTTCCTCTGCATGACTGTTTTACTGTGTCACTGTACTCTGTACTCTGTCTCAACATCCTCTTCTTTTACTGCCTTGCTTCTTTTGCTACTGCTCGATCCTCTCTGCATCTTCCTGCCTCTTTTTCTCTCTCTCTTCTATGCTGTCTCCTTTGCCATCACTGACAACATTTCCAACAGTCTCCCCCTTTGGCATTGATGGCAATACACTTCCTCTGCTTGTTTTTTAGGACCCTTTCTTCTGTTGCTTGCTTTTCCTCCCCCTTGGACATCAATGGCAAAGGGTTTATCATTTCCCAGTGTGCTTTTAAATCTCATCCATGTTACTCTGATCTTAAGGACCTGTTTCATGCTCTACTTAGTTGCTCTGGCTCTTTTGTGACTCTCTTTGTTGACTGATATCCCCCTGGAATGATGTCTTCTTTTCTGTTCTCCCCCTGGAATGAAGCTTTATTTTTTCTGTGAGAGAGTAGTATCTGAAGACACTACCCCTAGTTTTTTTCTTAGATATTCGAATGGCTCTCTAGCAAGAGGTTTTGTGAATATATCTGCTGTTTTTTCTTTTGTTGGCACATATTCCAACTTCACTACCTTCTGTGCTACTTGTTCTCTTAGGAAATGGTACTTGATTGGGATGTGTTTAGTTTTTGAATGAAGTACATGATTTTTTGAAATACTTATAGCACTTGTATTATCACATTTGATAGAGATAGGTTCATCAATGCTTACCTTCATGTCTTGGAGGGTTTGTTTCATCCACATGACTTGTGTGCAACATGCTGCTACTGCTATGTATTCTACTTCTGCTGTAGATAGAGAGATAGATGTTTGTTTCTTGCTTAGCCATGCCACCAGACTTTTTCCCAAGTAGAATGCACCTCCACTTGTGCTTTTCCTGTCATCCACACAGCTGGCCCAATCTGCATCTGTATATGTTGTCAATGTGAAGCTCTTGCCTTTTGGATACCATAGCCCATACTGTACAGTTCCTTGTAGATATCTAAATATTATTTTGATTACTAGAAGGTGATTTTGTTTTGGTGTTGCCTGATATCTAGCCACAAGTCCTACTGTCAACATAATGTCTGGTCTAGATGCTGTTAGGTATAGCAGACTTCCTATCATGGATTTGTAAGGTCTTTTATCTATATCAGCAGATCCATCATCAGCACATAGCTTGCATCCAGTGATCATGGGAGTTGACACAGGTTTGCAGTCTTCCATTTTGAACTTTTTCAACATCTCTTTTAAGTATTTTTCCTGTGAGATGAATGTATCTGTGTTCTTTTTCTGAATTTGAAGTCCTAAGTAGAAGGTGAGCTCTCCAATCATAGACATCTCAAACTCTGATTTCATCTCTTCAGCAAATCCTTTTGCTAGCTCATCTTTGTTGCTTCCAAACATAATGTCATCAACATATACTACAACAATCAGGAGTTCATTTTCATGGGCTTTTATGTATAGATTTCTGTCTACTCCTCCTCTCTTAAAGCCTTGTTTTTGCGAGTACTTATCCAGCCTTGAGTACCAAGCACGAGGAGCTTGTTTAAGTCCATATAGAGCCTTCTTTAGTCTGTACACATAGTCTTCTTTATCTGTTAATGAGAATCCTTCTAGTTGTTCCATGTAGACTTCTTCTTCTAGATCTCCATTCAGGAAAGAAGATTTCACATCCATTTGATATGCCTTGAAGTCATGGTAGCATGCAAAGGCCAGAAACATTCCGATAGCTTCCATTCTGGCTAAAGGGGCAAATGTTTCATCGTAATCAAGACCTTCAATTTGTGAATATCCCTTGCAAACAAGTCTGGATTTATTCCTGATTACCTGTCCTTGCTCATTCATTTTATTCTTGAATACCCATTTTGAGCCTATGACATTTTTCTCAGTGGGTCTAGGAACTAATTCCTAGGTATTGTTATTCTCAATTTGGTCCAATTCTTCATTCATAGAATTCACCCAATACTTGTCCTTGCTAGTTTCTTCAAAATTCTTTGGCTCTATTTGTGATAACATAGCTATGTATACCTCTTCTGTCTGTTCAGTTAGCTGCCTTCTTGTCTGGACTCCTACACTCTTGTCCCCAATGATTTGATCTTCTGGATGGTTCTTTTGAGTGTATCTTGAGGGGGCTTTCGAGCTCAGTTCAACATCTTTTGTTGTCTTGCTTATTTCATCATCATCTTGGTTCTCTTCTTCATAGTCTTCTGGAGGATTGTTGCAACTTGTACTTCTTGTCTTGTTTGGAAGTTCTTCATCAAATTTTACATCAATGCTTTCCACAATTTTTCGAAGAGTCTTGTTGTAGCACCTGTAACCTTTACTCTTGGAAGCATATCCTAAAAATATCCCTTCATCTGCTCTTGCATCAAACTTCCCCAGATTTTCATCATTATTCTTTATGTAACGCTTGCTTCCAAAGACTCTAAAGTGCTTGATTGAAGCTGGTTTACCATGCCATAGTTCATAGGGAGTCTTGTCACTGCTTGGCCTTAAATGAGCTTTGTTAAGGATATGCACAGCTGTGTGTACAACTTCTACCCAGAAGGTTTGGGGAATGTTACTTTCCTACATCATGGCTCTAGCAATTTTTTGTACAGATTTGTTTTGTTTCTCTGCCACTCCATTATGTTGAGGTGTCCCTGTAATAGTAAATTGTTGCTTTATCCCATGTTCATTGCATAGGTCTGCAAAGTCATAGTCTGTGAATTCACCTCCTCTGTCTGATCTGATGCATTTTAGCTTGCATCCTGTTTGATTTTCTGCCAAAGCCTTGAATATCTTGAATTTCTTAAGTGTTTCCGATTTATATTTGAGAAATGCAACCCATGTCATTCTTGAGAAATCATCTATTATCAGCATGAAGTAGGATTCTCCACTTGGTGTTTTAGTTCTTGAAGGTCCACACAGATCCATGTGAACAAGATGAAGTGGCCTACTTGTTGATAGCTCATCTTTGGTCTTAAAGGATGTCTGGGTCTGTTTTCCCAATTGGAAAGATTTGCATATGGTATTTGAAGGCCTTTTTATTGCTAGCATATCTCTGACAACTTTCTTCTTGCTTATTCTGATGATATGGTCGAAGTTAAGATGTCCCAATCTCCTATGCCATAACCATGACTCCTCAAGCTTGCTAAGATGGAATGCTTCATCCTCCTCTTTCACTATGTAGACATTACTCTCTGTTCGAACACCTTTGAGTAGAGTCTTTCCTGTGGTGCTTGATCTGACTTCACAGTCTTGTGCTCTAAAAATAACTTCACAACCTTTATCACACATTTGACTGACACTCAACAAATTTTCTTTCAGCCCATCCACAAATAGTACATCTTGGGCCTTTCCTCTGCCATTATCTAGGCTGACTGAGCCTTTTCCTTTGATTTTTCCTGCTTTATCATTGCCAAAAGTAAAATTTCCAGATTTCTTTTCATCAAAGGTTATAAACTTGCTTCTATCTCCAGTCATATGTTTTGAGCAGCCACTTTCCAAATACCATTGGCTTTTAAGGTCTTGAGCAGTTAGAGCCAGGTCACATTTATTCACCTTCTTTTTCCACTGGAAGCATATTTTTGTTTGGTACCTTTTGTGAAATGATGAACCACATTCTCTGAGAGGACATTTGGAGGGAATATGTCCAATTTTATTGCATACACAACATTTGATCATAATTTTTGCAGAATTGTGAGTATGAGTAAAATCTCCATGATTCATAAACCTGCTTGAGGTGCTGAACATCAATCTTTGTCCATACTTTCTGCACTCAATGATTTTATGGCAAAATTCCTTACAATAAAAACAATAACCATAGAAACAATTTGCATACCTGATGTGAGGTTGTCTTCTCCATTTGTTTGCTTGAGACAGTCTCTTTACTGTTTGCATCCTTTGCTGGTTTGAATTACTCCTCCTTGTATGACAGTATGCAACAATATGTCCCAGCTTCTGGCAGGCATAACAGGTGGAATTTTTCATAGGAGGGAAGAATCTCATTTGATGGCTTCCAAATTTGACATACTCAGGGTTATATGAGCCTTTTTCTGTTGGTTGAGTATTTATTTCATTCTTTGTTATTAAAGGTTCCTTCTGGTTTCTATATCCTTCATTGCATGTTTCTTCTTTTGTAGGAATCATTTGAGCTGCTTCATCAGTGTTATTTGCTTTTACAAAAATAATATTTTTGTTTTCCTTTTCTTTGCCTTTACTTGATTCTCCTTCATAGCATATCCCAATTTTTATCAGAGGAGATCTTTGAGAATCCAGGATTTCGTTCAACGTACCAGAGCTTGTCATGTGAGAAGAATTTATAGACACCTTCCTTTGGAAATTTTCTAATTTCTTCCTCAGACATACTACTTCTTCTTCCAACTTCTCTTGTTCCTGAGTTTTAGCCTTGATTTGCTTAAGTAACATGTCTTCTATCTTCTTGGCTTCTTCAAGCTCTACTTTTAGCTGCACGAGGACTTCTGAATTTTGTTCTTCTCTTACATACTTGAGGAGAATGTCTTTTTGTTTTCTGCACTTCAATTTGAGTCTATCAATCTCCTCCAGGGAACTTCTTAGCTCCCCCTCAAGATCAACTTCACCTTCTTCTTCATCTTCTAGAAGGAGTCCTTCAAGATCTTCTATGGCCATCAATAAAAAATCAGAGGTTCCTTCTTCACTTGAGGGTTCATCTGAGTCTTCAGATGCACTGCTGTCTTGTTGAGCATAGAAAGATTTTCTATTGAATTTCTTTCCTTTTTTCCAGTTCTTTGATGTAGTTTTCTCTGATTCTTGAGCTTGATTCCTTGCTTTCTTATGAGGACACTTAGCAACATAGTGTCCAACTCTTCCATAGTTAAAGCATTTGAATGGAAGTTTACCTTTGTATTTACCTAAGCCTTTATCCAGTTTCTTGAAAAATTTGGCCTCTTCTTCATCAGAGCAAGAGCATATATCTTCCTTTTCTTCTTTCTTCTTTTCCATTTTAAAAGTTTCCTCCCTCGCACTTGGCTTCTTCTGTGGGAGTCTCATCTCATAGGTTGTTAGATTTCCAAGTAACTGGTTCATGGTCAAGGTTTCCCAATCAACTGTTTCTTCTATGGTAGAAACCTTGGTGTTAAAGTTGGGTGGAAGAGATCTCAAAATCTTTTGAATAATCACAACTTCTTTTATGGTTTCCGTTAGATCTTTCATGTTATTTACTAGTTCTGCAACCCTTAAAAAGAAGCTAGCAATATCTTCATCATCATTCATTTTTAAATTTTCAAATTAGGCTCTATAGACTTGAAGCTTGACAATCTTCACTTTCTTGTCTCCCTCATGGATGTTCTCTAGAGTGTCCCACATCTCTTTGGCAGTCTTGCTGTGCATTACTTTGATAAATTCTGCCTCACACAGTCCATTTAGAATTGCATTCATGGCCTTTGCATTGGCTACAAAATATTGTTTAGATTCTTTCTCTGAGTCAGTTGCCTTTGGGGCATATCCAAATTCCACGGTAGCCCAAACTTCTGTTCCTAGAGAAATTATGTATGCTCTCATTCTGATTTTCTAGAAGGCATAATTAGCATCGGTGAAAAAAGGGGCTTTATTGGTTGAGCTTCCTTCTTAACTAGCCATCCTAGGGACCTAGGATCTCCTTTCAGTTGTTAAACTGGTACAAAAGGAACCCCCTCTGATACCAATTGTTGAATCCTTAGTTAAACTGAGAGGGGGGGGGGGGGTGAATCAGTTTAACACATAAATAAGCTTTTTAAACTTTTCATCAAGCTTATTTACAACTTAATTTTATAACCAACTTAATATGTGAACAGTCTTAATATGTAGCAGCAAGTATTAAGTTAATGTGACACCAAACTTATTATGAGAGCAGCAAACATTAAGTAGATTGGATAGAATATATCAACACATAGGCAACACACACAGAGACAACAGATATAAGTGGAAACCCATAAAGGGAGAAAACCACATCTTATTATTGTTGTGATGCAAAGGCAAGCTCCAACTCTCTCTCACCACTGTTTTTTTGCAGGCACCAACCTACAGGAGGCTCCAACCTCAGTCCACTACAACTGACATCTATCAAGCTTCAACTTGATAGGGAAGTTCCAACTTCCTCAATCTATCAAAAGAAAATATTTGCTGATTTACCTTAGATATCAGCTCTGTTCTGCAGCATCTCTTTCTGCTCCTCCTTTTTCTTATCTTCTCTGTCTCAATTCTTCATAATCTGCATTCTCTAACCTCTTTATGCATATCAATGTGATATGCTTTATACAGTTTGCCTCATAACAGTTCGTATTCCATAGGGAATTCAAAATGAATAGCCCTGACTCTTTGCCTTCTGCCTCCTCACTTCTTTATCCAGCTCATTCAGAAAATCTCAGCAATTTATACAACTTTCAATTTTACAGTGGAGTTTTATTTCCTACGGAGACTTGCCAGTGCATCACAAACAATATAAACCAATCAAAAACGTTTACATTCAGTTACAAAATGGATTAAAAATCAACCCATTCAGTTTTGGATCACCGCGTGTTTGTCTTTTCTGTGACTGTGTCTGTCTTTTTCGGCTCTGCTAGCTCTCCTGTTCACTGCCGTGGTGTAATTGCTGCATATATGTACCTGTGCTTTTTATACAACGCAATTCAACTCTTTGGGGTAATAATAAAGCGTTATTAACATATAAACTTCCCTTTCTGTATAACTCAAATGCCTCTCGGCGATATAACAATAATAAATAATTTTAATACATAAGATGCCCTTTCGGGCCCACTCGCCGAACATGCTCTGTTCTCTGATGCGATGAATCACCTCCTGCATACTTCCGATTGCAATCAATCGCAATGGAAACTTCCAGTTCTATGTTCCGATGCTCTGATCCGATGATTCACTGTTCATGTATATAAATATGTATATATAGTTTTACACATAAATATATGCCGCTTTGATTTCCTTTAATTCTTCAACATTGGTATAAAAAATCAGAGCAAACCTGTATTAATCTTATCTTTTGAATGGAGTCCACATGCCAACTATACTCCGCCTCATTTATTTCAATCGCAATCGCAACATTCACAATGCTCCTGTGACTGGGTCATTAGATTTCCGCTGAGGTGATTAGCAAAGGCCCCACCATATAATCAATTGATTCATATCCACTGTCCATCCCTCAGCAAATCTGACGGCTATCATCCAATTTCTCAATCGCAATCAGAAATTTCAGTTTGGTCGATACTCTTTCACCTCCGATGTGATGAATCGCTCCGATGCACTTAAGTCGGAATTCAAACAAATATGAGAATCCAGTGTATAATGAATAGAGTCCGCTATCTCCGTCGGAACTTTTGTTAACATGTTCTGCGATGACCAAAATCAACCATGCATAGTGAAAGATTGAACCTTTCTCCTTTGCTTCGTAGAAATCCTCCATTACTGGACCCCGTTGTTGCACTGCGCAGCTAGTGAAAGCACTGCGGTAGGGACTTTTTTCGCTCGACATTTCTGCATAATCTTTCTAGCCAAGATATGCGCGACAAAGTGTACTCCTTGGTCCTTGATCGAATTTATGTCATATTCTCGCTTTCCCTTGACCAGTTCAAACTCATCCTTCATATTATGTGCTACTTCTTTCTCTTGGTCCTTACCCACAAACTCTTCGGTGGGCTCCCTTCCTTGGTATGGTAATTTGGTAATTCTCGCTATCAACATGTCATCAATATGGATCCTCATACCCAGCCAGAGGTATCCATTGTGCATAAGCATGAGAAATTGTCTTACATAGGCAGTGTTGATGGTACTCCTGTCAAAGTGTGACACATACAACATATTCAACATTCCAGACTGTTCCAACCCTCTTTCCCACTTCATTGGCTCCAATTTTTTCACTCCACTCTCTGGATAATGGGTCGGTTTTAGGTATTTACTTGGCATGAACTGTGGATACTTAGTCTGGTCATTGAAGTCTGAATTTGAAAACTTTAGCTATGGGATTCTTCCTAGAATCTCTTCCTCAAATGGTGCTTTCTCCAACAACAATGGTGTGAATGTGGCATACTACGCATCTTTGGAGTCCTTCACGGGTTTAGCATCTAGTTTCCTAGGTGGAAAGTATGGTGGTAGTGGCGACGGAATTGTTGCACCCTCTGTCTCCATATGTTGTTCTTCTTATTCATTATCTTCGATAGGTTAGGGTTTCAGTTGTGGTTTGAAGAGCTTCTTATCTTGCTTTTTATTTTTTCTTGCTTCCTTAGTATGCTTTTTTATTGGTGTTGTTCAGTGCAAGAAAGGTGATGTTGTAGTTGATAGTGATGTTGTGGGTGCAGTAGATGGTGTTGCAACATCCAGTCTGGCTAAACCTTTATTTTTGAAAAAGCAGATGAGTTCATTGGTGTTCATGAAAAACTTCTGCAACTTCTCAATACTTAGCGATTTTAAAGCTCTCAAACAACAAAGTGCCAAAATCTTGGTGGGACGTGGATTTTTAAAGCACTCCTGATCTTCTAATCCCATAATTAGACCAGATCTTGTTCAGATATGGTTCATTAACTACATATATCTTCTTAGATCCTTCTCATCCCGTCTCCATAAATGCAATTTTCTGCTCCTCGAACGACAAGTTCCTTTCAACGATCATATTTTTTCGGCGCACTTTGACACACCCTATACTGCGGTGAACAACCCTTCTTACGTTGCGGCTCCGACGAACTCTGACATTATCCAGATTATATCGAAGCAACTCCCTTCGTTGAAGCCCTTTTTCTGTAGAGTAGTTTATAGTCTAGTTCCCACTTTCAATTGCTAGTGGCACTAAGACTTTCCTCCTTTTTCAGTGTGAAGATATAGGAGCAGGGTCGTCCCTGTAGAACTTAAACCTACTGCCATTTACCCTTCACTGAATCAATTCTCTATTCAACTTCACCAATTGACCGATGCATACATCAGTAATATGATTTATAATATATGGTCCCAACCATTGCATTTTAAATTTTCCTAGAAATTTTACAAACTTATTGTCATAGAGAAGGACAAGGTCTCCTATCTTGAACTTCTTCTACTTGATATATTTGTCATTCAAAGCCTTCTCTCTTGATTTATGCACCTGTTGATGGAATCCTACTACAAATCTGTATTCTTCCAGAGCAACCAAGTGTAACATTCTTTCCTCCATTGTTTTAGGGTCTGTCATATCTGTGAATGTTGCAATTCTCAAGCTAGGCACAATATAATCAATTGGCATCACAACTTCTAGCCCATATACCAACATGAAGGGTGTCTATCCTATCAGCTTCTTACATGTGGTCCTGTAAGTCCATAACACAGTTGAAAATCTGAGATCCCAGATATCTCTACTAACATTACATACTTTGGTGAGTGCAGTATCCAAAATCTTATTAAATGCCTCCATTGTCCCATTGGCTTGAGGGCGATAAGGGGTACTCTTTCGGTGATACACTTTAAATTCCTCAGTTAATGCTTCAATCGCCTTACTTAGAAAATGAGAGCCTTAGTCACTCATCAATATCTTCAGACACCCAAATATAGACAAGATATATTCAAAAATAAACTTCATTGCAGTTCCTTACTAGTTGTGCTTTAGCCCATATTGTTAGATAATTAGTCATAGTTATTATATACCTTGCACCAGTCTTCTTTCCAGGTGGGTTGATAGGTAGCACAAAATCAATAACCCATTTTTTAAAATCCTACAATGTCCCTTGGGGAACTAATGGCATCTCATATCTTCTAGAGGGATTCCCTGTTCTTTGACATATATCACATGATCTACAATACTCCTTTGTATCCTTATGTAGTGTGTTCCACCACAATCTTGCCCTAAAGATATTTTGTGCAGTAGCCCTTCCTGCATAATGTCCACCAATTGCACCTCCATGAGATTCTGCTAGAATCATCAATCTTTCATGTTCAGGGACATATATGCACAGTATGTCATCTGCTCCCATCTTATATAATTGTCCTTTTATCAATGAAAAATCAACTGCCTTAACCACCAATTCTTTCTTCTGTTGCGTAGTATATTCTGAAGGGGGCATCCTTGTGGTAAAAAATTGAATAATGTCTGTAAAGTGGTCATCTTCTACTCTTATTACAAAAAACTACGCATTAGGGATATTATCTTTTATGTTAGCTGGTTCTTCTCCCGTGTCCAATATTGACAGATGGTCAGGTCCTGCATTCAACCTTCCTAGTTTAAAAACAACTTCAAAGTCATACTCCTGAAATAGTAATAATCATCTGCAAATATTCCCTCCCAGGACATGCTTATTGACCAAGTGCTTCAATGCAGAGTGATCTGTAAACATCTTAAAATTTGATCCCAATAAATAATGTTTGAATTTCTATAGGGCATATACCATAGCTAGACGTTCTTTTTCTTTGGTAGGGTAATTATTGTCAGCTGTAGACAAATTCCTACTTGCAAAAGCTACGGGATGGTCATATTTTCCTTCACCTGGCTGTTTTAATACCACTCCTAAAGCTATGTAAGAAGCATCGACATGGACATGGAATTCCTTATTCCATTTAGGGAATACTAGAATACACGCAGTTACCATATTCTCTTTTAGTATGTCGAAGCTCTTTTGGAATTATTCATCCCACTAAAAAGTCACATATTTCTTCATTAATTTCTCCATTGGCGCAATGATCTGCGCATATCCCTTAATGAATTTTATTTAGTGTGGAATTGTCTTACTGTCTTAGGTGGATCCAAATTTACAATGAAAACAATATTCGCAGGGTCCACCATGAGTCCTTGCTTGCAAACAACACGTCCCAATAATATACCAAAAGGAACATATAATATGCACTTTTTCATATTCAAAGAGATCCGATGTTGTCGACAAGTGTCAAGCATAAGTATTAAGCTCCCAACATGTTTGTTCAATGGTCCAAATATTGTCCAGTCATCAAAGTATACTTCCAAAAATTTGTGAATGTACTCCTTAAAAGTTGTGACCACCACTCTGGAAAATATAGTAGGGGAATTCTTCAACCTATAAGGCATCACTGTATACTAATATGAGCCCCATTATATAGTAAAGGTGGTCTTGTGTTGATATTCAGGTACAATTCCGATTTGATGATATCATGAAAATCCATCTGTAAATGAATAAGCTTCCTGACCTCCTACATTATCCAATACTTCATCTGTGAAAAGGGTTGGAAAAGGATCATGTAAGCATGCATCATTCAACTTCCTTAGGTCTACACATATCCTGATCTTTCATTTTGTCTTCTTTTCCTGCACCACCATAGGACTTACCCATTCTGACTCTTCAACAGGTTCAATAATCCTTTTTGTTATCATCTTATCCAATTCTAGCTTCAGTTTCTCCTTGTACTTTGGGTTCGATATAAGTTCTTTGCTTGAATAGCTTCGCATAAGGTTTAAGGGGAATCTTCATGACTCCCAAATCTCCTAATATTACATTCATATCTGAAAATTTTGTGGGAAACAGTTCTTGATATTCATGCAGTAATTCTGTGACTTTACTGACTTTCTCATCATCCTAGTAATCTCCTACTATTACAAACCTCGGCTCTTCTTCTGATCCAAAGTGCACCTTCTTGGTATTCAATGGTTGTGTGATATCTTTGGTCCATGTACTTCACAGTTCCCTTCTGATTCTACTATCCCAATGTTTCTAGGGCCTTATTCTTCTTCTTCTGCAACAATGCTATAACATTATTGTGCATACTTTAACTGCGTAACCCAATTAGGTTGCTTCCATGTCAGTGTGGCTACACCTTCAAAGATATTATCTTTTACTATTTGTAGGGCCGACTCTATGCCTGGAAATTCATCCTCAAAACTGAATGTTAGGGTAAACCCATCAATCAAGTCTACCCAGTTCATAGTACCATGTCGCAACTTTGTGTCCAAGTACAAATTCATAGGAATTGTCTCCAAAGTGTGAATAAATCCATGCACCCATTCATGTTGTGGAATATCCTTCCATGTTGTAATGCACAACTGGATATGCTCTCTAGGGTTAGTTTCACCATCACATTTCTTCTTTATTTCTATTTCCACTAGTCCAAAACTTATCCATATTAATCTTCGACATACCTGAAAATCTCCTATATTTTTCTTGTGTGTGCCCCACCATATAGTAGGGGTAGACCTAAGGGCTGTATCCAAAGCTAATAACATTTGATATTGTGGTAACCTTTCTTCATAATCATTAAGAAAAGTTTCTACATTACCCAAACCATCATAATAAGGCAGATTATATACCTCAGATGTCATACAACGAACTAATTTTGTTATTCTTGCACAATGATTTGTGGATATTTCATGCAATCTGTTTTGCCAATTCTCCAGTTCATTTTTTGAATCTGATGTGTAGGTACTATCATGATCTCAACTCAGCTTTCCATCTGCAGTAGGGTTAACATAGTCTTCTTCCTTGGCTGTCAATTGATAGATGTTATCAATATCTATTGCGTTGTATTCTTCTCTTACTGGCTCTGTATATCTAACTCCTTCTGATGGATCTAAAGGAAGAATCACTCTCATATTGCTTCCTTAAAATATCATTTGTCTCTTATTTATATTAATTATGGCCATATTTTCCATTTACCAATCAATTCCAAGAAAAGTAGGAAAGGGATTACTATCATCAACAATTTCTATTACTTCAAAATAAGTAATGGTGCAAACTCTAATATCTACTGTAATACCTAATAATCTTCCCATAGGAAAGATCTTTTGCTGATTTTCGAGTATTAATTGAATGTTTGACCATTTTAGCTTTGAATTACCCATTATTTCTCATGTTTTCTTTGTCAAAATATTAGCATCAGATTCCAAATCCATAGTAACTTGATCCATTTCATATTCTCCAATCTGTGCACTAAGTCTCATCTCTTTTCTAGTTCTATTATGTCAATGCACATTATTAAATGTGGGCACCTCACTTCGTGGTGTCTCTTTTGATGCACATGAATTTATCAATCCTTGAAGCCCTTCTACAACCTTTTGATCTCTCAGCAACTTCATACAAGTCTGCAGAAAAGATCTCAAGTTATTTTCTTGATTTGTTGAATTTTGTGTCAAAGCTTGATCCTACGTCGTTGCTTGGTTCTGTGTCAGAACTACTGTCATGTCACGATTACTAGGCCCTGGATGTGCAGTATAATTCGAAGCTCCTGCATCCATGAAACTTCACTTCGCCTCCTTAAACACTTTCTTTTATCTCTGAACATAAAAAAATAACTTTCTTCATATTATTTCTAACCCATGCACCCAGATTTTTAAATTCCTTATTTCCATCATCTTTATCAGTTCCAGTCGCAGCTCCACTTCTAGTGACAATGTTAACACAAGGTTCATCGGTCCTTCTTTCAGCCTTCATCATTTGGATGTTTTGTGTGGGTTGTTGGTTTCTTTTCTCTTGCATTTTTTCCATAAGTACAAGATAGTCTTGAATTACATGATCAAATATTTACAATACATACATGTCATAGTAAGATTCTGGCAATATCTTGCAAAATGGTCTGCATGGCCATAGTTGTAGCAAATGATCTATCCTCTTCCACGACCAACTCCACCACCATGAAATCTTCCTTGATAGCCTCATCGACCACTATGATGTCCACCGGCCTTTTGTGTGTGCTCCTCTGCTTGCATTCTTTAAGCATCATCGTTGTGTTTCATCATTAGATCATAACTTCGACAATTATTTTCATCATGTCCTACTGACTTACAAAATTTGCAAAACAGGTTCCTTGGAGTCTGCACATATTTTTCCAACAGATAACACTCTTCAAAGTGATGTTGTCTTCTAGTTCTGCATATCTCGCACCATTGACTGGATCCTTCATTCAAGGGATTAGGTGCTCCACTAACCAAGTGATCTTTGAAACATGGCAATGTTCCTTAGGATGGCCCTCTGATTTGCACTTTGTACACCACACTTATTCTCTTACTTCTTTTCCCTTATTGATATCCTATAATTGCAAGGTTAGGTTTTTGAGTTGACTATGAATCTATTGCATACCTACATTAGTGCCCCTATCAGCGAAGCTTCCAACTTCGTGGAAATTTCCAAAGCCTCAACTTGAGTTGCTATATTTTGTTGTGTTAATGGAAACCTGATATGTGGCAATAATGCAACTATAAACCATTTATTATGCTGCTTTAGGGGTATGTTGAAACTTAATTGATTCAATAACACCTTAAACCTTTTATCAAGCTCCCAAACAGACTCATTGACTTTATGTTTGATCTCCTTTAACTAAGTAATGCATTGTGATTGAGACTTTGGCTTCTTGAACTCCTGTATTAGCACTTGCTTAATATATGAAAATGTACCATTGTGAGTGGTCGAATACTTCATATACCATGTCAGTGCTCTATCTTGCAATGTCGCAATGAGCTGCGCTTTCTTTATATCTTCGTTAGTGATCTGATTTGCTATCCATACAACTTCGGCTAAAAACCAAAACGGCTTTGGCTCTTCTGAATGAGTTCCTCTAAAAACAACTAGCTTAATGTTATCATCCATACCTATTCTTGGGGTGTAATGGGGAGGTGGAAGGGGGGGGAGGGGGATGGGGGGTAGGATTGATAGGGGGAGCAGTGAGACCACCAACACCTTGACTACTACTGGATTATGGCTTCGGAAAATTCTTAGGCTGGAAGGGGGTATACTAAGAAGTTCCCTGGATTATGGCTTCGGAAAATTCTTATGCTGGAAGGGGGTATACTGAGAAGTTCATTAAGAGTTCTTTGGTTATTTTTCTTCTTTTTCACCTTCAGATTCACTCAGCGTAGGGCTATAATTAGTTTATCTGAAGGTCTTCAGATCTTCTTCATGATATTTATTTCTGGTATCTGCTCTATATCATTTTCCACTTTGCGTTGTACCGATTTCTTGCTAAGGTTTACTTCTTCCTCCAAACGTAAGGAATCTAATAATCTGATTGCATCTGCAAAACTCCTTGTTTCACATAAAATAATCTTAATCCACAGTTTCAAAAAATTCAGATACTTACCTCATGGTCCTTTGAAGAATATTCGCTCTGCTTCACGATAGGACACAGTTGAGTCTATAGTGAACTAAATAATGAATCCACCCAAGATGCTATCAATACAGAAATCAATAGCCCTTGAAATATTATTGTTAGTACTCTTGATTCCGTGTATCAGCTCAGGAGTCTAGACTGTAGGTTCGTCGTTTTTAGAGCAGTCCTTCCTTTCAGTCAACCTCAACACCCATTCATACAATTCACCAGGGAATGATCCAAAGAAAAATTCTTATTTTTATGTAAAAATATATCTTTGCAACCAAGATTCAGATGTTAAGCACAAATTTTTGTTCTCTTGATCTACAAATTCTCGCTCCTTCTGGACTATCCAATCTTGAATTTCCTTCTTCGACCGGTGCCACGTCCACATATCCCTCAAACAAATCCTGGTCCCAACAAAGAAACCATTTGTTGGTTCATTTGGGCTTGACCCAGGTTCGATCTATGCTTCGCACCAACAAAACCCTTGATCACCAACCCTTTTGGCAACGACCTGCAAGCAGATCGCAGTCTCACCCAAGGTGACTATGGTTGGTTGCATAAACATATTTCTACAACCTTGAGGGACTATGTGAGGTGGCTAATATACTGTGCTACTATTATCCTTTAACATGCATAAACTAACTGTGTTGTATAAAACCATTCTCTTACTTCGCCACATTCAAAAGAACATATAAACAATATCATAAAATGCATTGTTATAACACACCACTATAACAATTACTTCGCAACAACTGATAATAATCCAATAGACAGAAACACATACGAATGAAAAATATCTTTGCAAAACTTCTTCTTTTCTATTATTATGGAACTTTTCAGTGCAATCAGTTCTTTGACTTGCGCACACAGTTACAGGTGTTCCGTGCACTAAGCTGCAGACTCTTCCAAGGTCTCTATGCACTCAGACGTACAGCCTACCATTCGCTACCAAATATATATACAAACTAGCTCGTGACCATAGAACTTACAATCACCTATTGACCTCTTCTAACATAGCATTACATTGCTTTATATAGTATTACATGATTACAAAACCATGGTCCAAATACCATGGGCTAAGCAAAATACAAGAAAATATAACCCAAGCTCATCACAAAAGGAGGGGCTTCGACCCACCCCGAAGCCCCTATGATACCGCATGGTACATCCAAAATGTTGTGCTGCATAGTATACTTCGCACTCCGCTCCTCAAAATGCAAAGACTTAGCCAAAATCAAGGCCAAGTTGGGTTGCACCCAACAACATCCATGCGGTTACAACCCAATTTTTCCAGTTAGTAGCATGTGATAATAGATTTTGAGCCTAAATTCCAAGTCAGTCTCCAGACCACTACCCATAACTTCTGTAACTTCTCAAAATCAATAAAGACATGACAAAAATGTGAGACATACAAATTTGAAGGCAAAACTTGACCTATATTGCCTTGAACATGACAGACATTTCTTCAAACATATTGAAAACATGTAATCAACGAATGATGAATGCATATTTGAAGATAGGGGTCTGATACTTATCTTAGAATCATCAAGAAGGTGTAATTACCTCTCATAGTAGATGCAATCATATTTTTTAGGTCATGCATCCATGAACGATTCATCAACAAATCAAACATATCAAGGGCGATAGCTAAAACATGTTATGGAACCATGCTTATAACCAAAATAATAACCATGATAGAACAACCATCAAAGGAACATAATAACATGTAAAATTAATCATGAAATACAAGAGAAAAAGAGCTCTTATTAACATACGCAAAAGCCAACCAAGTCAGGGACTTCCACATACTACTCGACCATAGATTGGGCGAACCAAATATTTCTTTCAACCAATCACACTCGTACCATATTCCAGGAATGAATGTGGGACTCAAGACAAAAATAACCAAGGCTTCCTGAATATTAAATCACCTCCACCCTCATGCTCCCGCGATCTAGCCAAAACCACTCAAGAGCACATAAGAAAACTGATACATAAACAACCACAACTTCTTGGCGATTAAACCACCTCCACCCTTAGGCTTTACTGCTCTCGCCAAAACTAGTTAAGGGATTACTAGGCCCAAAACAAGCTTGGATGCCTCATATTTTCTTCACCAATACCCTGAGAAATTTTCCCATCTCCACCCTCAGGCTTTATCGCAATACGGCCAAAAATGGTCAAGGGATTCCTAGGCCCTATGGGAATTCTCCTGAGACTAGCTCACCCGGTTCCAAAACCATTCGAAAATCCAAAGCTCAACCAAATAAGAGAACCCCATCACACAATGGCTATTTAGAATTGGTAAGGCAAGGTTGAAACCAATGTAACACCTAATAAAACCCATGTCCTTGACAACATGAGAACCAAATATACACATGCATGTATTATGCATTCACAAACCAGCTGGAAATCACACATGCAACCTGTTACTTGCAAGTTTTCCCATTGAAGTTGCTTAATCCAACTTTTCCTTCCTTGTCCCTTACTTTCCTTTTCTTCCTTATCCTTCCTTTCTCCAATGCTAGAGTGCTCCAAGAATGCTAAGTGTGCAAGAATATGATAGAATAGAGAGAGAGATCCAAAACTGAACTGACAAAAAACTATGAAATGATCCTTAAAAACCTTTTTATCATTGAGGCCTCTATTTTCTTCAATTTCCTCTATTTTCCTTCAATTTTCCTCTCATGCAAACCTATGAATTTTCATCTCCCTTTTCTCCTCTTTTCCTATAGTTTCTTGAAAAAAATACCAATTAATGCCTCTTTTCCTTTCCAAAGCCTTTTGCAATGCCTTTGCCAATTTCCTTAGCCATAATAAATTGATATGACTTCCACTTTCATGTTTTTCCCAACATTCAACTTGGAATATGTGTTCCATGACCTTGGTCTTATTATGCCTTTATTAACTTTATTACATGAAATTTCAACCCGGGGTTGTTACAACAAACACAATTATTGTCACATTAATAAATATTTAATACAATATTTTAAAAAATATACAAAATATCTAAATTGACTATTCAATTTATTTATGGATTATGATAAATATTCCCTACTAAATGAATAATCTAACCTAAAATTAGTAACTGATGTCGAGGAAAAGCTACATTTTCTTGCATATTGGATTTAATCACTAGTTAGACAGCAAAACTAGTCTTTGCCATAGGAATTTTTAGTGACTTTGTATGCCGATGGAAAAATTTTCTTACGTTATGGAAATACTAAGCTACAAAGGTTTAGTTTTATCTTTGAAGTTCATTATATTTGGAGCAAGAGGCTAAATCAACGTGTAACTCAAGGATTTCTTCACCAATACCTTTAGAAATTTTCCCATCTCCACCCTTAGGCTTTACCGCAATCCTGCCAAAACCAGTCAAGGGATTCCTAGTCCCTATGGGAATTTTCTTGAGACTACCTCACCTGGCTCCAAAACCATCTGAAAATCCAAATCCCAACCAAATAAGATAACCCCATCACACCATGGCTATCCGGAATTGGCAAGGCAAGGCTGAAACCAATGTCACACTTGACAAAACCCATGCCCTTGACAATAAGAGAACCTAATACACACGTGCATGTACTATGCATTCAAAAACCAACTAGGAAATCACACATGCAACCTGTCACTTGCAATTTTTCCTATTGAAGTTTCTTAATCCAAATTTTCATTGCTTGTCACTTACTTTCCTTTGATTCCTTGTCCTTCCTTTACCTTCCTTTCTCCAATGCTAGAGTGTTCCAAGAATTCTCTAAGTGTGCAAGAGTATGAGATAATAGAGAGAGAGAGCTCCAAACCCAAACTAACAAAAAACTATGAACTAATCCTCAAAAACCTTTTTATCATTGATCCCTCTATTTTCTTCATTTTCCTCTATTTTTCCTTTAATTTTCCTCTCATGCAAACGTTTGACCTTTCATCTTCGTTTTCTCCTATTTTCCTTTATTTTCGTAAGCAAAATATCAAGTAATGTTTCTTTGTCTTTCCAAATCCTTTTCCAATGCCTTTTCCAATTTCCTTAGCCATAATAAACTGATATGACACCCACTTCGATGTTTTGCCCAACATTCAGCTTGGAATACATGTCCCACGACCTTGGTCTTATTATGCCTTTATTAACTTTATTACATGAACTTTTAACATGGGGCTATTACAATAGACACAATTATTGTCACAGTAATAACTATTTAATATAATATTTTTAAAAATATACAAAATATCTAAATTGACTATTCAATTTATTTATGTATTTTGATAAATCTTCCCTACTAAATGAATAATCTAACCTACAATTAGTAACCGATGTCGAGGCAAAGCTATTCTTTCTTGCATATTGGATTTAATCACCAGTTGCATGCCATTAATAGTCTGTCCCACAGGAATTTTTACTGACTTTGTACACCCATGATAACTTTTTATTGCATTATGGAAATACCAAGCTACAAAGGTTTAATTTTATCTTTGAATTACATTGTATTTGGAACAAGAGGCTAAATCAATGTGTAACTCAAGGATTGTAATCTCGGAAGGCGAGAGCGAGGAGTGGAATTGCACATAATAATTTATGTTTCATTGTGCGAGCTTCGCACTTCCACACAAGTGAAAAAAAATAAACATTATCTCGAATTATAAATTTAATAATTTAAAAACAATTTATTAAAATTAACCATATTTAATATGATGAGTACATATCAATATGCATTACCAGGGCCTTTTTTCTCATGAGACTTTGACAAATTGCAATTTTCCCTCTTTCATGTTACACGTGGAATGTACGTGGCAATGGCAATGCCAAATTTAATAACAATAAAGGTAAGTTAATGTTACTCCATTTCAAATTTTAATGCATAAACAATAATGATATGTACAGTGTTGTGGATATTCCACTCGACAATTCATCACAACAAATCTGATAATAATATATTAAAATTTCGAATTTCTACACTATTACAGTTTATTTAAATCTCCATATGTGTAAATTCTATTGCAATTAGTGCATGCATGCAAATGGAAATTATGCAGAAAAGTAAATACGACAAAATAAGCTCACACACACACACATAAGACACAAAATATGCAATGGGAAACCCTTCCGGGAGAAAACCCTGGTGGAAGATGAGGTTGCTTCGCTCTCTTTCTCTGTCTAGAAAATAAGGTTGCAGGAACTAAGAAGTAATGCGTGTGGCATGTGGGCTTACACAATGCAAAAATCCTCAATATGTGCTCTACCTCCTATCTCTCATGGTTGTCTTTGCTTAGCTATGGAAAAAAATCCTCTTGAAAGAATGGAATGCCTCTTCCTCCTAATGGCTCAGTTATAACAAAAACTAATAGCCTACTGGTGGTTAAGTTTTACTACATAAAATCTTAACTAGAGTTACAAAATAGACTCTTCTAGAATAATTTACGTCGCAAACACGTAGTTATCCCCTGTTCCATGAAAATGGGGGATGACATGACATCCTGTAGAACTATAGGTGTGAAAACAGGAAGTTCAAATTCCAAGTGGCATAACTTTTGCATATAGACTCAATTGACGCGCTTCTTGCATCATTGGAAATATCTTTGTGTGTAGAATAGCATGAAAAGGTGTCATGTTAAAGTGCCAAAGTTTTGCCCCAAAATATGTCGTTTGATGCCTCAAAATGCTCCCAAAAGGTTTCAGACCCCATTTTTCCAAATTGGGTCCTGTCGGTAAAAATAATATCGTGAGCTGATTCCTCCACTTTTTCCATTCTAAATGCATTGAGATGGATGAAAAACAATATAATGATCCAATATGGATCACAGCTCCCCATTTTGGGAGGCTTTTGGTCCCCCAAAGATTTTACTAAATGAGGTGAGGGAATTTTCCCTCCACCTTCTATTTGATGTACCTTTAGCTTTGCTTGGAAGTTATCCGTTCAACTCAATCTGCCAAAGGTCATGATGCCCCTATCTTGTATTTCTGGACCTCTCAGGAAAAATTATGTCTTCTGTCAACTTTGCCTAAGCTTCGGGTGCCAAATCATCCACAGAAGGTAGGAACTATTCCTCTTCCTGGTCTAGCATGGAAGGCTCATAGAGTTTCAAATTATCTGCATTCACCTTTGAGTAAATGCGCATATATGGTGGTATAATAAGTCGATAGGCATTATTACCCACCTTTTATAGTATCTCAAAGGGGACATACCTCAAAGCCTTGATTTTATTACTAGGCCCCTGCAACCTCTCCTTGTTTAATTGTAGCCATACTTTATCTCCCACCTTAAATGGTTTCTATGCTCTATGCTAATCATGCATGGCCTTATACTTCTGTTACGACTTCTGCAGTGTTTCTTATACCTATAGATAAATCTACCTGATCTTCTCTATAAAATTTTGAACCCTCAAAGAATCTCCTATGAGATATTCCCTCACTCCTCCTTGTTACCCATATGCAATATCCAAAGGTGAAGGTGGAAAATATAAAAAAAAAGTCTCAAATGGGGACTTTCTTGTAGAAGTGTTATCTGCTATTTTGTATATATGCCAAATTTTCATCCCAGGTCTTCAAATGCTTATGGTTGTATCCCCTCAGAAGTTGAACCAAATTCCTATTGATTACTCTATCTATGGATGGAATGTTGTAGATCTCTTCAACTTTGTGTCCATATTCTCCCATAATGTAGTCCAAAATGCACTGAAAAATCTTGTATCCCTATCTGAAATGATGCTCCTTGGTATCCAAAAGTGTACTCTGACATGTACAAAGAACAAGTTTGTTGCTTCTTACCTATTTATGGTCTTTTTATAGGGCATCAAAACACACATCTTGTTGAAGTTGTCAACTACCACAAATAGGTAGTCATGTCCCCTCTTGGTTGTCGGTAAACCCCCCACAAATTCCATGGAAATGCTTTCCCGAGGACAAGTAGGTATAGGTAAGGGATGAAATAGACCTTGTTTATTTTTGCTTGGTTTGTTGGTACAACAAAGCATGCATCCTCTTATGAACCTAGCCACCTTCTTTTGCATCTTGGGCCAATACACATACCTTTTCAAGTTAGCCATAGTCTTCCCTACACGAAAGTTCCCTGCAACCTTGGAGGTGTCATCCTCTTTGATAAGCTACAATCACTCACCTTTAGGAACACATATCTTATCCAGCCTATACAGTAACCCATCATGGAGATGCTAGTAAATGGTGTCATCACATCGTGCACATGACCCCGACTCTGAAACTGTTGATACACCTACTTGAAGTCATCATATTCTGAATATGGCTCTTTTATGCATAATGGGTGAATGGCTCCATGTGCATAAGAGTCCCCAAAGCTATAATCATTGATGTGGGTGGCCTTGAAAGCATGTCAACCAACTTGTTTGTGTTTCCATTCTTTTACTTGATCACCAAATGAAATTGTTGTATAAACCCCATCCACTTGTAATGCTTGGTCTGTTATAGCTTACTATGGGCCTGCAAGTACTGTAACTATTGGTGATCGGTGTATATTTTTGTCTCCTTTCCCATCAAATAGTGCTTCCACTTCTTCACAGTGTGCACCATGGCGTAGAGCTCATTTTCATAGGTAGGATAGTTGAGAACTTCCTGATGAAATACTTATGAATGGTAGCATACAGGCCTTCCTCCCTACATCAAGACAACTCCCATATCATACCCACTTGTGTCTGTTTCCACTTCAAAGGGATAGTGAAAGTTTGGTAATGCGATAATTGGTTTTTGGCTAATCTTCTTTTTTAGTTCCTAAAAATTCTTCTGCTGACTTTTTCCCCACTGGAAACTCTTGCCACTTGCTGTTATGGCATGGAGCGCCGTTGATACCATTGAAAATGAGGATATGAATTTCCTTAGGTACTGTTTTGCACCAATGAAACTCATGACCTCATAAACATTAGTAGGCACCGACCATTTCATGATGGCCTCCATCTTGGAAGGATCTATCTTCAACTCTCCTCCGTCAATCACATACCCCAAATACACCAAGGACTACTACGCAAACTCACATTTCTTGAGATTTGCTAGCAGATGGTGCTTCTTCAATTTTAATAACACCTGCATCAAATGTGAAGTATGATCCTCCGAGGTAGCACTATATACCAGTATATCATCCAAATAGACAATAGAAAATTAATCTATAAAAGGGCGCAATACATCATTCATTAATCTCATAAAAGTAGTTGGTGAATTACATAGGCCAAATGGCATAACTAACAACTCATACAAACCTTTCCTTCTTTTGAAGGAGACATTCCATGTATCTTCTTCTTTGACTCGAAACTGGTGATATCCAAAATTCAAGTCTAGTTTGGTGAAGTATTTTACTTGTTGTAATTGATCCAACAAACCATCTATCCTAGGCAGGGGGTATATGTTCTTGAGCATGATTTTGTTCAACGCCTTTTAATCTATACAAATCCACCAAGTACCATCCTTATTTGGGACAATGATGATGGGTGACCCACATGGTGATGTACTCAATTGAATGAGACCCTGTTCCAGTAGCTCCTGCAACTGTTTATTCACCTCACTTGCTTCTATAACAGACTGCCTGTACATCCCAATATTTGGTAATGGGGATTTTGGAAATAGTTGGATCTCGTGCTCCACTTCTCTCTTAGGTGGTAACCCTTTAGGCTCTCAGAAAACATCCTTGTATTCCCGTAATAACTCCTCCAATTATTGTTTCTGTTTCTTAGTACACCCCTCTAGGGATGGCTTGCCCCTTATTGAATCCTCCACAGATTGACTTTCTCTTAAAAATAATAAAACATACTTATTGCTTAAACTGATCAATTTATTGGTTTGGTTGGCACTTACTAGTGAAATTTTCGACTTTTATTTGTGTGCGTTGATGATGAAGGATTTTCTATCCTTGAAAAAGCGGTATTGGTTGGCTCTCCTCATGAATATTGCATCACGCATGTACATGTATGGACTCCCAAACATGGCTCCACATACATCAAGGGGAACCACATCTAGATAAAATCGATAAAATGAACATTAATAACAAATCTAATTTTGCGTTGTTTTTTTACCTTCATCTTTGCATCCTTATTTACCCATCCTAGTGGATATGGGTTTGGATGTTCAGGAACTTACAACCCCAACATCTTGACCATCTATGCTGCAATGATATTCATCTGCAATCTTGAGTCAAACAAAACATCAATATTTCTAGATAAATGTCTTTCGGATTAATCACATCATTAGGATTAATTCAAAAGACATTGATCTAAATTATGGATCAATATTTCTCTTCTTGACCTGTATCTTTATATGTAAGAGTTTTGTTATTTCTTCATCTTCATGTTGCTGAGGGCTACTCTGATTTACCTCCTTCTACATTGATGTACATACAATCTTCTCATCCATGTCCAAGCTACTTTCAACTTGGTTGCTCGAATCAGTGGTCATGATATTCTTCTTCTTGTTATCTTTCTTCTTGTTATTCGAGTTTAGCTCTAGATGCAACTTCCAGGATTTTTCCTCTATATAGCCATCGATATTGCAGTGGTTGCTAGGATCTTTGTAATGGTGTGTTATGGCTGTCGTATTCTTGTCTTTCCCCCCTTTTTTCTTCTTCTTCCCCTCCTTAGAAGCGTCATGTTGCTCCTTCTGCTTTAATCCACTTGATTGTGCTCTCTTTAGGCTTATGTTCTCAAGGTACTGTGCTTATACACAAGCCTCGTTGACCAATTTGGGCTTGAACAACATCACTTGCTCACACAGATGGCAGTGCAGACCCCCCAAATACTTGAGGAGTAAATATGGGTTCTTTGGAGAGATACCCAACATTATAGCCATGTTTATGAATTTTGTGGTGTACTCTTGCACACTTTGGCCCAACTTTTTCCTGAAGTAATGCCACGATATCCAGTGGTCCTCCACGTACTCAATGGGATGAAAATGTGACTTAATGATGGTTTTGAAATCTTCCCACTTAATCATTGGAGTTCTCCCTCCAACCTCAAGGTTTCCGTGTGGCTCTCCCACTAATTCAGTGCATGGCCCTCTAATTTCAGTAGCGCGAATGAGATCTTTTTCCCTTCCTCGATCTGATGGAAGGCGAAGTAAACTTACAGTTGTTGCAACCAGTGGTTAACCTTCATAACATCGATATCGTCATGGTACGTCTTTATATCATATTTTTCTTCCATTTTAAACAGGGACTAATTCATGACACTCAAATCAGGTTGATCTTTTTCAGATTCTTTCTTCGACTAGTTCTCTATTTCTCCCTGATCTTCTGATTTGTCTTCTAAATTTCAACCCCCATCTTCTCCAAATATCCCCAAATTATTTCTTAGGGATGCCATGAGGAGGTTAACATTACGATATGTGCCTGTGACTTGTTGTTCCAGCCACGAAAACCTCACCTCTGTAGGATCACGAGGGTCATTTACAGATTCGTCGGCCATGATTAGGGTTTTACGATTTTTGATCAGGTGCTTAGAATTATGCTAAAAAATAAAAATTCTCAAAATGTCGTGAAACCTGAACGAACACGTAGTGCTTGTCGTTTTGAATCTGGCACACTTCATTTCGCGCAAAATGGACTTCGTATGCTCCTAGAAACGAGTTCTGTTCGCTTTGCTAAATAGGAAAACTTTGGAAGAAAAGGCATACAAGTAGCCTAGTCAGAAGTCCATGCTGCTGTCATGGCATGATGACTGGGCTAGGTAAAAATCAGTCAATTTTCTCTGGCTAACGTGGGACCGCCAAATGGCAACATTTGATTGGTTCGAATTAAGGGTGATTTGACAATTTTTGACTGGTTCTATGCGAGCCAATGTGGGGAAGTATGTGGCTTGGCTTGGGGCTTCCACGTGCCCCCTTCATGGTGTTATAAAATTTTGTTTGAAGATCGGAAGGGCCGACAAGGGTCGAACACAGGACCTCTGCCTCGCCAACACGACACGCCACCGCTATGCTACACATTAGTTCTTATTAACTATGCGAGTCCACATATATTTGAAGTCTAACCTTGATACACGCAGGGGAAGTGGGGGCCAACCCCCAACACGTGACCGCGACTCCAGAACCTTGGCGGAGAACTGGTGGAGCTTAACCTTAAGCGCGGGATTAAAACATTAACCCATATTTAATTAGTGCCGATCCTCATTTAATTTGTGCTAATCTCGATTTGCCACTAAGTGCGGATTAAGTACTAAACCCACTTAATTCTTGTTAACTAAATTTAATTAAACTAATCTGGATTAGTTTGGCAGTCTACCAAATCTAACGAAATTCCTAGTTTTAGTGCCAGCTAATCGAATTTAGCTCTAGTTAGCTAAATTTAGGCCATAAATTGTGGAAAAAATGAAAAATGACATAACTTTTGGAGTTTTCGACCAAATCAGGAGTAGAAGGAGGCTAGAAGAAGCATTGTAAACACATAATTTTGCATTTTTGAGCATAATATAGAGGCCCAAGGCATGGAAGCCAGACCAAGGAGACGTAGCCTATGAGGGGTGAACTCCTTCATCAAATCCTTGCATTGATGTGTTGTATGGTGATGTACTGTAATTTTATTTGCTGTTGTTCAATATTTATTTTATGTTAATTTGTTCATAAAAATAACATTAAAAAATCACTCATGAGACTCAATCATTTGCAAGAGAACATGAACCCTTAAGCACATATAAGACTGAGGGGTTTCCGTAGCTCATTATATTAGATATCATTTTTGGGATTCAACTGCATTAAGTAAGTCATTCATCCATGACCATTTCCATGAGAGGTAGTCGTAATTGAATAATTTCTCATGATTTTTGAATAGTCCACTTAACACTCATTGCATCAGGTGATGCTCACAGGGGTGAAGAAGTGGGATTGAAACTAGTGAAATGAATCAAATAGCGTCAAACATTACTTCAGGTGCTTGCACCTGGCAACCATGACTTCTTGAGAGGTCACCCATCCTAGAACTCCTCTGGCTCAAGCACACTTAACCATGGATTTTTTTCCCACAATCAAGCCCACTTAGCTTGCTACCCCATTTGCAAAAAATTTGCAAGTATTGTGCCTCATGAAACATTTAAGTAGAGCTCCCTTTACTCTTTTTATTTAAGTATGAGGGGTTTCCGCAATGCATTATATTATATATCGTTTTTTGGATTCAACTGCGTTAAGTAAGTCATTCATCTATGACCATTTCCATGAGAGGTATTCGTAACTGACTAATTTCTCATGATTTTTGAATAGTTCACTTAACACTCATTGCATCGGGTGATGCTCACATGGGTGAAGAAGTGGGATTGAAACTAGTGAAATGAATCACATAGCGTCAACCATCACTTTCGAGGCCTGCACCAGGTAACTTCCCAAGAGGTCACCCATCCCAGAACTCCTCTGGCTCAAGCACGCTTAATCATGAAGTTTTTCCCCATAATCAACCCCATTTATCTTTCTACCCCATTTTCAAAACCTTAGCAAGTATTGTGCCTCATGAACCATTCAAGTAGAGCTCCCTTTACTCTTTGTATTTAAGTATGAGAGGTTTCTGCAGTGCATTATATTAGATATCATTTTTGGGATTCAACTATGTTAAGTAAGTCATTCATCTATGACCATTTTCATGAGAAATTAGTCAGTTACGGCTACCTCTCATGGAAATGGTCATATATGAATGACTTAATTGATGCAGTTGAATCGCAAAAATGATATCTCACATATAAGACATTGCTTACAGAATCTGAAAGAGGAATTAGCACAACAATACTAACATACTTCATTCAGATCAATTTTTGACCCCACCAACCTGGATCCCCTGCAAACTCCACAAAATGCCCAAAGAAACTCGCTATGATACAAAATGATCCGTAAACTGTCGTTGATATTCCAATGGATAGTTAGTCATGACAAAACTGATAATAATATATTAAAATTTAGAATTTATACACTATTAAAGTTTATTTAAATATCTAGATATGTAAATTTAACTGCAATTAGTGCATGTATGCGAATGGAAATTATGCATAAAAGTAGAGAACAAAAAATTAATCTCACACACACACATAAGACACAAAATATGCTATGGGAAACCCTTTCGGGAGAAACCCCAGCTAGAAGGTGAGGTCGCTTTGTTCTCTTTCTTTGTCTAGAAAATAAGGTGCAGGTACAAAGAATCAATGTCTGTGGCCCGTGGGCTACTCTAATGCACATATCCTCTCTATGTTCTCTACCTCCTATCTCTCTTGGTTATCTTTTCTCAGCTATGGAATAAATTTTTCTTGAAATAATGGAATTCCTCTTCCTCCTAATGGATCGGTTATAACACAACCTGATAGCCTACTAATGGTTAAGTTTGATTACATCAACTCTTAAATAGAGTTACAAAATAGACTCTTGTAGAGTCTTTTACATCAAAAACATGTGGCTATTCCCTTTTCCATCAATAATGGGGGCTTATGTGACATCCTCCAACATAACTTTTGCATACAGACTTCGATTGACGCACTTCTTACATCGTTGGAAAGATATTTGTGTGTGGAATAACATGAAAAGGTGTCTCGCTAAAGAAACAAATTTTCACCCCAAAAAAATGTCGTTTTATGCCTCAAAACACTCTCGAAAGTTTTCAGACCCCATTTTTCCAAACTGGGTCTTGCTGGTAAAAACAGTCCCGTGAGTTGTTTCCTCAACTTTTTCCACTCTAAATGCATCAAGATGGATTAAAAACAATATAATGATCCAATCTAGATCAAATAGTTACTAGTTTGACTGACATAGAAAATCGAAAATTAAGATTAAGCAAGTGATGCATTGAGCTGTTCATCATCCATTGTTGGATATCTATCCTATCGAGATGCATGATATTAACCACCTTCTGGTATCAAATTTCACCCAAAGAGAACATAAATGACTCTGATACCACCCTACGAACGCCCTCACCCCACATTTACCCATTTTTACAAACTTTCCAGGGTAAACATGAGATGAGTGTCACTATGATATGACCCGACCTCCAAGTTCCAATTATGGAAGTGGGGTCGACCAATTAATAACTTACAAACATCCCTAAGGGACCACAGACCACTCAAGAGCCTGGAAACCACCCCAGATGACCATTCCTTGAGTTGGAGCGGTTTTCAAACATGAAACTCCCCAACCATACACATTACACAACCTCCATGCAGTTGGAAGGCTATAATGCACACATGAGTCTACCTCCATTATGAACGAAATTTCCTAGTTTAGAGGGTGCGATCGCGAGATCTGTGCCCCTTTTTCAAGAAAAACTCTAGACCGTTGCCCATAACTGCCTGTAACTTTCCAGGATGCATTCACATCTGATGCCAATGCTAATCCATCAAAAATCAAGAAAGAACTTGAATTAGGCATGCCTAATCCATGTTAGAAATTTCGTCAAACATATGATGAACATGAAAGCTAAAGGTCATGAATGCATGTTTGATCAATAAATGATAATATCCATATGAGAATCACCAAGAAGGCTCTATTCCCTCTCTATAAAGCTACAATAACGCTTGTTAGTCCATGCATCCATCAACCATTCAATAATTTATCAAAACAAGTCAAGAGTCTTAGATAGAATACATCATATAACCAACATATAACCAACAAATAACCAGGATATAAACCATGGAAAATCAACCATAATGTCAACATGATAACCAGTACAAACCAAATCACTAATATAAACCAAATCAGTCTCTACCCAAGTTGTTCAGGGCTCCATGAACTAGTAACTCAACCCACAACTAAATCAGGGCTCCATAGCATTTTTTCTACCCATGGCTCGAGGGACTAGTAACTCAACCACCAAGGTTCCAGAGCGTTTGTCCCAAATTGTAGGTTTTAGGAACTAGTAACTCAACCCAAGTAGTTATAGGGATTCTAGAGTGTTTGTTTCAACCCAGAACCATAGGGAACCTGAGCACCAATAAAAAAAATAATTGGTAAACCTGCAACACCATGGCTATCCAGGAAATGGAAAGGAAAGAATGAAACCAATGTTAATCTAGGCAAATATCCATGCCAATTGTTATCACTCAAATAATTCTCAAAGGTTTGTTTATTTTTTGGTTTAAAGAATATTAGAGGTAACCACAAACCTACTTTTAAGCCTTAGGATCTAGCCTTCCTAATGCTCAAAGAGGGCCCTCTCTATATGATTTATCTTTGTTGATTGTAGTTGATTTAGGCTAGTTATTTAGGATTACTTGGGATTTTGATTTGGATTTGGTTTGGTGGTGAAATCACTTACTCAGATGGATATATGTAGGTATGTATTCCATTGGGATAATGGAGTCAAAGTGTCAACCAACAGAAACATGATCAAGGTTCTAAAGGGAAGTATTCATAGGGAAAGATAGTTTAGTCTCTTCAGATCCTTAGGCTAATGGTGAAAATGGTTTCAATCGGGATAAGAGAGCAATTAAAGGTTCTCAAATCTGGATAATGAGTGAAAAGAGAGAGGTTAATCGAAACAAGGGAGAAATTAAGAATTCCCTAATCCGGATATCAGAAGAAAAACATATAAACGATAAACTATTCAAGACAGAGTGTAATTAAGCATATTCTGTAATAAAATTCTAGTTATATCATTTAAATTAAGCAAACATACGAGCATGTGAAAAATTCAGAAAGAAACAATTGAACAGATAGAAAGTACTTCACTGTAGTGGCCCAACACATGAATATTGTAATATAATCTCTTTATTGCTTTAATCCAGTTTGCTGACTTGAAATTGGTACAATCACCCTCAGGTTCCAGAATAGTACAACTATAGAAATGTTCAACAATTCATCCACACTCAATCCTTCAAAATGTGAAGTATTTATACAAAAAATCTTACAAAATATCCAAAACAAACTTATGAATTATTCAAGGAAAAAGAAATATCTTCATGCAAGAAGATAGAGACAACTATCTAACTAATGGAAGTTGTCCTTGATTTTATTGATTTGATGTTTAATTGTTGATATTTTGTTGCTGATTTGTCTCTAATTGTTGCTCAACGAAGGCTGTAGTTGAGTGTTTTTCACGCTGGAAATATTTATCTCTACTTTGTAATTTCTGATTCAATTTTAACTCTGACTTTAAACTGATACCCTTTGACTCTGATACTCTTTAACCTTTTGATTTCTGTTTTACTTTTCATCATTCACTATTCTATTTTCATTGTTACTTTTGTTATGTAATTGTAAAACTGTCTGCTCTTTTTATCTGTTTTAATCTTTATTGCTTTCACAGTAAATCAGTTAATTTATACAAAAATTCCGCTTCTGGTAATTTTATCTTCATCATCCTTCTGAATATCTCATCAACCTCTGTGTATTTTGAGAATGTAGGCTTGTTGACAAATAGGTGTTTTACCTCATGTTGCAGGTAAAAAGGTTCTCAAAGCTTTTGTAAAGTACCTCCCCTGTTGGAATTCCCTTTATGGCTGAATTATTAGCTTGCTCCTTAGCCACTTCTCTCATCTTCTTATCATAATCATCCTGTTTCATTAATTTGTCATGAATGAATAATGGATTTGGAAGGCCTTTTTGTCTGAGAGTGTAAAACTTCATCATGAACCTTATTATGGAAACCACCATGTTTTGACATTTTTCTTCTAGCTGTATCATTAAATTTATCTTTGAAATCACCTTCCCGACTTCAAGAATTGTATCTGTCCTGTCAACTATACCAATTTCTTCCAATTCTTGTTTATTCTTTGAATCAATAAATTTGATAATTTCATTAGCCTCTTATGGCTTCTTGCCAAGTTCTTCTTTTATCTTCTGGATGGCTTCACTTGCTGCTTTGACTAAATATTTTTGTTCATAGATAACCTGTATGGATGGCCAAATATCATTAACAGATTCAATGATATTGGCCCATAGCTGCTGCTTGGCTTGTGCCATTGGTTCTTTCAGTGTTAGATCTTTCTCTAACTTCAATTTCTCATTCAACCTGTTTGATTTCTGTTCTTCATTCTTGTGCATAATCTGTACTAGCATCTTCTCATCGTCAAGAATTTTCAGTTGTTCTTTAAGTCTTTTAATTTCATTTGTCTAAATAGACATGTGCTGCATTGCTTTAATTAACTTAATTGCTTCATCAATTGGTTGTGCTGTTGATGTAGAGGACTATGTTTCTGAATTTGTTGATTAGGTGACAGAAATTACTGTAGCCATTGGGACTGTAGGGACCAATGATTATGCTAATGTGGAGGGTAAAACAGTAGTGACTACAGGGATGACAGTGACAGGGACTTCTTCTGCTCTGCCCTTTTTCTCCTGGACCAACTTGCCCATTTCATTCTCCATTTATTTTATTTTGGAAGTCAACTGAACAATGATATTCATCATCTCATCTTTTTTATTTGCATCCTGTAACGCTTCCTTTGCTTGAGGATGTTTAGTAAGAGGCAACTTAAGTTGCTTCTTTAATGCACCAATGTCTGCATTCTTCTTCTTTATCAATTCATCTGCAACTTTTACATTTGTTGGATCATATCCTACTTCAATAATCAAATTTTCTAGTGATTTGATTCTGTTATCCTTAGCCTGTGAGGATGCCTTTTCTAAGTTAAGCTGATCTTTGATATTCCCAAGAGTGTTTTGCAGCTTATGTACACTAATGGCTTTATTTGTCATTGTGGAATAAAGCATTTCACCAGCTTGTTTGTGAAATTAAATCTGATCAATTGGATGAAGAACTTCTGCTTGAACTTCATATGGCGACTTTTTGTAATAAACTAATGATTTGGGATGCTTTACTTTAGGCTGCAGGAATGTCATCTGCATCTTCCTAGTTTTTTTAGTCAAAAGCAGAAAGCAATATTCTTTGGTCACTGGGTGACTGCTTCCAATATTGGTTATATGTATTAGTCTTGAAGGCTTCATTTCTCATCTTTATCTCTTTGTATTTCTGCATAATTTCCATTTCCTTCTCTGCTGGTTTGATGGACGAGGACATTTCAACACTGTGCTGCTTCTGAATTAGCTGAGTAGTTGAAGTTGAAGGCTGATGTGTTTCTTTAGCAACTGCAAGTGGTGCATTGTCTTTCACCACTATTTCTGTATCAATTACTTCTATTATTTCCACTTCTTCATTGATAGGATTTAATTTTGGCTTCTTCCTGTACATCAATTTAAATTTGGTTTCAGTTGTAGTATCTGCAGTGTATGATCCTTCTTCTTTGATTCTTTTTGAGTTTCTATCTTCTTGGGCTGTAATCTACAAGATTTGACTAGTATCACCTTGCTTCTCTGCCTCTGTCAAGGTGTTCTCCAACCATTCAAACTGATTGGAGTATTTCTCAATGTCTAGTTTCTTCTCATGTACATAAGGAGTTAGTTTGCATTTAACTCTCAATTTACTTATTACTCCCAGACGATCATAATACCACAAAAAACTCTTACTGAATTTAAACTCATGCAAATAATTTTCAGCCTCTCGACCCGCATCTCTACTATTACAAATAAAAGGGCCAACCTGATTTTTTAAATTTGAACTGTGTCTTCTTTTTGGCTGCCAAGAAATTGATTCCATCAGAATTAAGAATTTGTCTGATATACTCGAGGGAAAATAACCTCATTGGGAGGTATTTGGGCAGTTTATATGGAATAATATTTGATCCATATACCCTAATCTATGTATGGTTTTGATACAAGTACCAATATCATGTCCTATTATGCTCTGACAATTGTAGTGCCTTCTTAATTTCCTCATTGATTCTTGGCTGCATGCTGCTGTTCAACATATTGAAAATAGGATTAATAAAAGAATCAATGAATTATGTGTAGGTGGGCTGTGTGGAGTCTTTTCTGATAATTGGAGTCCAAAATATGACTGACTGTGGATTACCTTCAACATAAAGCTTTTGAAGGTTGATGGCAAATTTCTTTGATTGAAAATACAAAAACATGTGGAATAGGACCGAGGAATACTTGAAAACACCTTCTTCAGGAATTTTGACCAACTTTTCATGAATATTATTAGCAAGGTATTGGGAAAAATTGAAAATGGTAGTAGGAGGCTGACCAAGTGTGAAAGTAGACAGGAAACCTAATACTAGAGCATCGACATGCTCATCTGTAAAATAGCCCAAAATGGAAGACAACATGGAGATGATATGTCTGGTTCTCTCAGAAAATATTGCAGATGTGTAAGGAGGATTTTTCTTGGGAGTTTCCACAGATGAAGGCATGAAATTTTGGAATATTTGGAACCTCTTGGGGAAGTCCAGATTTAGGTATAACTATGTAAGAGCCTCAATGGACAAAGGGGTTTCATCTGGCCTGGATTGGATTTGGAGCATTTGATTGATTGAATCAACTGTAATAGTAAACATAATTTCCTTTTCAGGGTTTATTATGGCTCTCTGGTCAGGGAAATAGAAATATTGACAGATTCTAATCACTTCTGGGCACTGGAAAGTCTATGGGACAACATACTTTGGAAAATTGGATTCCCAAATAAAAACCTCGTCTGCTTGATTTATGGATTGGTCATGGCTCCAACAGTGGAGCTCAAGAAGATTAAATTCAGTGACTGTGTCATTAATTTTAAAGTCCTTATCAACCAAGGGAGTGTGTTCTACATCTACAACTAGAGGTTGCAGAGGATTGACATATACAATGCTTTTGGAAGCCATTGTTTTGCTTGATTCTACAATTAATTACTCTTTTATTTAGAAAAAATCTAATTTAGGCCTTTAGGAGAACCTCAGAAAGACAATTTACACTTTGCATATTGATTTAGGATGAAACAAGGGCTTATCTATGGTCTGCAAAAGGTTTAAACTGCTCAAATTGTACTCTCTGTGATTAAAACAATCTTACGACCTCAGAAATTTTGTAAAAAGACACCTAGGGTCTGCAAAAAAGGATAGCAAGGCACAAGAGGTTTCTTTTAGTCTGTAGAGGCTCCTAGATAGGTTCAATTATTGAATTATTTTCTTGCTGTAAGTATTTGGCTTAAGCACCAAAGAATACCTGGAGAAAAATGAAGATTTGTGGTTTGCAGAAGGTTTCTGAGGCAACGGAGGTTCTTTGAAGCTCTTTTGGTCTTTCTAGTACTTCAATTCAGTTTTGCAATGTCTTTGGCAGCAAATTAGTTGAATTATGGTTGAATTAGGCTTAAAATGAGGTTGGCATCAATTCTTTTAGGTCGGAAATGCTCCTTCTGCGCGAATTTGTAACTGAAATGGTAAAAAAGGTATAATTGGGCGGTCTTATTTGCGTTTTAACCAACAGTGTTTACATTGAATGCGTGGGTAATTTCAAATGACAGGTGGTTTTCGCAACGGGCAATAATACAAATGAACGGTTTTTGCATGAGCTAAAGTGGTCGGGTGGTATATTTTTTCTGTGAATGCGATCAAATGGTATAGCGCCACTTTGTAGGGAGCGGGGCTCCGAAAAGCGCACATTTCGCAAGGTTGGGGTGTGGTTAAAATTCAGGCTTTTGGATGTGCGATAGGCAATAAGGGCCATTAGATCTGATCAATTAAGATCCGACGGTTGGGAGGATGTGATGGATTCGTAGGGACTGGATACGCATGGGGCCCAGTACTTTAAGTTATGCGGTGGGGTTATAATATATATGGTCGGGGTTTGTAATAGGCGGGATTTAATATATAGTGGGCCCAAGATATATCATATACGGGGAAACAAAACTAAGTATTAAATTTAAAGTAAGGGGTTCGGGATAATATATATAAAGGAATTAATTAAATACGAGATTTCTGTGTATTTAAGGGAATTAATACATAAAGTTAAATGTTAATAATGAAATATAACGCGGGCAGTTAAATACACTAAGTTTAACGTAAAAAATGATATCGGGAAATAATTTCTTTAATGTGGGACCCGACATGTCACCTTTTAAAGAAATACTTAGGATAAAGGTATTTTTTGGGTATTTTTGTGAATGAAATGGAAATTTAATAAAGGGATTTACTTTTCCAAAGGAAAATATGCATTTTAACTTAGGAAAAGGGATTTTTTGTGGGGGGGAAGAGTGAAGTAAGGGGAAAGAGTAAAAATGAAGGGGAGGGGGTATTTTTACAAGGGAAATGGATTTAGAGGGAAATTAGTAAGTATGAGATGATCAATTTCTCCTATCCATGCCTTGTGAAAAGTGCTTCTACCTACCCATTAGCTACACTAACATTTTTTCTTCATTTCTGTGGGTGCATTTGAGCTTGCAGACCCTTATTCATTTTTCTTTTAACATCAAACTATCTAATTCTAACCTTATTACTTCCAAGGGCTCAGATTAAATTGTTGATCTCCTTATTTATTCTCTACCTAATTATTGATCTGCCAAGATTAAACAGTTTGGCTAAATCTTTGTTCTCCATCTATCAACATGAAATTTAAAGCATGAAAGGTCAAGATTAAGCAGTTTTCCCTTCATGGATTGTGGCATTTTTGACAAGCTGCACACAATATTATTTTGCAGTAAAAAGTAACAAGTAGTGGCATTTGAATTTGCATCACTTTCATGGTCTATTTTTATCTCTTTTTGTTTGGGGTTCATTTTTTATATTTTTTCTTTCAATCCTTTTATTTTTCTTTTAGGAATTTTACCCTCTTTACATTTTTTAATTTTTTCAATATGGGAAAACAATTTTGCAGAAAGTAAAGTATGTACATATTACAAGACTAATCAAAGTCAATTCAAAATTATGAATCCTATTATTATAGGACCCTAACAGTGGCTCCACACGGGGATGGTATTTCCTGGTGAAATGTCAAGAACTTTAAGATCAATAGCCTTGAATTTTGACTGTGATGGCCTTGAAACTGTTTTATGAGCTCTGCATTATTCATACTTATGATATTTTGTCTTTCAAAGCTTAGGGCCTTCTCTCCGGGCTTCAAATTTGCAAGTAAAACATCCAATCCAATCTAAAATCTGCAATGTTATGTACAATGAGTAAAGTAAACAAAATGGACTACTGTTATTCTGGGGAATAGTAATGCTTCAACATTCTACCATTGATAGGTCCACCTGGCAAATCTGATCCATCCAACTCCTTCAAAAAGAATGCATTGTTACCTCTGTAACCATAAATGACATAGGGACCTTTCCATAGGAAATCAAATTTACCATGTTTACCTTTCTCTTCTCTCCTGGAATCCCACTTAAGAACTTTGTCACCTATGTAAAAATCATCTTCCTTTGTCTTCTTGTCAAATATATTTTTAATATTATCTTGGATAACTTGTGACTTGAGAGAGATTTCTTCCCTGGTTTTTTGAAAGTGTATGGTATGATTTATCCTTCTCTAGATATCATTTGTTTCTACCTGCAGTTCTTGGATCATATTCAGCATTGGTACTCCTAGGATGGAAAAAAAACATCCATCCCATATACAAGCTGATAAGGGGATGTACCAATATGTTTCTTTGTGGTAAGTCTATCTGCCCATAAGGCATTAAATAACCTTTTGTTACAGGTTTTCTTATTGTCTTCTAGCAGTTTCTTGATGATATTAACAAGGCTTTTATTTGAGGATTCAGCAAGACCATTACCTTGAGGGTAATAAGCAGTGGAATGGCCAAGGGTAATGTGGTATTTATTACAGAAGTCAATCATATTTTTAGACTTGAAAGAAATTGCATTATCAGTAATGAGCTTTTGGGGGCATCCAAATCTAGACAATATATTGTTTTCTAAAAATGAGATTATGACAGCATCAGTGGCTTGCCTCAAAGGAGTGGCTTCTATCCACTTGGTGAAATAGTCTGTGGCTGTCAAAATCCATTTGTGTTGGGCTGAGGATGGTGGGTGAATTTCACCAATGAAGTCTAAACCCCATTTCTGAAAAGGCATTTCTGTGGAGATGGGTTTAAGGGGTAAAGGTAGTAGATTTTTCTTCCCTTCAAATATTTAACATTTGTAACAGGAGGTCACATACTTTTTCAGATCTGAAAAAAGTGTAGGCCAGTAAAAACCAGTTCTTAATATTTTATCTGCAGTTGAATTCCAGTAAATGTGTCCTCCACAGTCACCTGCATGAAACTCTTCCATAACTTTATCAGCTTCATCTTTAAGAAAACAATTCAATAAAATTCCATCATGATCTTTCCAAAACAGAGCATTATCTATGGTACAAAATTTCATTTCCTTTAACTTTAAAAATCTAGCTTTATTTCTTGACAATCCAGGAGGAGCTTGTAAATTAAGTAATACAAATATGATATTTGCATGCCATGGTGAATTTGAAAAGGCTTCACTGATCTGTGGAGTCGCCATCTCTTCTTGACCATCTAATTGGGCAATAAAATTTATATCTAAAGCATTATAGTTTGATTCAGCCATGAGTTTGGCTAAACCTTAACCTTTAATAAGTTTGGAAGGCTTAATTTCTATGTCATATTCCAAAATGGTGGCAATCCATTTGCCTCTTTTACCATCAGGCCCATTCTGATTTAGAATGTCTTTCACTACTGAATTTGGAACATATGTTATGATGTGTGAATACAAGATGTACAATCTAAAGTATTTGATAGCCTTCACTAATGCTAGACCCTTATTTTCCTTTATGTTATACTTTAGTGTGGCATCTCTAAGTGATTTGCTGAAAAAATAAATGGGCTGTTCATAGGCCTGATCATTTTTCTGCAGTAAAACTGCAGCAATAGTATGTTCTGAAACAAAAGAAAAAATAATGAAATCTTTTTTGAAATAAGGACTTATTAGGACTAGTGTTCTTGTAAGGGCTTGTTTGATTGATTCAAATGATTGTTTGGAATCTACTGTCCATTTAAGTGCTGAGTCTTTTTTTAACATGTTATTGAGTTCTCTAATTATTTTTGCTAAGTTTGAAATGAATCTTCTGAGAAAAATGATTTTACCTAAGAAAGCCTGTAATTCCTTAATATTTCTTGGATGGCTTATGTTCAAAATTGCCTCTATTCTAGTTGGGTATATCCCAATTCCTTCGTTTGGTATGATATGCCCTAATAGATTACCTTATTCAAGTCCAAAGAGAGTCTTTTTGGGATTCAAAGAAATACCAAATTTCCTACATTTAATAAACACATGTATTAGGTGATCTAGATGTTTATTATCACTTTTTGAAAATACAGTTATATCATCTAGATAAATTACAAGAAAATCATGAATTTATTTAGCAAAATCTATTTCCATATCTCTCTGAAAGGTGGCTCCTGCATTCATTAATCCTAAAGGCATTTTCAAATACATGAAAGTGCCCCAAGGACTAGTATATGCAGTCTTTGGTTGGTCTTCTGGCTGAACTAAAAACTGGTTGTACCCAGAGAATCCATCAAGCAAAGAAATCCTGGATGAACCAACCACCCTCTGTAAAATATGATCCATCTTTGGGATAGGGTAGTTATCTTTTAGGGACACCTTATTTAAATTCCGGAAATCAACACAAAGTCTGATTTCCCCTATTTTCTTCCTAGTGGGAACTAGGTTTGAAACCCAATTAGAATATCTGATAGGTGCAATTATCTGAGCTTCATACATTCTCTTTACCTCTTTTTCAATCAAAGGCATTAAAACTAGATTGATTCTCCTAAACTTCTATTTTAAAGGTTTTTGATCTTCTTTTATGGGTATTTTGTGTTGTATTATGCTAGTGTCATAAGATTTCAGGTCTTCATAACTCCATGCAAATACATGCTGAAATTCTTTAAACGTAGCTATATATTTCAGTTTTTCTTCTTAAGGTAAGGCTTTAGAAAGTTTTATGAGTTTAGGCGTTTGTTCTATTCCTATATTGCATTCTTCTATATCTGATCTTAATGGTTCCATCTTTGGTTTTCTTGCAACGTCATTTGAATAAAAAATATCTTCTAATGGGGCTAATCCCTTAGGTAAAAAGTTATTCTTAAGGTTTGAAATGTCAGAATCATCATTTGCTAATTCTTCTATTTCTACCTTTTCTAGTTTATCTATTTCTACTTGAGTGAATTTAGTGGGTTCAGTGAAGTTTAAATTATTTACATCTATCTTACTGTCTATTTTATCATCTATTGTACAGTCCGTGTCTATGTTGCAATTCTGGAACTCTCCCTCAACATTCATAAAATGATAGATTTGAGTATCCTGTGTGAATATTTGCCAATATTTTAGATTATCTAGTATAGTAGGCTTGTTTTTAATCTCTGTTGTATATTGATGATTTGGTTGAAAAGGTAGATTGCAGGTACTAGAAAAAGTTGCTAAACTGTGTGCCTGTATGTTTCATTTTCTAGAATTACAGCAAAGTCACATTCAAGCAATTCTGTGATTAGATCTAAAATTGTTTCTCTATATTGGCTTAATCTAGGATTATATACAAAATATTCTCCTCTAATTTATTTTACAATTAAATCAGAGTCTCCCATGATAGAAACTCTTTTCCCTTGTAAATTTCTAACAATCTACAGTCCTAAAATCAAAGCTTCATATTCGGCCATGTTGTTTGTACATTTGAAATTTAATATAAAGGCATGACCTTCTGCAAGATTGTTTTCCATGTTGTGAATCCAAACTACTGCTCCTGCTCCTAATTTGTTCACCAATCCATCAAAACCCAGGTGCCACATTGATTCATAAAATATGTTCTCATTATCTGGGTATTTATTTTTCTAATTAATTATGTGTTGTTCTCTATACTAGTTTCTGAATTACATAGAATGAAAGGGTCCATATCAATAGGTGTAGAATAAATAGGATAATTTCGAGGTCTTTCTACACCACTAACCATGTACTTCATTAGAATCTCTCTGTAAAGTTTCTTGGGTTGGCCAAATAATGAAATAGTGGCATAAGACATGTTTAATTGTAGAGATCCCTGTAGTTTTGCTCCCCATGAGCGAGATAACAACATCCCATACTTAGGAGGGATATCAGCTACTACAATATCCATGACTATACTTTTTCCAGGGTATTGGACTAGAGTGACACATAAATCTTTGATTGAACCTAGACATTTCACCTTACTGGAATCAAAAGAGAAAAGATCTTTATAAGGTCTAGTGATGTCTAAATTTAAAGTTTCCATAATGGCCTTTGGCATTAAATTACGTGAATTTCCTGAGTCTAGCATAGCATTATGTAAAATTTGATCATGAAAAATCAAGCTAATGTAGAAAGGAGGAACTCCTCCTTCTTGGTGTTTTCCATTTACTTCAGGACCAAATATTAGTTCTAGTTGGTCATCACTCAAATTAACAGAGTCTTCTCCTTCATTTATGTTTAATGTGTCAGTGATTTGTGATTTATATAAATCATGCTTAACTAATTCTGTTAAAGGAATTGGTATCTTTAGTTTGGAAATTTCAGTTTGGATATTTAATGGTGCTTGTGTTTTTCCTAACTGAATTATTTCTTCTTTAGTAACTGCAGTTGAGTGTGTTTCTCTTATTTTTCTACAGTTGGTTTTTCATTTTCTGTTTGTGTTTCCACTGTTTTACTGTTTTTTATCTTCTTTTCAGGCACAATTTGAGTTGTAGTGGAATTTTTGGCAGGTTTTCAAATTTCAGCAACTGTTTTAGCAGTAACTATTTTAGGATCAGTTGATTTTGGATCAACATCAGATGTTTTTGGATCAGAATTTGTTGTTTTAGTAGAAATTGTTGTTTTTGCAGCAGTAGATTTTTGAGGATCAGCTGAAGTTTGAACATCAGTATTTGTAATGTCAACAATTTTAGGACTAGGTGTAATTTTAGGACTAGAAATTTTCTGATTGGGATTTGAATTTTTCTGATTTGAACTAGAGTTTTGCCGGGTTTCCCTAGGGAGGATTTGCAGTACTTTGGTTGTAGGGGCTTCTACTGTTTTCTTTGTTTGAGTTTGGGAAGATTTGTTATTAGGTGATTCTACATTCTTCTTACTCCTAAGGTTATATTGCTTATGAGCTTCATTAATGGCAAACTCATAACCTTGCTTGTAGTCGAAAGACTCACTAGATTCTAATTGAAACTGTTGTAATTCTTATAATTCCCGTTCTTCTTGTGTAAGAAAAATGGTATTATCATCATTAATGCCCATTAGATTAATTTGAGTGTCTTCATCATCTTCGTTTTGTTGAGAACTCTCAGCATATTTCTCTTGGAAAGGTGGTCTTATTGTTTGATCAGGTGCTGATTATCTAGATTTACCAGTGTTGGTGTTCTTCCTAAAATTGGGACTTCTTATTTGAGGACCTTGTTGTTGGTTATCCCACTATGGCTTCCTTTCCATATTATCTAATCTATCCATCATTATTTCTAATGTTTTTTCTAAGCTATCTATTTTTCTATCTGATGTAGATGTTTCCACTTTTATTGTCATTCTTCTTTCATTTCTCAATCTAGCTTTCTTGGCTAACAAGTTTGCCTCTACACTTACAACATTAATTTTCATTTTCTCTAAGGTTTCTGGGTTTCTCTCTCTCAGTTCATAAGCCATATCTGTATCAAATCCATAAGGGTAAAGTCTGGAGGAGGTTTAATATTGGCAGGGATTGCATTGCAAATACTGTTATATATTGTACAATAGTCATGAACTGTTTCATTAGCTGCTCTTTTTATGTTTTCAAATACAGATAAAATTTGTAAAGGATTATTTTTCTTCTCCCATATATTAAGAAACATCCTATGGAAAGCAACTTAATCAGCAATACTACCATCAGGAAAATCTTTAAACCATTTCTTTACATCACCAGCTAAAGTTTGAGCAAAAAGTCTCATCTGAACATCAACTTCATCTATTTCATGTAGTTCAATGTAATCTGTCATTTTGTTAACATGTTGCTGGGCAGTGTAATGATTAGTACCATCAAATTGAAAGGTTTTTCTTTGGTAATCTTGGGGCATGGCATGTATAGGGGCTTGTAGGACCAATGGGGCATATATGGCAGCCATGACTTGGATTCTAGCTTGGCTAGGAGGTAAGTTTGAAGTGCTTGGTGATGAGGTTGAAGTAATTGCAAATGAGGTTGGGATATTAGAAGATGTAGTTGGGATGCTAGAAGAGGTTCTTGGAAATGTGGTTGAAGTGCTTGAAAATGCAGCAGAAATACTAAGGGATGAACTTGAGGTGTTGGGAGATGGAAATAAAATTCTAGTTGAGGTGGAAGCTTAGGAATGAAGGATTCTATGGAATGAAGTGTGGTGGAAATAATATAAGAGGTGGTACTAAACAAGGATGAACCTACAGGTTCTAAATGACTGGTAGAAGGCTTAGGGGTATAGGCAGATAAAGCATTCAATTCAACCGAATGTTGAAAATAAGTTTCATCAATTTCCTTAATCAAATTTGCAGTTAAAGCATCAAGTTTATCATAAACTTATAGGGATTTTTCATCTGAATCAAGTGAAACAGTTTCCTTCTTACTTTCAATAAATGAAATGAAATCAGGATCTATTACACTATTATGTATGTCACTTTCTAATTTAGTTCTAAAAAATATTGTTCAAAAGTTAAATCAAATTCAATGTCTTGTAAACTTGATAATTTATTGGGAAGAGAATTTGCTTTGATCAATGATTTTTTATTACCTAAAATTTCTACTCTTTTGTTTTTCTTTAAAATCCTGTCAGGATTATCTACTATTACAGTAGGTTCTGGATCTGGATTAGACCTGGTATAGTAAATTATTCTAGAAGCCAACATTTCAGTTTTTAATGAAAAGTTTACTCACAACCCTTTAAAACAATCTTAAGGTAAAAAAATAAGCAAAAGTATTTCCTTTAAGATTTATTTTAAACACTGAGGACTGGTTAGTTCCCCAGTATGGTCTCCAGAATGTTATCACTCCAATAATTCTCAAAGGGTTGTTTATTTTTTGGTTGAAAGAATATTAGAGGTAACCACAAACCTACTTTTAAGCCTTAGGATCTAGCCTTATTAATGCTTAGAGAGGGCTCTCTCTATATGATTTATCTTTGTTGATTGTAGTTGATTTTAGGCTAGTTATGTATGATTACTTGGGATTTTGATTTTTGATTTGGTTTGATGGTGAAATCACTTACTCAGATGGATAGATGTAGGTCTGTATTCCATTGGGCTAATGGAGTCAAAGTGTCAAGCAACAGAAACAGGATCAAGGTTCTAATGGGAAGTATTCACAGGGAAAGATAGTTTAGTCACTTCAGATCCTTAAGCTAATGGTGAAAATGGTTTCAATCGGGGTAAGAGAGCAATTATGGGTTCTCAAATCCGGATAATGAGTGAAAAGAGAGAGGTCAATCGAAACAAGGGAGAAATTAAGAATTCCCTAATCTGGATATCAGAAGAAAAACATATAAATGATAAACAATTCAAGACAAAGTGTAATTAAACATATTCTATAATAAAATTCGAGTTATATCATTTAGATTAAGTAAACATATGAGCATGTGAAAATTTCAGAAAGAAACAATTGAACAAGTAGAAAGTACTTCACTGTAGTGGTCCAACACAAGAATCCTGTAATATATTCTCTTTATTGATTTAATCCAGTTTGTTGACTTGAAATTGGTACAATCACCCTCAGGTTCTAGAATATTACAACTATAGAAATGTTCAACAATTCATCCACACTCAATACTTCGAAATGTGAAGTATTTATACAAAAAAACTTACAAAATATCCTAAAACAAACTTAGGAATTACTCAAGGAAAAAGAAATATCTTCATGCAAGAAGGTAGAGACAACTATCTGACTAATGCAAGCTGTCCCTGATTGTATTGATTTGCTGTTTAATTGTTGATATTTTGCTGCTGATTTGTCTCTGATTGTTTCTCAATGAAGGATGTAGTTGAGAGTTCTTCACGCTGACAATATTTATCTCTGCTTTGTAATTTCTGATTTGATTTTAACTCTGAATTTAAACTGATACTCTTTGACTATGATATTCTTTAACATTTTGACTGTTGTTTTAATTTTCATCATTCACTGTTCTGTTTTCATTGTTACTGCTGTTCTGTAATTGTAAAACTGTCTGCTCTTTTTATCTGTTTTAACCTTTACTGCTTTCACAGTAAATCAGTTAATTTCTCCCAAAATTCTGCTTCTGGTAATTTTAACTTCATCATCCTTCTGAATATCTCATCAACCTCTGTGTATTTTGAGAATGTAGGCTTGTTGACAAATAAATGTTTTACCTCATGTTGCAGGTAAAAAAGGTTCTCAAAGCTTTTGTAAAGTACCTTCCCTGTTGGAATTCCCTGCATGGCTGAATTATTAGCTTGCTCCTTAGCCACTTCTCTCATCTTCTTATCATAATCATCCCGTTTCATTAGTTTGTCATGAATCACTAATGTATTTGGAATTTGTCTGAGAGTGTCAAAATTCATCATGAACCTTGTGATGACAACCTCCATGTTTTGGCATTTTTCTTCTAGCTGTATCATTAAATTTCTCTTTGAAATCACCTTCCTGACTTCAAGAATTGTATCTGTCCTGTCAGCTATACCAATTTCTTCCATTGCTTGCCTATTATTTGAATTAAGAAATTTGATAAGTTCATTAACCTCTTCTGGATTCTTGCCAAGTTCTTATTTTATATTCTGGATGGCTTCACCTGCTACTTTGACTAAATATTTTTGTTCATAGATAACCTGTATGGTTGGCCAAATATCATTGACAAATTCAATGATATTGGCCCATAGCTGCTGCTTGGCTTGTGCCATTGGATCTTTCAAGTTAGATCTTTCTCTAACTTATTCAATTTCTCATTCAACCTGTTTGCTTTCTGTTCTTCATTCTTGTGCATAATCTGTACTAGCTTCTTCTCATATTCCAGACTTTTTAGCTGTTCTTTAAGTCTGTTAATTTCATTTGTCTGAATAGACATGTTCTGCATTCCTTTAGTTAACTTACTTGCTTCATCAGTTGGCTGTGTTGTTAATGTAGAGGACTCTGTTGTGAAGTTGTTGATGAGGTGACAGGATGTGTTGTAGCCATTGGGACTATAGGGGCCAATGATTCTGCTAATGTGGAGGGTACAATAGTAGTGACTATGGGGATGACATTGACATGGACTTCTTCTGCTATGGCCTTTTTCTCCTAGACCAACTTGTCCATTTCATTCTCCATTTCTTTTATTTGGGCAGTCAATTGAAGAATGGGATTCATCATCTCATCTTTTTTATTTGCATCCTATAACACTTCCTTTGCCTGAGGATGTTTAGTAGGAGGCAGCTTAAGTTGCTTCTTTAATGCAGCAATGTCTGCATTCTTCTTCTTTATCAATTCATCTGCAACTTTTACATTTTTTGGATCATATCCTATTTTAATAATCAAATCTTCCAGTGATTTGATTCTGTTATCCTTAGTCTGTGAGGATTCCTTTTCTAATTTAAGTTGATCTTTGATATTCCCAAGAGTTTTTTGCAGCTTATTTACACTCATGGATTTATTTTTCATTGTGGAGTAAATAATTTCACCATCTTTCTTGTGAAATTATATCTGATCAATTGGATGAAGATCTTTTGCTTGAACTTCATACGACAAATTTTTGTAATCAGTTGATGATTTGGGATGCTTTAATTTAGGCTGCAGGAAGGTCATCTACATCTTCCTAGTTTTGTAGTCAAAAGCAGAAACCAATCTACCTTGGTCACTGGGTGATTGCTTCCAATATTGGTTATATGTATCAGTCTCCAAGGCTTGATTTCTCATCTTTATCTCTTTGTATTTATGCATAATGTCAATTTCCTTCGCTGCTGGTTTGCTGGATGAGGACATTTCAACACTCTGCTGCTTCTGAATTAGCTGAGTGTTTGAAGTTGAAGGCTTATGTGTTTATTTAGTAATTGCAGGTGGTGCATTGTCTTTCACCACTTTTTCTATAACAATTACTTCTATTGTTTCTAATTCTTCATTGACAAGATTTAATTTTGGCTTCTTCCTGTACATCAATTTAAATTTGGTTTTAGTTGTAGTATTTGCAGTGTATGATCCTTCTTCTCTGATTATTTTTGAGTTTCTATCTTCTTGGGCTGGAGTCTGCAAGATTTGACTAGTATCACCTTGCTTCTCCGCCTCTATTAAGGTGTTCTCGAACCATTCAGGCTGATTGGAGTATTTCTCAATGTCTGGTTTCTTCTCGTGTACATAAGGAGTTAGTTTGCATTTAACTCTCAATTTACTTATTACTCCTAGAGGATCATAATACCACAGAAAAATCTTAATGAATTTAAACTCCTGCAAATAATTTTCAGCCTCTGGACCTGCATATCTACTATTACAAATAAAAGGGCCAACCTGATTTTTTTATTTTGAATTGTGTCTTCTTTTTGGCTACCAAGAAATTGATTCTATCAGAATTAAGAATCTGTTTGATATACTCAAGGGAAAATAACCTCATTGGGAGGTGTTTGGGAAGTTTATATGGAATAATATTTGATCCATATACCCTAATCTCTGTATGGTTCTGATACAAGTACCAATCTCTTGTCCTATTATGCTCTGACAATTGTAGGACCTTCTTAATTTTCTCACTGATTCTTGGCTGCATGCTGCTGTTCAACATATTGACCATAGGATTAATAAAAGAATCAATGAACTCTCTGTAGGTGTACTATGTGGAGTCTTTTCTAATAATTGGAGTCCAAAATATGACTGACTGTGGATTACCTTCAACATCAAGCTTTTGAAGGTTGATGGAAAATTTCTCTGATTGAAAATACAAAAACGTGTGGAATAAGATTGAGGAATACTTGAAAACACCTTCTTCAGGCATTTTGACTAACTGTTCATGAATATTATCAGCAAGTTACTGGACAAAATTGAAATTGTTAGTAGGAGGCTGACCAAGTGTGAAAGTAGATAGGAAACCTAATACTGCAACATCAACATGCTCTTCTGTGAAATAACCCAAAATGGAAGAGAGCATGGAGATGATATGTCTGGTTCTTTCAGAAAATATTGCAGATGGGTAAGGAGGATTTGTATTGGGAGTTTCCATAGATGAAGGCATGAAAATTTGGAATATCTGGAACCTCTTGGGGAATTCCAGATTTAGGTATAACTGTGTAAGAGCCTCAATGGACAAAGGGGTTTCATCTGGCTTGGATTGGATCTGGGGCATTTGATTTATTGACTTAGCTGTAATAGTAAACATAATTTCTTTTTCAGGGTTTATTATGGCTCTCTTGTCAGGGAAATAGCAATATTGACAGAGTCTAATCACTTCTGGGCATTGGAAAGTCTACGGGACTACATACTTTGGCAAATTACATTCCCAAATGAAAACCTCATCTGCTTGATCTATCGATTTGTAATGGCTCCAGCAGTGGAGCTCAAGAAGATTAAATTCAGTGACTGTGTCATTAATTTTAAAGTCCTTATCAACAAAGGGAGTGTGTTCTACATCTACAACTAGAGGTTGCAGAGGATTGATAGATACAATGCTTTTGGAAGCCATTGTTTTGCTTGATTTTACAATTAATTACTCTTTGATTTAGAAAAAACTGATTTAGGCCTTTAGGAGCACCTCAGAAAGATAATTTATAGTTTTCAGATTGATTAAGGATGAAACAGGGGCTTATCTATGGTCTGCAAAAGGTTTAAATTGCTCAAATTGTACTCTCTGTGATTAAAAACAGTCTTAGCACCTCAGAAACGTTGTAAAAAGACACCTAGGGTCTGCAGAAAAGGATAGGAAGGCACAGGAGGTTTCTTTTAATCTGCAGAGGCTCCTAGATAGGTTCAATTATTGAATTATTTTCTTGCTGTAAGTATTTGGCCTAAGCACTAAAGAATACTTGGAGAAAAATGAAGATTTGGGGCTTGCATAAGGTTTCTGAGGCAACGGAGGTTCTCTGAAGCTCTTCTAGTCTTTATAATGCTTCAATTCGGTTCTGCAATGTCTTTGGCTACAAATTGGTTGAATTATGGTTGAATTAGGCTTAAAATGAAATCAGCAGCAATTCTTTTAGGTCGGTAATGCTCCTTCTGCGCGAATTTGTAACTGAAATGGTAAAAAAGGTATAATAGTGTGGTCTTATTTGCATTTTAACCAACAATGTTTACATTGAATACGTGGGTCATTTCAAATGACAAGTGACTTTCGAAACGTCCAATAATACAACTGAATAGTTTTCGCATGAGCTAAAGTGGTCGGGTGGTATTTTTTCTGTGAATGCGATCAAATGGTATAACACCACGTTGCAGGGAGCGGGGCTCTGAAAACTACGCATTTCGCAAGGTTGGGGTATGGATAAAAGTCAGGCTTTCAGATGTGCGATAGGCGATAAGGGCCATTGGATCTGATCGGTTAAGGTCCAACGGTTGGGAGGATGCGATGGATTTGTAGGGATTGGATAGTCATGGGGCCTGATACTTTAAGTTATGCGGTGGGGTTATAATATATATGGTCAGGGTTTTTAATAGGCGAGATTTAATATATAGTGGGCCCCTGGCCCCATTATCGCTCTAATAATTCTTAAATTTGTGAGATTTTTAGTTTGAAGAATATCAGAAGTAACCACAAACTTACTTTTAAGCTTTAGGATCTAGAATTCCTAAGACTCTGAGAGGGATCTCTATATATGATTTAACTTTGTTGATTATTTTTGATTTTAGGCTAGTTATATGGGGAAAATTGGTTTTGGAGTTTTGATTTGGTTTGGTGGGGAAATCACTTACTTAGATGGATAGCTATAGATATGTATTCCATTGGGAAAATGGAGTCAATGTTTCAAGCAGTCAGATTAGGATCAAGGTCTAAAGGTAAATGTTTACAGGGCAAGAGAGTAGAGTCACTTCAGATCTTCAAGGCTAATGATGAAATGTTTTTTATCGGGATAAAAGAGCAATTAAGGGTTCTTAAATCCGAATTAGGAGTGAAAAGGCAGTCAATCAAAATCAGGGAGTAATTAAGGGTTCCCTAGTTTGGATATCAGTAGAAAACATTTAAATGATAATCAGTCAGAACAAATTGCTTTTAACAAATTCTGAAATACAATTCCTGATTTGTCATTTAGGTTAAGAACACACTCATGAATAGATGAAAAACATAAGAAAATTGACAAGATGACAAGTGAAATACTTCAGTGTAGTGGCCCAACACATGAATCCTGTAATATGATGCTTTATTTCCTGTGATCTAGTCTGCTGACTTGAAATTGATACAAAAACCCTTAACTTCAGAATATTATAACTACAAAAATGTTCAACAATTAATCCACACTCAATACTTCAAATGATGAAGTATTTATACAAAAACTAATACAAAATATCCTAGAATAAACTTAGGATTTTTTTCTTGGAAAATAAATATCTTCATGCAAGACGATAGTGACAACTGCCTAACTAATTGCTAGCTGTCATATTTATTGAAATAAAATAGCTTGTTGTTTTTATTTTGGTTGCAGCTGGACAACTGAGGTGTCCCTCACGCCGGTAGTTTTGTCTTCAATCTGATTTTATCTTCATCCTTTCATTTGATACACTTTAAATGATACATATCCTGATACTCTTTTTATGCCAAAACTGTTTACTACTAATGTAAAAAACAAGAAACTTTGTTTTTACCTTTCATGCTCTGTCATCACTGTAATCTGATCTTATAGTAGATCAGTCAACTTCTCCTAGAACTCAGCTTCTGGAAATTTAATCTTCATAAGCCTTCTGAATTTTTCATCAGCTTTAGTGTATTTTGAAAATTTTGGTTTGTTTATAAATAGGTGTTTTACTTCATGCTGCAAGTAAAACAGATTTTCAAAATTCTGATACAAAACTTTCCCTGTTGGGATTCCCTACAAAGCTGATTTATTTAATTTTTCTTTAGCAAAATCTCTCATCTTTTTGTCATAATCCTCCTGTTTCATCAATTTGTCATTGATTACTAGTGGATTAGGAAAGCCTTTTTGCCTTAAAATATCAAATTTGATCATAAATCTTGTAATTTCCATTTCCATGTTTTGGCACTTTTCCTCTAATTGGTTCATCAAGTTCTTCTTGGATATTTCCTTCCTTACTTCAAGGATGGTCTCTGTTCTATCTGTAATCCCAATTTCATCCAATTCTTGTTTATTTTTTGAATTTAGGAATTTAATAATTTCTAAGGCCTCTTCAGGTTTTTTACCTAGCTCCTCTTTGGTTTTCTGTATTGCTTCTTTTGCCGCTTTAAGTAAATATTTTTGCTCATAAATTACTTGTATAGATGGCCAAGTATCATTGACTGTTTCAATGATATTGGACCATAATTGGTTCTTAACATGTGCCATAGGTTCTTTCAAAGTTAATTCTTTTTCTAATTTCTTGAGCTGTTCATTCAACCTATTGGCCTTTTGCTCTTCATTCTTGGCATTTATTTGTGCAAGTTTTTTTGCATCTTCAAGATTTTTAATTTGCTCCTTTAACCTCTTTATCTCATTGGATTGGATGGACATGTCTTGCATTGCCTTTACCAATTTACTTGACTCATCTGATTGCTGTGCTGTTGTTGCTGAAGACTCAGTGGTAGAAGTTGTTGATGAAATTACTGGGACTACGTTAGCCATTGGAACATTTGGAGCCAGTGTTTCTGCCAAAGTAGATGGCACTTCTGTTGTAACCACATGAATCACAGTGGCAGGGAGTTCTTCTGCTTTGGTGGCTTCTTTTTCTTGGACCAATTTGTCCATCTCAATCTCCATTTCTTTAATCTGGGCTGTCAGCTGCAAAATGAGACTCATCATATCATATTTTTCATTAGAATCTTGCAAAATCTCCTTATCTTGAGGATGCTCAGTGAGAGGAAGTTTCAACTGTTTCTTAAGTGCAACAATACCAACATTCTTCTTTTTAATTAATTCCTCTGTAGCTTTTATGTTTTTAGGATCTTAACCTACCTCAATCACTAATTCCTCCAAGGATTTTATTCTGATATCCTTTGCATATGATGATGCTTTCTCTAGTTTAAGCTGATCTCTTACATTTATCAAAGTATTTTGAAGCTTTTGTGCACTCATTTCCTTAGTATTCATTGTGGAATAAAAAATCTTTCCTTCTTGTTTATGAAATTCAATTTGGTCCAAAGGATGAATATCTTGGACTAGAACTTCAAAATCAACCTTTTTATAATCAGATGATGTTTTTGGAGTTGGTACTGTGGGCTGAAGCACTGTCATCAACATCTTCTTGTTCTTGTAATCAAAGGCTGAAAGCAGTATGTTTTGTATGCTGGGGGTCTGCTTTAAGTACTGAGAATATATTTCATTTTTTATTTCTTCATTTTTAGCTTTAATCTCCTTATATCTTTCCTTGATGTCCATATCCTTTTCTTCTGTTTGCTTTGATGATGGCACTTCTATACTATGATGTTTTTTAATGAATTGTGTATTAGAAGTGGTTGGCTGCTGTTCATTTTCAACTACTGTAGGAGGTACATTATATTTCTCTGGAATCTCTCTGTCAATGACCTCAACTGTCTCTTTTTCTTTGCTTTCAAGATTAATCTTTAGCTTTTTGCTGTATCTGAGTTTCAATTTGGTCTCTGTAGTGGTCTCAGATGTGTAAGACCCTTCTTCTCTGTTTATTTTCATACTTCTGTCTTCCTGAGCTGGAGTCTGCAAAATGTGACTAGTATCACTTTGCTTATCAACCTTTACCAGTTTATTCTCTAACCATTCTGATTGGTTTGAGAATTTCTCAATATCAGGCTTCTTTTCATGAATGTATGGAGTTAATTTATATTTAACTCTCATTTTGCTGATTATACCAAAGGGATCATAATACCAAAGAAAACTAGTGCTGAACTTGAACTCCTGTAACTGATTTTCTGCCTTTGGACCTGCTTCTCTCAACCTGATTTTCCAGTTTAAATTGTGTCTTCTTCTTTGCAGCCAAGAAATTTACAGCATCTGAGTTCAAAATCTGCCTTATATACTCTAGAGCAAATAACCTCATGTGGAGGTATTTTGGCAATCTATAGGGAATCAAGTTTGACCCATAGACTTTGATTTTAATGTGATTTTGGTATAAATACCTATCACCTGTCCTGCTTTGCTCAGATAGTTGCAAAAATTTCTTGATTTCATTGCTGATCCTGGGCAGAACACTATTGTTTAGCAAATTAACCAATGGATGGATGAAAAAAAATGTAAACTCTGAATAAGTAAACTCATTTGACTCATTCCTTATTAAGGAAGTCTAGAATATAACAGATTGTGGATTTCCCTCAACATCCAGCTTCTAAAGAGTTATAGGAAACTTTTCTGACTGAAAATAAAGGAACATGTGGAAAAGAAATGAAGTATACCTAAAGACACCTTCAGTAGGTAGTTTGAATATTTTCTCATGGATGCTATCAGTAATATATTGGGCAAAGTTAAAGATAACTACAGGGGGCTGGTCAGGTACAAAAATGGAAAATAAACCAAATACTGATGCATCAACATGTTCATCTGTGAAATATCTAAGGATAAAAGATAACATCGAAATAATGTGTCTGGTTCTTTTTGAGAATTTAGAAGAGGATTATGGAGGGTTGAGCTTAGGAATTTTCACATAGGATGGCATGAAAGTTTGAAAAATTTGAAATCTCTTGGGAAAATCCAACTTGAAATAAAACTTAGTGAGGGATTCAATTGATAAAGGAACTTCATTAGGCTCAGGCTGTAATTGAAGCATCTGGTTGATAGATTCAGCTGTAATGGTAAACAACACTTCTTTTTCAGAATTGACAATGGCTCTTTGATATGGAGAATAACAATATTGGCATAATCTAATAGCTTCTGGGCATTGGTGAGTGTGAGGGACAACATATTTAGGCAAATTTGATTCCCAAATGAACACCTCATCAGCTTGGTCTAAGGATTTATCTTGGCTCCAATAGTGGAGCTCATTAAGGTTAAACTCTGTCACAGGATGTGTAATTTTGAAATCTACATCTGCCAGGGGAATATGTTCTACATCTACAACAGGATGTTGTAGAGGGTTGATCATAATAATGCCTTTGGAAGCCATTGATAGGTTTGATTAATCAATTTCAATACTTTTAACCTTTAAAACACTGATTTAGGCCTTGTTAAAACACTTCTGTAAGTTTAAACAGTTTACAGAAGGTTTTAGATATAACAGGGTTTCTATCTTTGGTTGCAAAAGGAATAATTATGATCAATCTGACTCAAACTGTATTTTCTATATCAAAAAAGAGTAATTTCCCAAATTTATAGACTCAACAAAAGATATTAAGGGTTTATAGTAGACTTTTCTATGATAAAACAATCTTAGATATCAAAGTATACTTAAGAATTGTAGAAAAGGCTTTTTTGAAGGTCTCAGAGGTTTTCTCAGGTCTGCATATGGCCAATTTCAATCAAAGTTTGATCTAAAACAGGTCAAGGCTTTTAGAAACTGTGGAAAATGCTAAGGGTTTGTATATATGAAGATTTTATGAAGAAAAGGGGTATTCTCTAGGCATACAGGCTTCTAAAGGATTCAATTAACAATATAATTCTTTCAGACTGATGAATGAGTCTCTTTCTTTGAAGAATACCGGTGAAATTTGGATTTTCGCTGTGAAGAAGGGTTTCTGGGGTTGGAAAGCTTTCATAAGCTCTTTCTGATCTTTATATGCACTCTGGTGGCTTCTGCAGTATTGTAGCAATCTATTTCGATGAATTCTCTTTGTTTTTGAGCTAAAACAAAGGCAGAAATGTTCTTTTTTCGGTCTGGAAAGGTTTTATGAGAAGAAAACGGTAACAAAAGGTTCAAATGAATGCATTTAGTTGTTTTTATAAACAATTTGTTGAACAGTGAATGCATTTACTGTAGGTCATTTCAAATATGAGCGATTTGGGCATGGGGGAGGGAATAACCACCAAGCAGTTTTCGCACGGTTGAAAGATGGTAAGCGAGATTGATTAAATAAGTGTGATCAAATGAATTTTGGACACGTGGAGGTGAGAGAAACTATAGAAAAAAATTTTATCGCAAGGTTCGGACTTGTTTAACGTGTGCGCTATCAAATCTGCGATGTGGTATCTCCGCCGTTGGATCTGGGAGATGGGAGCGAACGGTTGAGATCTTGCGATGAAGCAACGGGGTTGAAAGGCGTGGGGCCCGGGATCTCTATGCGGAAGAAGTGTAAAATGTATTAAAATATAATATTTTAATACATAGTTTGAAATTAAATATGATAGGCAGGTTTAATGTTTTATATAACGAATGAAATGGATATAAATGTAACGTTAACATAGGCGGGGTTAATATAAAATAGGAATAGTTTTAACCTATGGGAGCGGGAATATATATCACGTGGGGAAATAAGACATAGGCTAAAAACTAAAATATGGGTGGGAATAATATTAAAATGATTTTAATATAATACGGGCTTAAAGGTGAAATATAGAATTTAATATATAAAGTTAATGTGTTAATAATGAAGTGCGATAAGGGAGAAAAATAAACTAAGTCTAATGTAAAACATAATAAAGGGATAAATTGTTTGAGAGTCCTGATATTATTCTTTTACATTTAAACTTAGGATAAAATGTTTTTTTGGTTTTTGGATATTTTTGGGGTAAAAAGGGAATTGGTCAAAGGTTTTTTACTTTCCCTAAGTATAATGAGTTTTACACCTAGAAAAAGGGGATTTTTGTAAGTGAAACTGAATGATGATGGGAGAAGGAAAAATGAAGGGGAAGAATGAAAATACAGGGTTTAAGTATTTTCACAAGGGGATGATTTTGAAGGGAGTTAGTGACTGAATGACCAATTTATGCTTATCCATGATTGTAAAAATTGCTTCTGCGTACCCATATGTTACCCTAACATTTTTTTTTCGTTTATCTGGATGAATTTCAGCTTGCAAACCCTTGTTCATTTTTCTTTTAAAAAATCAAACTATCTAATTCTATCCTTGTTTCTTTCAAGGGCTCAGATTAAGCTATTGAGCTCCTTATTATTCTCTACCTAACTACTGCTCTGACAAGATTAAATTGTTTGGCCATATCTTTATTCTCTATCTAATAAAATGAAATTTAAAGCATGAAAAAGTCAAGATTAAGCTATTTGACTTATCATGGATTATGACATTTTGAACAAGATGCACATAATCTTTATTTTTACAGTAAAAGTAAATAGTAGTGGCATTTTGATTTGCATCACTTTCATGTTTTATTTTTATCGCTTTTTTGTTTGGGGTCCATTTTTCTATTCTTTTTGATCTTTTTCTTTCAAGTCCTTTGATTTTTCTTTTAGGACTTTTACCCTCTTTACATTTTTTCATTTTTAATATGGGAAAACAATTTTGTAGAAAGAAAAGTATGTACATATTACAAGACCGATCAAAGTCAATTCAACCATTATGAATCCTATTATTATAGGACCCTAACAGGCCCAAGATATATCATATGCGGGGAAACGATACCATGTATTAAATTTAAAATAAAGGGTTGGGGATAATATATATAAAGGAATTAATTAAATATGGGATTTACATGTATTTAAGGAAATTAATACATAAAGTTAAATGTTAATAATGAAATATAATGCGGGCGGTTAAATACACTAAGTTTAACATAAAAACTGATATCGGGAAAGAATTTCTTCAATGCGGGACTCGACATATCACCTTTTAAAGAAATACTTAGGATAAAGGTACTTTTTGGTTATTTTTGTGAATGAAATGGAAATTAAATAAAGGGATTTTACTTTTCAAAAGGAAAATGTGCATTTTAACTTAGGAAAATGGATTTTTTGTGGGGGGAAAAGAGTGAAGTAAGGGGAAAGAGTAAAAATGAAGGGGAGGGGGTATTTTTATAAGGGAAATGGATTTAGAGGGAAATTATTAAGTATGAGATGATCAATTTCTGCTATCCATGCCTTGTGAAAAGTGCTTCTACCTACCCATCAACTACCCTAACATTTTTTCTTCATTTCTGTGGGTGCTTTTGAGCTTGCATACCCTTATTCATATTTCTTTTAATAACAAAATATCTAATTCTAACCTTATTACTTCCAAGGGCTCATATTAAACTGTTGAGCTCCTTATTTATTCTCTACCTAATTACTGATCTGCCAAGATTAAACAGTTTGGATAGATCTTTATTCTCTATCTATCAACATGAAATTTAAAGCATGAAAGGTCAAGATTAAGCAGTTTTCCCTTCATGGATTGTGGCATTTTTGACAAGCTGCACACAATATTATTTTGCAATAAAAAGAAACAAGTAGTGGCATTTGAATTTGCATCACTTTCATGATCTATTTTTATCTCTTTTTTGTTTGGGTTTCTTTTTTTATATTCTTTTTGATCTTTTTTCTTTCAGTCCTTTTATTTTTCTTTTAGGAATTTTACCCTCTTTACATTTTTTAATTTTTTCAATATGGGAAAATAATTTTGCAGAAAGCAAAGTATGTACATATTACAAGACTAATCAAAGTCAATTCAAAATTATGAATCCTATTATTATAGGACCCTAACACCAATGAAAACACATAACTAGAGAAGCACATGTATATACCATACATCCAAAAATCAGCAAGGAAATGACACATGCAACTTGTTTCCTACAAAGGATCACTGTTGTACCTTCTGATCCAAATTTTCCCTTGTGTTTCCTTACTTTCCTTTGCCTTCTTTCGCCAATCCTAGTGAATTCTAAATTGCTCCAAGAATGCTCCAAGAATTCTCTAAGTGTGCAAAAGTATGAGAGAATGAAGTAGAGTTCCACCACAAAATTGTCAAAAAATTAGCAATTGTTTCTTTGAAGCCTTTTTATCATTGAAGCCTCTACTTTCTTCATTTTCCTTGATTTTTCCTCTAATTTCCCTTCAAAGAAGATTTGAGTCTCTTCACCTTCCCTTTCTCTTATTTTCATAATTAAATGCCATTTATTTCCTCTTGCCTTTTCCAATGTATTTGTCAATTTCCATAGCCATTATTAATCCACAGGTGATGCTAACTATAATGTTTTCCCACCATTCAACTTGTAATATGTGTCCCTTGACCTTGGTCTTATTTTATTTACATGGAAAACCAACTAGGGGATGTTACACTCGAATTGAAATCTCTTTTATAATGTCTTGCTTTAGTGCATTTCCAACATCTTCTCATCTACTTTCCAGGAGACTTGGATCTTCCTTTTGATCTAGATCTTCCTTTAGAGAATTTAAATTTACCTCTATCCTTTGGTCAATGTCTCATTTAAAGTGAATCTTTGGCTAATCCTTTCATTTTCCTTCACCTCATATCCTTTAATAACAAATTTTCCATCACATGATCAAGAGTTAGTATGGTCATATTACTCCTTATAGCCATGACTAGACTATCCCAAGGATTCAACAAAGAGCATATAAGACTGATACCTTTTTATTCTTCTTTAATGGATATATTCACACTTAATAACTAATTTACTATATTTTTAAATGCATGAAGTTGTAATGTGACAAATAACCCTCTCTCATCCTCATAAGGTAGAGTTTCTTTCAAAGAAACAACCTATTTACTTGATTTCTATTGGTATAAATTTCTTGATTTATCCCATAGTTTCTTGATAGTGTCTTCCCACAATATATTCATCAATAAAAAATCTACAAGACAAAGTCAAATTTTACTCCTCTCCTTTCTTTCAAGTTTCTCCCAGTCCTCCATTATTGTTCTAGTTAGAGGGGTTCTCGGATGCACAATGGCCCCCTATTATCAATCTACGATGAGATCCTCCCTTTTAAGCTCCAAAAACTCAAAATTACAGACATTAAACTTCTCATCTCAATTCTTGTACTATTATCCATTTTTCTTTCTCAATTTCTATCCCAAGGCTCCCATTCAAATAGGTTTATCTCCAATCTTGAACAAGAATTACAGATCAAGGTAAAAATTCTCAATATTTGACAATACAGACACTCCTCTATGAAAAAATGATTGATACTGAAAGAAATGGATTTAATACCAATTATTGGGCTTAAGGAACTTAATTCTGGGTATAGATGCAAAAATTCCAAATACAGAAACAACTAGACATCTAAACTAGACTATAAGTTCAATTAACATAAACCTTTAAATTTCATAAGAGAACTTAAAGATAAAAAAAATAAACAATGGCACACCATAAATAATTACTCAATACACATATATTTTACTCTAGAAGCACAAAGGGTTAGATCAATTTGTTGACATTCACTATTGAGAGGTCACAGGTTCAATTCTCTTAATACTCTCACGGTCAAGCTCCATGGTTGGGCCGGCATTGTTGGGTGTGTGCATGGGTTTTGCACATGGGTTTGGGCATGATGGTTTTCTGCCCATGGTATTTTGTAGATCCGGTCAAGGGAAATATGGTTATGTTCTAATCCAGGGTTAATGGATTGAGGTTTATGAATGCTTCAACATGTATATATATGTATTATAACATTGAAAGGAACATAATGAAAAATCAATCTAGTAGTCCCGGTTTTGGGATCCATGGGAAAATATCTATGTATATTTGTTTTATGTTCTCTCTATTATTTATTTTTCTACTTTAAGAATTCGTTTGTAGTTAATTTCTGCACAGGGTTAAAACCTACATACATGAAGTGATCCCTTCTGGTGGAACTTCCTGGCACAAATATTTCGTGGATGTAACAATCATCTTATATTGTCAATTGAATAATACAACCAATTACAAAGAATGTTGACCTTAGTCCACACTTAAGGCTGATGCATTCATCATACATCATTATCCTGCATCAACCTTACATCATGCTCTATTTAAAGGCATAGAAAAATCATAATTCAAAGCATGTCAAATCAATATAGGTAGTTGAATGTTATTGGATATCCATAATTTTTTCCCCACTATAGTCAATTTCCTTTCAACCACAATCAAACACCAATGTAAAAAGGTTTTTCATGTGCATCTGATTGTGATCCCCTTGATTGCTCTAGTCAACTGTCAACTTTTATCGGCTACTCAACTTCCCATCGAATTTCACTGAGCTAATTTCTCTTTCAGCTTAATTATTGATCTCTTGACTCGACTATCGTCTTTTTTCCCCTGGTTTATTGTCCCAACTAGACTTGTTGAGGTTCATTCTTAGACATCTTACTCAAAAAAACCATTTATTGACTGAAATCTACATGAAAAATATTACCTACAGAGAGTACAACACCTCAACAAGGGGTGGGTTAAAATTATAACCTTTGGTAACCATGATCCTTAATGTTGCTAACAAATTCCTTGAAATAAGATTTGATCCATAATGTTGTTTTCTCCCCTCTTTCACCCCCACGAGTGCCTCTCTATTCTTCTTGCATGTTTGTTCTTCTCTATGATATTTGTTCTATGTTCTCTTCTATGCTCTTGCACCACCGCTATTGTTCTCTCAATCATAAAATGCCGTTAATGATCATTTCGATTCCTTCCCTTGGGCCATGTGGTATTTCCCATAACTCTGGATCGGTTTGGTGCCACTTCCCTGATTCTTCTCATAACTGCTTGTAGTTAGGTAGCTCAACCACTAGATCTTAAATCAAAACAAATAATTTAGTGCCAAATAAGAAACTTCTTTAAATCCCTCTTGTTGGCTTTCCTCCTTCTCATGCCTTCTCATGGTCTGTATCAAGGCTCGACATTTTTATTATTTGTTATTAAAATATAATTACATTTGCTGTGGATATTTTAACTCATTTACATTTAGTTTCCTATACACGCACCACTAACATTGTTATGAAACTAGCTCACAAAACAGAAGAAAAGATAGATCAACGCCTTAGAAATCAACCTCTTCGAGGGGGAAACCACCTTTACATTACATAAATGAATAATTCTTGGATGATACAAATGACAAAACATCCTTTCTATATATAGGAGTCCATGGTGTCACAAAATAATCCTAGCCGACCTAACGATAATAATGTAAGGGCACAAAAATAACAATAGTGGGCTTTTATGGGGCATAATAATAACAATATGGGGACTACAGGAGTACAACAATAACAATAAGGGGGCTATAATAACAACAATAAGGGACTACACTAGTAATATAGGGGCCTAACATGCCTCACTCCTTCAAAAAAGTGTTGTCCTCAATGCTTGAGTAGATCTGGATGCTTTTATATAAATTTCTCATCCTCCCATGTGGAATCTTTAGTGGGTAAGTTCTTCCACTTGATGAGATACATTGAAATTGATCGATTTTGTAGCTGTCGAGTTCTTGTTTCTGTGACTACTTCATGTTTCAATATGATTTTTCCTTCCTCATAAAGTTTTGGAAATGTTGTCTAACTAGAAGTTTATCACATATAACCTTCTTTAATCCTGAAACATGGAAAATTAGGTACACTTGAGAAGAAGCAGGAAGCTCCAATTTGTATGCCATAGTACCAATATTTTGCAACACCTTGTAATGAACATAGTACTTTGGCGATAATTTATTATCCTTCTTAGCTTGCTTGAGGGACATTTTTTTGTATGATTGTAGCCGTAAAAGCACCTAGTCTCCTACATCAAAACTTCTCTCACTGCGATGTTGATCTGCTTGTTGTTTCATTTGATTTTGTGCCAAATTTAGGTTATATTTCAAGATTTGGAGAACCTTAGAATTTTATCTTAAATATGATGTGATGGACGGTGGATGATATCCATAAACTGCCATAAATGGGGTCATTTTTGCTGTAGTATGGAAGGAAGTGTTATACCACCATTCAGCCAGAGGTAACCACTTGACCCATTGTGCTTGTTTATCAGATACAAAACAACGAAGATATCCTTCCAAACATTTTCTCGATATCTCAGTTTTCCCATCGGATTGAAGATGATAAGATGAGCTATGAGTTAGTTGAGTACCCAAACAAGAAAATAATTCCGTCCAAAAATTTCCAGTGAAATGGGATCTCTGTCGCTTACAATAATCTTTGGGCTTCCATGTAGTTTTTGAATTGTTTCCATAAATGCAGTAGCAATTGTACTTGATTTAAATGGATGAGATAATGCACAAAAGTGTGCATACTTGGTAAGTCTATCAACTGCCACCATGATGACACTCTTTCCTTTGGACTTAGGTAAAAATATGATAAAATCCATTGAAACCTCCTCCCAATGTTGAATTGGAATGGATAAAGGTTGTAGCAGACCCAGGGTATTAATAATCTCAAATTTATTTTGTTGGAAAACCAAAAATTCCACCACAAAATTTTGAATATGAGATTTAAGGCCATCCCAAAAAAATTATTTCTTCACCCTATGGTAGGTTTCTAAAAATCTTGAGTGTCCTCCGAAGGGAGAGGTGTGCAATTCCAAAAGAATCTTTTGTTTTAGTTGTGAATTATTAGAAAGATATAAGCTATATTTGCACCATAAGGAATCATTTTTCCAACTAAATGTATCATATGTACTGGGATCTTGCTGACACTTTTGAATGAGTGTCCACACTTCTTCATCATTCTTCCATTCCTCCCTTGCTTCGGTTATCCAATCTGGTTGGATACTAAAAATGGCACAAATCAATGCTTCCACCTCCTCATCCTTTCTTGAGAGTGCATCTGCAACAAAATTTCGCTTCCCTTTTTTGTATATGATTTCAAAGTCATAACCCAACATCTTTGTGACCCATTTTTGTTGATCTTCTAAATATAGTCTTTGTTCCAAAAAGTATTTAAGAATATAATGATCATTATTTACCTTGAAGTGTCTTCCCATTAGGTAAGGTCACCATTTCTTTAGTTCATGTAGTATAACCAACATTTCCTTCTCATAATTAACTTTTTGTAAATAATTTCCTTTCATTAGACGAATTTCAAAAGCAATGGGTCTTCCTTCTTGCATTAAAACAACATCAATTCCATTTCCTGAGGCATCACATTCCACAATAAAGATTTTTGTGAAGTCTGGCGTAGCTAAGACTAGTGCTAGGCACATTACCTCTTTAAGATGTTCAAAGGCCTTAGTTGCTTCATGAGTCCATGAAAATTCATATTTCTTCAATAATGTTGTTAGAGGTGCTGCTATTCTCCCATAATTCTTAACAAACTTGCGATAATACCCTATTAACCCGAGAAATACTCGCAACTGCTTTATGGTTGTGGGGAATTTCCATTCCTTAATGGATTTAATTTTGTTAGGGTCTACCTTAACACCCTCCTGAGATCAAATATGACCCAGATATTCCACCTCTTGTACTCCAAAGAAAAATTTGGAGGTTTTTGCATATAATTGTTTCTCCTCCAATATTTTGAGCACCCCGTCAACATGTTGAACATGATCCTTCCAAGACCTGCTATAGATTAGTATATCATCAAAAAATACTAACACAAATTTTCTAAGGAAGGGTTTGAAAATGGAATTCATCAACCCTTGAAATGTAGAAGGTGAATTGGTAAGGCCAAAAGGCATGACCAAAAATTCATAATGACCCTCATGAGTTCAAAATGTTGTTTTTGCAATATCTTTAGTCTTCATTCTAATTTGTTGATATCATGAATAAAGATCCAACTTGGTAAAATAAATTTCTCCATGTAATTAATCCAATAATTCATCAATCACAGGAATGGGAAATTTATCTTTAATAGTAGCTTATTTAGGTCCCTATAATCTGGAAACATGCGCCATGATCCATCCTTCTTGTGCACCAATAATACTAGAGGAGAGAAGGAACTTTGACTAGATTGAATTATACCAGCCTCTAACATTTATGAAATCATATGTTCAATTACACTCTTTTGGACATAAGGATATATGTAAGGCCTCATGTTTGGAGGAAAACTTCCTAGAATCAAATGAATAGCATGATCATGATCACGAATAGGTGGGAGTCCTTTGGGAGTTTCAAACACCTTGGAATGATTGTCCAAGAATTTTTGGAGATTTGGAGAAATATATGATTTTGATGTTGTAACTTCTAGTGAGCATAGTTGTGCAATTACGCCTCGTTGTTATTTCTTTAGAATATTTTTCATGACATTAGAGCTTATTATCTTTCCCAGCTTCCCTGTGATACCCCGTAATTCAACTTCCTTTCCTTTCGATTTTTTTTTTCAAGAAAAGTAAGTTGAAAATTAAAAGCTACCTTCCACAAAGATTGTAACCATTGTACTCCTAGTACAACATAAACACCTCCCATTGTAATGGCAAGCAATGGACTATTAAATACATATTCCCCCATGGTTAGCTTGATATTATGGCATTTTCCAGAGAAATTTATAGTTCCTCCATTTGCAACCATCACTTGACACTCTAGTGTTGAGTATAGAAAGCAATTCAATTCCTTGGCTACCTTACGATGAATAAAATTATGGGTACTACCTGAATCAATCAACACTATTAAATTTTTCTTCTTGATATGTCCATCTATCTTGAGAGTTCGAGGAGTGGTAATTCCTACCAATGCATTGCAGGATATGGTTGAACTCATTTCTTCTTTCTCTAGGGTTGGTTCTTGGTGTATATCCTCTTCTTTTGAATTTTCTTCCTCCTCTTCAAAATATATGTAAAATAATTTCTTCTCAACACACTTATGACCTTTAGTGTATTTTCTATCAGAACTATAGCAATGCCCTTTTGCCATTTTTTCTTCCAATTTTTGTGGTGTCAACCTTGTAGGTTGTGGAAGTCTAGGAGTATCAACACTTCCATCTTTATAGATGTGAGTGGTAGGATTCATTATCGCCATAATTTTACTTACAATTTTTCTTGCAAAACTAAATTCCTTCTCCAATGAATGAGGTTCCCAAAGGCGAACCTCATGTTGGATGTTATCCTTTAAAGTCCCCATGAAGATATAAATCTTGTGTACCTCTAGAATATCAGTTACCCATATATTCAATTTGTGGAATTCCTCAATTTTCTCCACCATTGAACCCTTTTGCTTGAGATTTATCAATTGGCTAAAGAAGTTGTTGCTCTTTCTATCTTCATAATGTGCTATCATTTCCTTCGTAAAAATTGACCAAGTGAATTTTTTTTACGAGAGAAAAGCCATCGATACCATACAAATGTATTTTGTTCTAAATATAAAGTTGCAATGCGTAACTTTTGTGTGTTTTGCACATTATGGAGATCAAAATTTTGCTCCATCTGTAGTATCCATGTTACGAGATCCTTGCCGTCAAAATTCCTCATATCTATCTTTGGAATATGGTGGGTCTTCAATCCAACATTAAATTTTACGAAATCACAATTAACATTTATTTTGTTTTCATCATTAGTTTCCTCTACTACCTTTTCGCCATTAGGAATAATTTCTTGTATCAACTTTGTCAAACCTTCCATGTCTGCTTTTAGATTATTCTTCATGTCTTCCATGTTTCCTTTCATTTTTTCATCGATCTTAGCTTCCATGCCATCCATCTTAGCTTCCATTCCATCCATCTTAGCTTCCATGCCATTCTTCAAACCATCCATCTCAGCTTCCATGCCTTTCTTCAAACCATCCATCTTAGCTTCCATGCCTTTCTTCAAACCATCCATCTTAGCTTCCACAGCTTTCTTCAAAGCTTCCATTTCATATTTTTTTACTCTTTACGAGAGAGAAATTTGTTGCACTTGGTCTTGTAATTTTGATATATCATGCTGCACTTCTTCCTCTTCATGAGTCATAGTAGATCCTTTTGAGGGCTTAATGGGTGTTGAATTATTTTTAGGGGGTATTTTAGAACCCAATAATGATATCTATGCTTCAATATGCCCTTGGAATCACTTAAAACTGATTTTTGAAACAAGACTTATGCAATTTGAAAAAAAAAATACACCTTTTTCTTGCTTTTGAGGAGCTCGATATTGAAAATGATGTATCTCTTTAATTTCAGACCCTGAGATTTTATCTTTGGTCCTTTAGTAGCCCTTTGAATCTTCTTCCAATGCCATAGGTCTAACCTGATTTGGATTCTTCAAGGCAAAGTTATGCCCAATCTCCCACAATGACCTAATTATGGACTAATTTAGTAGAATGATATTGTACGACGTTCCATGTGTCACTGTTTCCTCCTTCGGATCTGAAATAGATACACAGGAAACTATATTCTGTGTAATTTCGACCAATTTTTACAGAATTCCAATCTAATGTTCAAAGAGAGAGTTATGAATATTTTACCAAGGTCACCTCTTTGAGATGAAATTCGAGAGCTTGCAAAAACCCTAACTTCCACGAATCATATCTCCGAAAATAGTGTGAACCAAGATCTAAAATTTTTACATGAATTTCTTCAGAATTTCTTCGCAAATGGGTTTTTTTAGCTTCTGAACCTTCGTAGAAAATTTTTTATAGAAAAAATTCCACAATGATCTGTTTGAAGTAGCGAAACCCTAGAATCCAAAGCTTTGATACCAAATGTTATGAAACCATTTCACAAATTAGAAGAAAATATAGATCAATGCCTTATAAATTAGCCTCTTTGAGGGGGAAACCTCCTTTACATTACATAAATGAACAATTCTTGGATGATACAAATGAAAAAACCTCCTTTATATATATAGGAGTCCATGGGGTCACAATATAATCCTAGCTGACCTAAAAATAATAATGTAAGGGAAAAACAATAACAATAGTGGGATTTTATGGGGCACAATAATAAAAATATGGGGACTACAGGGGTACAAAAATAACAATAAGGGGGCTACACTAACAACAATAAGGGGCTACACTAGTAGTATAATATAGGGACCTAACGAACATGATTAATTACAATTACAATATTATAGGGGGATTAAAGGTAGGGGCGTTACAATATATGTCTTTCAAATTTAGTTGCACACTAGTAGACAACATCTATAAAATCAAAAGCATCAAGAATGCCGTCTACTTTGGTAATTCAAGGAACCTAGAATTTTTTTAGTTCTTCCTTCTTCTAGCAAGTTGGAGTACCATTATATGCTATAGAGCAATGGAAGTCTATGTTCTCTTTTTTGAGTGTATTAGCAGTGTCTCCACAACGGGGCATGTGTTTCAATCCTTCATTTTGCGAATTTTGATAGAACCAACATTAATATACCTTTAATCGTAATTAATGACAAAATTACATTGAATGTTACTTGGTACATCACTAACCTGGCATAATATTTTGTGTCAAATTACTGATCAACTACTATCATAACACTTGTGTAGTATTTCAAGGAAAACTATGCCATTGTAATGTCATCTTAATTTTCCTCTTTGGAATTTTATTAATTAAAATTGTTTCATGACTATGCATGGATATTTTTATTTTTTGATATATTGATCACCATGATGTAGAAATACCATGGTGTTGTATTTCTTTTTACTTTTGTAGTTAATAAAATGATGATAAACAAGATCAATTAATTGTACAATTAACTTTTACCATATACAACCATTCATTAGTTTTTACCATTTGTGATTTATGATATTCACCTATGGTTTTTTCATAACCCATGGTATTTGAAATATTGAAAGTTCATGAATCTTGGTCAAAAGGCACACATAAATAATATAGATACGGGCCTTTACCATTTTAAAAGCCACGAAGTTTCTCATGATGTATTTTTAAGACATTTTTCCCGTTTAATAAAAATAATTAATCTCTTTTCATATTATTTTTTCCTCTACACTATTTTTTTATGCACTTGTAATGTATTATATTGTCGATATTTAGTCTTTTTCCTCCCGAAACCGAGATCATTGGTATCATAGCAATTTTATCCTTGTCATTTATTAACACATGTCCCCAATGAGTTCAGGTTAAATCGAGTTGAATATGGAGCTAGTTTCAGTGGAGGAAACTACTCTTGTCATCCCAAGTAGCCTCACATAACATGCGAGAAGAGGAGTGATGGAGATATATATCCTATCAACTTGGTTCTCAAATAATAACTCACACAACAAAGGAATGAGATGATAGACAATTTCACCTGGATCCTTTGAAGACTACCAACAATGGTTGAGTCACCTTAACCAAGCGACAATTTTGGAAGTGCACCACCATTCAAGGTACAAGTTAACTTTGATTTCCCCTTATTCATAGGCCAAATAGATTTATATGATTTGGATAAATGGTTCAATTTATTAGAGGGATATTGTTGTGTCCAAAAAAAAATGAGAGTGAGGAGATCACCTTTTTGCTCCTAAAGGCCCTTATCCATGTCAACTATTGGTGGGGAGGTTACTGGGGGAGACACAATGAATATGAGTTTGGGATTTTCAATGTAGGGCACACTTGGATTGCTTTCATTGATTCCCTCAAGGATGAATTATACCTTATATGGGACTATGATGACCAATACATGAGATGGAAAATTTTGTGACAAGAGAGAGACCGGAAAATGTTAGAGTACACCAATATTTTCCATACTGTGTGCTCAAAGTGGGATACCAATGACTTTGAGTGGCACCTAGTTTTGAATTATCATAGTGGCCTACAAAGAGACATCCAAATGAAGATGGATTTCTTATACATATACTTACGAGGAGCATCTTATCTATATGTTTCTAAACTTGAGTATAAATTGAACCAACATAATAAGTGGGAGTTTGGTTATGCAAATATACTACAACAAAAGCCCAAAAAAGAGGCCTTAACTCACAAAAAAAGGTACAAAGAAAGAAGATACAACCTCAAGATAACCAACCCAAGTCACAAGAAAATAGGAACACTATAAAGTGGTGTGAGTTCCATTAAATCCCATGACACAAAAATGATGGATGCCATTTGAAAAAATTATTGTTGGTTGAGCTTAAAGGGATAAAAGTAGACTTTGTATTAGATTCTGATTTATAATAGAATAAAGGAAAGTTGATCATCAATGCAAAACCCAACGTTACCATTGAAATTGTGAAAGATCCAAATAGAAGCGTCAAAGGAGCACGAGTGTTATAGCATCATTTCTCACCTTCATATGATTCATGATTGCTTTGATGGTTTTGGGCACCCATTCCTACAAACTTGGACAAATTCACTTAAAAGCAGTGTAAAAATCCCCATACGCGACTATGCCCATACTTTTCCGCGTGTATACGCGAGTCCAGCTGCACTTTTCCGCGTATGCCATTAAAATTATGAAAAAATATATAAAAATTCCCTATTTTCGGGCTGGGTTGATGGTTACTCAGGTAGTTCAACCACCCCAGCACGTGGCCAACTGTTTCCAGCTGTTGAAACTACTTGGAGGGAGTATAAAAACCCCTCATGTGTATGGCCTAAGGGAGAGAGAGAATTATTGATATTATACTCTGTTGGTATTCCCTATCCAAGTATGATTCCCCGTGCCTCCTGCACTTTCCCAGTTCATTATAGGAAACCCTTGTTTCCTTGAGATGCTCATCTCCCTATATGTCATCTCGTATGCACCAGTTTGGAAGGAGTCTTAGCGAGGCAAGGGCGGGACGGATCCGGACGACAGTCTGCTCGAAGATCGTGGAAGGATTCAGGTGATCTCTCCACTCGTTACTTTTGTACATGCTATTTATAATACAGAAGTACCATCTTGTTCCCGAAATATACGTGTTAGTGTCTACTTACATATATGAGAAAATTGTTATTTAAGCATTCATTATGATTTATCTGATGTTTTATATGAATTTCACTAACATTTAGAGTAGATATATGCTGTACAACCAGTTCTTTGTGCTTGTTTCTTCTTGTCTTTCAGGTTAAGAAGGAAGGACGGTTGCTGGGGGTTTGGACCCTGCGGGATCTGCTTCAACCGTAGGACCTACGGGTAACTTCCTCGATCTACTCTATTTAGTTTTTTCTGAACATGCATGGTTGTGTGAGTCCTTCTTAAGTAGCATGCCCTTGCTCTGTGGAGGTTGTAACCCAACGAACCCCTAGGGTGATTTTCCCCGAAACAGAACTGGCGACTCCGCTGGGGATCACATTCTTGTGACTCCCCTGTTGGGTGGTTTCAGCTGTTTGATAGGTTGCCGACAGTTTTAACTTTCATTTGCAGTCCAGTTTACTTTTTCTCAGTCAGTCTGAAGTCCTGGTTTCTTATCCAGGCTTGATCCTTTTTGTTTTTTCATTATTTACCTTTGTATACGCGCTTTTTTCTGCACACAGTCGCGTATACACGCAAGTTTGTCTAAAGGGAGTCGCGTATACGCGAGTTTCCTTTAGCACAGTCGCGTATGCACGCTTGTTGCTAAACTGTGAAGTAGCGTATACCTAGGCAGATTTTGAATTTTTGGATTTCTTGACTTTTTGGTCCTTTCTGGCTATGGAGACCTGTCCCTACAGTGTCCTTGCACTCTCTGGATTGTGAAGAAGGTGGTATTTTGTCTTTTCTCTCTTTCGTTTGATTGAAAACTAGTCTTTTTGGCAAAGTGTTGTTTCTGGTGCTGGCACTTCTGGCTTGAGTACCAAGATAGCTTTCTGAGCATTCTTGGCTGTTCTGCTTTATCAGAACAGAGAGCTCCTGCTCATTTAATCTTTCCTGTCTTTGTGTTTTTCTTGGCACTACGATTTTTTCTCATTTATTGATTGGTTTTCTTGATTTCAGTAGGCTAGGTCTTGTTGCAACTTTTGAAGAGTTTTTCTTGCTTCTTCGAAGTTTTTGTTTGCGGCAAGTTTATACTATTCTTCTAGGCTGAGTGGCTGAGTTTTCTTGTCTTCTTTTGCTCTTATTGATCTTGCTACTAGTTAGCTTTATAAGGTTTGGAGCATTGTTGAAGTTTGTGCTTGAAATTCAGTCTTGTTTGGTTTGGGTTTTGATAGTTTTGCTTGGTCTTTTCAAGCTCTTTCTTTATAAAACTAAAAAGCTCAAAAAACATTTGCTTTGCTTTTTGTTTTTGCATTTCAAAGGCTCAAAAAACATTTTGTCTTGTTATTTGCTTTTGTTGTTGCATTTTCATTTTCGTTTTGCTATATCTTTTGAAGCTTTTGTGAGGTTTCTTGCTTTCGGTTTTTGGCTTGATAATTGGAAGGGAGTTGTCATTCATTTCTTCTTCTTGTTTTTAAGCATCTTTGGTGTCTTCATATTAAGAGTTCTTGATTTCGGGAACTAGCTTTCTGGACAACCAAGACAAGTTAAAACTGAAGGACTTTTTGGGAAATTTCACTTTGCTTTAGGAGATTTGCATCTTAGGATTTGCATGCTTGTAGTGATTTGCATTAGGTGCATTTAAACATTTAGTCAATTTCATAGTTTTTGTGAGTGTGAGTTTGCTATTTGAAAAGAAAAATACAATTTTTAATCTCGTAGAACCCGTGTAGAGATTGATTTTCATCGAAAGACAATAACTGCATCTGCATGTAGTTAAGTTTTTATTAATTTCTTTATGCGTCAAAAACATCATAAGTTTCATCTCCATATCCTTGTGACTTAACATAACAGCCCATTAAAATAAGCGCTATAATTTAAAATCAACTACCAAGTTTTCTAAGTGTCATACACCAACTACCTAGGTTGTAGGGCCTTGGATTAGGTGAGTGGAGAGTTAACTCTCCAAGGCCGCTCAAACAAAACATAGAAGTTGATTAATTGAGCGAAATCCAACTCCGTTAGGTGGACCGGGAAAGCTCTCCTCCAGAGAGTCAAACGCGAGGGGAAGTGAAGGCTGAGAAGAGGGATACGCCCTCTCTGATTAGCTGAATTTGACCTCAAGACCGTTCCGCCCGGCTTCTGACACGGATTGGTGCCCATAATTGCCACTCCTAGGTTCCACACGGAGTATTGCAGAGGGAATACTCGTGGTACAGAAGTGACCAGTCGCATCACTTCGGCGATGTACAGAGTGCCCTTATAAGCTGATGTGAGCAATAAAGTGCATCGTTAGGAGGGTCGGCGTACTTGTTTGATACTTATTAGTTGTTGCAGGCCCTAATTATCCTAGGCTACTTTCGGGAGGTCCCCATATTTCCACTTTCTGTATTTTGGTGTCGGGGTCCTGTCCGGAGCGGAAATGTGGAGGATGTTTGTGATGCTTGATTGTATCTCAGGGATTTTTCTTATAGTGAGTGCTCTTTGCTCCTAGCTTGCCTAGCTTTTCACTTTTTTGAGTCTAATTTAAAATCTATAAAAGTGGCTGATCAAGCACCTCGTCGATCGAGGAGAATCTGGGGGTTATCTCCCGAGAGTCCAGAGCCTTCTTCGAGAAGGCGTAGGAGTGATTTAGCAGGTGGTTACCACCCTGTGACGTCTGACGCAGTGGAGAGAGATCCTCCACAAAGGTCTGAAGGTTTCATAGCTGATTCTGGTGTCGGTTCCGAGAGGAGCGTTCCGCTCACCTCGCGAGTTTTGTTTCCTCGGGAAGAAGATTTTCAAATTGAAGACGTACCTGAGCCTCCTGCGACAGGTCCATCTCCTCTTCCTCCTGACTATCTGTTCGTTGTTCAGTACATCGGACCTGAGTCTGAGAGACCGGAAGATCTTCTGTATCATTCATATCTTTCGATGGCCACGACTGGGAACGCGGCCTCTGCCGTGAGTGCTGTAGGCATTCAGACCCCTGCTTCTGTTGAAGGAGGGGGCACTATTGCTTTATCTTCGATTGCTTCTAGTGCTGCTGTGTTTGGCTCTGGTTTCACCCAAGCACATGCTTCTCATTCTGGTCCCTTCTGTTCAGGGATGCCCTCTAGTGGGAATCCCTCTTTTTCCTTTTCCGCTGCTGCAGCTGGATCTACACCCATGTCTTCTATGGCTAGTGGATCAGCTTCTTTTTAGGGTTTCCCCTTTGGAACTGGGCACATTCCTAGTTCCAATCCTTCTTTAGGGTCCTTTCCGTTTACGTCCCAGACCCAGAGTTTCAACCCTTGGTCTGGGGGGCAAAGTTCGACTACTTTTACGGGGTGGAATCCTGTGTTTACTACAGCGGGGGCAGGGAATCAGTTTTACGCAGGTCATCAAGGGAATGCTTCTTTCCCTTCGTCGAGTGCTTACCAGACCTTTTCTCCTCTTTCTAATGCCTGGAACCCTTATCAAGGGCTCTCCTCTTCATTCAATACTTCAGCGGGGGGAACTGGTCTGGGCTTTGGTAACTCTGCGTTGGGAGGAGGTTCTTCTCCTTTTTCTACGAGTCCTTTCTGGCAACCTGGTGCCTTATCAAATCCAGGCTATTCTTTTCAGAATTTTGGGAATCCATCCCATCAAGGATGGAATCCTCAGGCTCCGCCTCACTTACCTTTTCTGGCAACGTTAAACTTGCCAGATCTGTCGAAGTTGACTAATGATCCGATTCGTTATAGTCCGGGGTGGCCTCCGGTCCCGACCAAACTTCCTTCAGATATTCCAAAATTTGAAGGTAAGAATGGGGAGGATCCGGCTGACCACATCACCACTTTCCACTTATGGTGTTCTTCGAACTCCCTGATCGATGATTCGATTAGGTTGAGATTATTTCAACGCACCCTAATTGGAAACGCTGCCAAATGGTATATCGAGTTAACTGGGGGCAGTTTTGCTACATTTGGAGAACTGGCTGTCACATTTCTAAACCATTTTTAGTTTCCTGTCCGATATGAGGCTGGGACGGAACTCCTGGCTAATTTTAAGCAGGACGAAGCAACTCACATTTCTGATCACATTCAGGAATGGAGGAGAAGGAAGAGGCTTATTAAAGCTCATATTCCAGGAGAATTCCTTCTTGAATGGTTTCTGAAATCTCTGCAGTCAGACATTTCAAAAGATGTATCCCTATCTGGGGTATTTTCTGAGGAGCAGGCCATTTTTAGGGCCCAGCAGCTGGAACTGATCTATTCTCAGTCTGGGGTCATTTATAAATATTTGCCCAATGCTCCTCGCTCCAAATTAGATTTATCAAAAACTAAGCCCGGTCCGCATGGTGATGGGCTTGTCGGATCGATCAATAGTGGTGCAGCCAGCCTGCTTACTCAACTGCAGCAGTTGTCTTTGCAATCTGCTCCTTCTAGTCAGGCTGTGCCTGCTGAGTCATCGCCTTCCCAGTCTTTGTCCATAAATGCTGTCCAAGCTTCTGATCCCAAAGGAAATCAACAATCTGATGGGAAGAAGAAGGGACGAAATAACAAGAAGAAGGGCAAGAACGGGAAGGGCAATGCAAATAAAACCAACGAGCGTGTTGGTGAGGGTCAAAAGGAGAAGAAGAAAGTGAAGTTTCCATGCAAGCTTTGTGCTGGAGACCATCTCACACACCTTTGCCCTAAAATTCAGGATGCTCAGCGCTTGTTAGCTCAGCAAGGTTCTTCTAGTTCCCAGGCTATGTTAACAAACCCTTTTCCCCAAGGGCAGCAATTAGTTGCTGGCGCGAACCAAAATCTTGGGGCTTCCTCTGGGGGCACCCAGGAAGGGGAAATTCCATCGAACATTTTCATGATGAGTGCTCACGCGGATATCGCTACGAGATCCCGTGATTATGGCGGAGAAGAGTCTTTGAAAGCTAAGGAAGTTCCTGATGCTACTGAGCCGCTTCACATTACGAAGCCTACTGTTGAGTCTATGCCTCGGATGCCCAAAGCATCTTCTAAGCGATCAACGATTAATCCAAATGCTAGGGCTGCCCAGAACTACTCGATTGTGGAAGATCTGGCGCAGAGTCCTTATGCTATGTCAGCTTTAGAGGTACTCCAGTCTTGTCCGGCTCAGCGCAGTGCTTTGCTCACTACCATTGGGGCTATTGATCCGAAAAATTCTCTTCTGATTACTTTTGATATGACTAATTTTAAGAAGAGACTTCCTCATCACATGGCTTTTCATATTAAATCATCGTATCAGAAGTGCAATATCTTTCGAACAGTTGTTGATGAGGGTGCTTCCACATGCGTGATGTCTCTCGCATGCTGGAAGACACTTGGATCTCCCAAAGCTGTTCCATCTAGCACTGTTCTTACTGCGTTCGATGGTCATTCTCACAGACCCCATGGTATTGTCCCAGTTTTGCCCATCTGTGTTGGGGGAAAAACTGTCAATTTAGAGGTTGAGGTAGTGGATGCAAGCTTGGACTACAACCTTTTGTTGGGGAGGAACTGGATTTATGAGATGGATGCCATTGCATCCTCATTATTTCAAATTATATGTTTCCCCCACGAAGGGAGGATTGTTACAGTGGATCAACTGGACTGTCCTCCTGTAGACCCGAATGCGTCTACTGACTCATCTATTCCTAAGTTGGATAATACTAAGGCGCCTATTGAGAATTTAGGAGTTGGAATGTATTCTTCCTTGATGGGTACTTTTGATATTCCTCCTCCTACGGTTCATATTAATGCTATTTCATCCTCCAAGGCTCCTCTTCGAAGAGAGTTCTTCAGAACTCATTATTTTTCGGACCCTTGGACCTTACCTTCCCCTACTGCCACATTAGCGGAAGGTCAAGTGGGTGGAATGGCATTTCTGATTTCTGCAGCTGAGATTGCATATCAGTCTATTGTTGACACTGCAGAATCCGTTCCAGCTCCTCTTTCACCGGAAGAGTTGGATGGTGATGTGGCTCCGGCTTGGACACTTAGTTCTTCTTCGGCCCAGGATTGCCTTGATACCACTCTTCCATCTGAAGAGGCAATCCTGGAAGCCATGACTGGTATAGATAGACCGTGGGATGATTTGCATCATCGGTCTTACTTCCTACCTGACTTAAACGAAGTTGAAACTAGTTTTCCAAGTCCTCAGTCTCCTGGACCTGTTCACCCGGTCTTGAACCCTTTGGCACCAACACAGGTTTATGCTGAAGGGAACATGGCTGTGATCTCTCCTACTATCCCAGTGAACATTTCCAGGGATCCCAATATTATCGAGAATGTCTTCATTGGAGCTGAATGTTCCTGTGAAGAGGTTCAAATTTATACCGAGCTCTTCAAAGAGTATAGAGATGTATTTGCTTGGTCTTATGAGGAAATGCCTGGAATAGACCCATCTATCATCCAGCATGAGATCAAGACGTATGAAAATGCTAAGCCGGTGAGGCAAAAACTTCGTCCAGTCAATCCTAGGAAGGCAGCAGCTATCAAAGCTGAAGTTGAAAAGCTGCTTAAGGCGGGATTCATTTTCCCTGTTCCTCTGACTGAATGGGTTTCAAACCCCGTTCCCGTAGATAAAAAGCAAGGAACGATTCGAGTGTGCATCGATTTCAAAGACCTAAATAAAGCATGTCCTAAAGACAATTACCCCACACCATTTATCGATCAGATCATTGACGAGTGTGCCGGTAATGAGATTTTCTCCTTCATGGACGGTTTCTCCGGATATAATCAAATTACTATTCGTCCTGAAGATCAACATAAGACTGCCTTTATTTGTCCCTGGGGTACGTTTGCATATAAGAAGATGCCTTTTGGTCTTAAAAATGCTGGGGCTACCTTTCAACGGGCCATGTCTTACGCCTTCCACGACATCAAGAAGATTATCGAGGCATACTTAGATGATCTAGCTGCTCATTCTCGAAAGAGGATGGATCATCCTGGTCACCTCCGGAAAATATTTGAAAGATGTCGTTTTTATAAGATTCGATTGAATCCGAACAAGTGCGTTTTCGCGGTTACATCCGGTCGGCTATTGGGATTCATTGTGTCTAGGGAAGGGATAAGGTTAGATCCCTTCAAGGTTGAGGCAATACTTCGGTTGCCTCCCCCGTCCTCCATCCGTCAGCTTCAAAGTCTTCAAGGAAAGTCTAATTTTCTTCGGAGGTTTATCGTCAATTATGCTGAAGTTACAAAGGGATTTATGAGATTATTGAAGAAAGGAGTTCTTTTTCTTTGGGACGACTACGCTCAACGCTCATTCGATGCTTTGAAAAAAGCATTGACCTCTGCTCCTTTATTGAGTCCACCTGATTATAGCAGGGATTTCCTCTTGTATCTGGCAGCAACAGAATCTACCATAGGTATGGTTCTAGTTCAGGAAGATGATGCTCTTTCAGAGCATGTTATTTACTACCTTAGTCGAGGACTGGTAGGACCTGAACTCCGATACACTCTGATAGAAAAATTAGCTTTAGCAGCAGTTCATGCTGTGCAGCAACTCCGGCATTACATTATTCTTCACAAAACTTATGTTTTGGCAGCTGCCAATCCATTTCATTTTGTCCTCAGTAGGTGAGTGATTAGGGGCAAATATAATCGATGGATTGTGATTTTACAGGAATTTGATCTTGAGTTCATGTCTGCCAAGTCCAAGAAATCATTAGTTTTCACGGAATTGATCTCCGAGTTGCCCTGTGGAGAAGAGATGATCTATGATGAGTCCTTTCCGGACGAACACTTGTTTCTTATCTCTCCACAGGATCCTTGGTATGGGGATATCATTGTGTATCTCCAGACTGCGAAGTTTCCCTCTACTTTTTCGAAAGATGAGCATCGTAAGCTGCGTCACTTAGCCAAGAATTATCTGATTATTGGTGATGCTTTATACCGTCGAGGGGTTGATTCAATCCTAAGACGCTGCTTAACTCTCGAAGAAGCTGAGGCTGTGCTCAATGATTCTCACAGTGGAGGTTGTGGGGGTCATTTATCTGGGCTTGCTACAGCCCAAAATATTTTGCGTGCTGGATACTTTTGGCCCTCGATTTTCAAAGATTGTATTGAATTGGTCAAAAAGTGTCATCCGTGTCAGGTCTATACTCGAAAAATGCGCGCTCATCCAGCTCCGCTTTTTCCAGTCGTTACTGTCGGTCCCTTTACAAAGTGGGGTATTGATTATACTACTTGTAACCCACCTTCGGCAAAAGGTCACAAGTACATTATTGTAGCAGTAGACTACTTTACGAAGTGGGTCGAGGCTATGCCTACTTTTGGGAACGATGGTGAGACTGCAGCTTTGTTCCTTTTCAACCAGGTTATCGCTCGTTTTGGTATTCCTAGAGAGATTGTCACTGACCATGGCAGTCATTTTTAGAATAGTATGATGGCTGAGTTGGCTCTCAAATTGGGTTTCCGGCAGGAACATTCATCTCCATATTATCCTCAAGCCAATGGGCAAGTGGAAGCCGTGAATAAATCCTTGAAGACAATTCTTCAAAGGACAATTGATAAAGCTAGATCCAACTGGCATATTATGCTATATCCTGCACTTTGGGCATACAGGACGTCAGTGAAAACTGCAACTAGCTTTACTCCGTTTCAGTTAGTGCACGGGGTGGAATCTGTATTCCCTATTGAATGCGAGATTCCTTCTCTTAAATTAGCTATTGAACTTCTTCCTGACACTTCTAGTCTGGCAGAACGGCTTCTTCATCTGGAACATCTCGATGAGCAGCGTCGAGATGCCGCCACGATGAATGAACCCGGAACTTAGCTTCCACGGCTTGGGTGCTTCATTATCCATCCGGTCAGCTGTTAGTATCAAGAGGGGTCTGCATTGGTCCTGCTTCCAATAATATAGCAGAATACACTGCAGTTATTCATCTACTCTCGGAGGCAATATCTTTGGGTGTTGATTCGTTGGTAGTTTTCTTAGACTCTCAGCTGGTGGTGTCGCAGTTGAACAATACTTATCGGGTACGAGATCCATTTTTATTACGATTGTTCTTGAGGGTACGTTTGTTACAAAGGTCATTTCAATTTTTAACTTTCATTCATATTCCTCGAGCTGACAATTGGTTTGCTAACTCATTAGCTAATCAAGCATTAGATTGGCATATTAATCATTCCATACAATAAATTTTTAATCATCAAAAACATCATACATTTTGATACATTTATCACATCACATCAAATATCGTTGTATATATATCATCAGAGTGTTCAAAAACTTTACAAAATTTGGATCCATAATGTCGTACAAAACTTGGGCTTATGCCCCCATCATGTTCAGTCTCAAAAAAGAATATACAGTCATCTAAAACATAATATCTGTCTACTCCTGAGGTCCCTGCCCAGAAGTCGTGTTCCTATAGAATGTAACTGCGGTGGCAACTCAGTGGAATAATCTAACCCAGTCTCGGGGTACTCCTACCACCCGTCTCTGGATGGCTTCAGGCAGGTCTTCCATGGCAGCCATAGGTATTTGGCGGGTTAATCCCTCCAAGTTCCTCTGCACGGCCTGGAGGGTCCTATCTGAATCCACTGTCTCTGCTTCGCCCCTGTGACGCTTGTGGCGCGGGAGACCCTCAAGTCGAACTGGTCCAACATCTGAATTGTCGGTCATTATGAATCCAATCAAAAACATGTTTGTTTTTCATTTTTTCATACATATTTGAAAAAATCCAAAAAAATTATATAAGTCAAAATTTTTTGCAAACTTGCCGACTGTACCCCATGCTGTGCCTGGTGGAAGAACTAGATCTGGATCTCCACGAAAGTCCATCCCGGCATAGGGATAGTCGTCCACTGCGATGATTTGTTCTCCCCACCAAAGGAAGAACTCATCGTCCCATGTGGTCCGGGGTACTTCACTACCCCCCAATCTCTTCATCATGTCCGCCCAACGGGCAATTCTTGGGTCCCGCGGGCTATTGATGGTAGAGATAACTCTGGGTCTCAAAGTTGGTATCTTCTCAAAGAAGAATGTTGTCAAAATTGTACCGTAGCCAAAGTGTTTGGTCTTTGCTTGGCGGATTGAGGTCAACTGTTGCTTCATGTTCAGTAATAGGGCTGTGCACCAATCATACACATGAGTCAAACATTCTACTGCTATGCTCATTTGCATCCTGGACGCCTGATGTAGGGAGGCAGATCCTGCCACTCTACCGATGGTGAAAAGGAGGATTTTCATGTGCAAATCCCTCAAATCTTTAATCGCAATCTGAGTTCCAACCTTTTTGGAACCCTCTACGCAATACACGTGGACATAATCTTCCACGGTTAACCCTCCCAGGGGCTTCCCGTGCAAGTCTACTGGTTCTCCCCTCCGGGAGAGTCCAGTGATGAAATATATGTCTTCCACTTCAATGCGTACTGGCATCTGATCAATAACGAAGCAATCTTGGTCTGGTTCCCAATAATTGACGAGCATTTATAGCAACCAAACATTGCTTTTCATATTTGGCATTTTGAAGAATTTGAACAATCCGCAATTCCGAAGGATATTTTGCGCTGCTCGATCTTGCATGACCTCTTGATCAATTGCGCTGTGCTCACGCTCTCTCCATGAGATTGTCATCCTGTCAAAATTCATTAAATCATGCATTAGCCACGCATTTTTTGATTCGGACCTGCGCATACGCGACTTTTTCTTTGCACAGTCGCGTGTATACGCGACTTTCCTATTATGAACCCGCGTATGCGCAAGTCCGCATTTTTTAGCAAGGGTTTTAATGGTAAAATTCACTAAATTTTAATTTCTAAATGGACAAAATGATTTGCAAGGATGATTGAGGAGCCTACCTGAAAATTCGGTGCGTTTCGACGGTCGGTTGTTCCTGATTTGACGAAAGAATTTTTTTGCTCCAGAGCACTTTTTTCCAAATCAGCAATGCAATAATGAACCAAATATGAGGTAATTTGTCTATTTATGCCTAAAAAGTTGAAAATTTTCACAAAAATTTGTTATGCTCATTTTTTCGATCTATCTTAAGCTGCATAACTCGAATGCTTGGAAGTGCCCAGTTTGGTATGTTTTTCAGGTACATTTTGACGATTTTGAGATTTTTCCTGGTTTTTGATCCATGATTACCGACTCGTCACGGCAGGTATATGATCTTCACTGGCATATAGGTTAGGGAAATCACTCTCCGTTGCATCTTGCATACTAGCCTCCATACTGATCACTTGCCTTAGGGTCGATCCCATCAGGTCATGAGTATTACACCCATTTCACTCGCCAATTATTTAATCATGACTTGATGGTAGAGCCTTCCTTTACATGGGCTTCCTAGTTAGTTCCTCGCTATCACTTGTTGCCCATGCTGCTTTTTATGTAGGCTCGGGAGTCCTCTTTCGTCCCGCCATGTCTTTCGTGTTGAAGCTTCATTCTTCTCCTTCATCACTTATCATTTTTCTGGCTTATACCCTAGAGGCTCCCTGGTGTCGTTAAGTTGTATTACTGCATTGCATATTGGCTACTTGTTTATCCTGGCCTTTAGCCGACTTCATTTGGACTCGATGTTTAAGCCAACTTTTGACCTTGATTTTCTATACAAGTTAACCATTGCATGCACTTAGCTATCACGACTTGACACCTTTGTACCCATGGATGGAACGTTCCTCTGAGTATCACTGACCAGTTTTCGCCACCTTGCATTGAGCATAGGATTGTTCCAATCCCAAGAACTAGTGCATCTGCTTTCTTGATACTCGTTCTATCCATTGTATCATAGCATTATTTTATTCTTTTTCAGGCTTATTATATGAAAAAGACAAAAAAATCAAATATAACAAAAAGAGCGGGAACGGGATGTATCTTCGTTGTTTTGATGGCAGTATAGAGTCAGTTTGTCGCCCTTGAACAAAGCACATATACTTATATATATTTCCTACATTTGGGATGGTTTTAGTTTTTGACCTAGGTTCAGCTTTTACCATGTTTCACTTGTCAGTCCTCCCCCGGTTGGTTATCTCTTCCAATCATATGGAGAGTTTGTTCTGCCTCCTGCATAACAGACTTATACAGTGTCACTTTTTACTGCCATGGTCATCATGAGTCGTGCTTTTGTTCAAGGGAAGTCTAACCAGAGTCAGCCATTCTGCGGTGTCTCTTGACTCATTATTTAGTCGGCCTTCCCGGTTTTGTCAGTATCTTGTTCTATCACATCAGATGTTTTGGTATTTTGCTCGTGCTGGTTTGAGAAGGTCCCCATTGACTTCTTGCCGGCGGGTTTGTCTCTTATCGACTATGACACATTGCTCTGAAAGCAAACCTAGAGCCGCACCCTGGCCCTATTTCCATCATTGATAGGTGACCTTGTGCTCAACATTTGATCATCATTATGGGTCTTTGACTGAGTGGTTTCCCCCTGTGTTCGACGTACGTACATTATCACTTGGGATTCGTGCATGTATTGCGGTACCTTGATATCCATTTGACCCTATCGGTGGATTTCTACTTTCTGTGTCCTTTCATTATTGGTTAGTTGGGGGTTTCTTCCGTGCTCCCAAAAACTTCATCTTGTGCATGTCGGAAACGTACTTCAGTTTTAGTTCCAGTCACTCTACTTCGTCCGATTCCTTCCAAATCTTGACACACGGGTTACACTCACTGTTGGACGTGTGGGATGCCTTAATGCCTTCCTTCCAGCAGATCTTTTCCCATCGACTCTGACTCATTTCTCTGGGAATAAGGTCTAGAGTCTTTTTGTCAGTACCTTAGGGTTTGCAGTCATCAATGGCAGACTCTTCGCTATCAACAGTGGGGATGCATCATTGCCTCCTGATTGGTAGATTATTTCAAGTGTTCGACTTTAACTCATTCATTCGCATTTGTCAGATTGTACTGGGGCACCTTGACACTCATTTTCATTATTGGTGAGTTGTCTCGCGTTGGTTAACGGTATACATCATTGATCGGTAATCCAACGATTTCTCACATGGTCAACTTCAGCTCATTTATTCCCATTGTGTAGAATTGTGTTTTAGTGATCGGTGAAGACCTCGGGTTGCATCAGCATTTCTCAGTTCACTTTTGACAGTCCATTAGGTTTAACGGTGATGCACGTCCACCCTTATATGTTGCGATTCGGTATAGCAACATCCTATATGTTGGCTCTAGGGATTGCGTGATTGTACCATTTGTTCCACCTCTTGTGATTCGGTACTTGGAGATTCGATTACTTATTTGATCAGACATCTAGTTGCACCATCCTTGATCAGCTTTCTATATGTGATACTTGGACATTGATTCAAACTTACACTTCCGAGCCATGCTCAGATGATTCATTGTGTACTTTCAGTTCAGCTATACTTGTATACATGTTGGATCTATTCAGTACTTTCTATATGATGTATTTTTTACTGAGCATGGGTATGCCCGCCTCAGCATGAGTTGACTCTCTGTTTTCTTTCATTGGTTTTTGGTAGGCTGAACTCTGGTGAAGTCCTCTCTTGTCCTTGCGAAGTTCTTTCTATGTGCATAATACATTTCAGCCATCATGTACCCCTTCTGACCTCATATATTAGGGGGCATTTGTTATAACATCATTTCTCACCTTCATATGATTCATGATTGCTTTTATGGCTTTGGGCACCCATTCCTACAGACTTGGACAAATTCACTAAAAAATAGTGTAAAATTCCCCATACGTGATTATGCCCAGACTTTTCCGCGTGTATACATGAGTCCACATGCACTTTTCCGCGTATGCCATTAAAATCATTAAAAAATAGAAAAAAATTCCCTATTTTCGGGTTGGGTTGATGGTTACTCTGGTAGTTCAACCACCCCAGCACGTATTATGTTGTTTCAGCTTGTTGGAAACTACTTGGAGGGTAAATCCCCTCATGTTCATGGCTATTGGAGAAGAGAATTTGATGATATGCTCTGTTGGTATTCCTATCCAAGTCTATTCCCGGGGCCTCACCTTTCCCGATTCATTATGGACACCCTTGACATCTTGAGATGCTCATCTCCCTATATGTCATCTCGTATGCACCAGTTTGGAAGGAATCTTAGTGAGGCAAGGGCGGGATGGATCCGGACGACGGTCTGCTCGAAGATCGTGGGAGGATTCAGGTGATCTCTCCACTCGTTATTTCTGTACATGCTATTTATAATATAGAAGTACCATCTTGTTCCCAAAATATACGTGTTATTGTCTGCTTACATATATGAGAAAATTGTTATTTAAGCATTCATTATGGTTTATCTGATGTTTTATATGGATTTCACTAACATTTAGAGTAGATATATGCTGTACAACCAGTTCTTCGTGCTTGTTTCTTCTTGTCTTTCAGGTTAAGAAGGAAGGACGGTTCTTGGGGTTTGGACCTGCGGGATACACTTCAACCCAAGTAGGGACCTACGAGTAACTTCCTCGATCTACTCTATTTAGTTTTTCATGAACATGTATGGTTGTGTGAGTCCTTCTTAAGTAGTATGCCCCTGCTCTGTGGAGGTTGTAACCCAACGAACCTCTAGGGTGATTTTCCCCGAAACAAAACTGGCGACTCTACTGGGGATCGCATTCTTGTGACTCCCCTGTTGGGTGGTTTCAGCTGTTTGATAGGTTGCTGACAGTTTTAAATTTCATTTGCAATCCAGTTTACTTTTTCTCAGTCAGTCTAAAGTCCTGGTTTCTTATCCAGGTTTGATCCTTTTTGTTTTTTCACTATTTTCCTTTATATATGTGCTTTTTTATGCACACAGTCGCATATACACGCAATTTTGTCTAAAGGAAGTTGCGTATACGCGTGTTTCCTTTAGCACAGTCGCGTATGCATGCTTGTTGCTAAACTGTGAAGTAGCGTATACCTAGGCAGATTTTGAATTTTTGGATTTCTTGACTTTTTAGTCCTTTCTGGCTATGGAGACCTGTTCCTACAGTGTCTTTGTACTCTCTGGATTGTGAAGAAGGTGGTATTTGGTCTTTTCTCTCTTTCGTTTGATTGAAAACTAGTCTTTTTGGAAAAGTGTTGTTTCTGGTGCTGGAACTTCTGGTTTGAGTACCAAGATCGCTTTCTGGGCATTCTTGGCTTTTCTGCTTTATCAGAATAGAGAGCTCCTGCTCATTTACTCTTTCCTATCTTTTTGTTTTGCTTGGCACTACGATTTTTGCCTGTTTCTTGATTGGTTTTCTTGAGTTCAGTTGGCTAGGTCTTGTTGCAGCTTTTGAAGAGTCTTTCTTGGTTTTTTGGAGTTTTTGTTTGCGGCAAGTTTGTACTATTCTTCTAGGCTGAGTGGCTGAGTTTTCTTGTCTTCTTTTGCTCTTATTGATCTTGCTACTAGTTAGCCTTATAAGGTTTGGAGCATTGTTGAAGTTTTTACTTGAAATTCAGTGGTGTTTGGCTTGGAATTTGATAGTTTTTCTTGGTCTTTTCGAGCTCTTTCGTTATAAAACTCAAAAGCTCAAAAAAAATTTGCTTTGCTTTTTGTTTTTGCATTTCAAAAGCTCAAAAAACATTTTTTCTTGTTATTTTCTTTTGTTGTGGCATTTTTGTTTTCGTTTTGCTATATCTTTTGAAGCTTTTGTGAGGTTTCTTACTTTTGGCTTTTGGCTTGATTTTGGGGAGGAGTTGTCATTGATTTCTTCCTCTTGATTTTAAGTGTTTTTGGTGTCTTCATATTAAGAGTTTTTGATTTCAGGAACTAGCTTTCTAGACAACCAAAAAGAGTTAAAACTGAAGGAGCCTTTGGGAAATTTCACTCTGCTTTAGGAGATTTTGCATCTTAGGATTTTCATGCTTGTAGTGATTTGCATTAGGTGCACTTCAGAATTTAGTCATTTTCATAATTTTTGTGAGTGTGAGTTTGCTATTTGAAAAGAAAAATACAATTTTTAATCTCGTAGAACCTGTATAGAAGTTGCTTTTCATCGAAAGACAATAACTACATTTGCATGTAGTTTGGTTTTTTATTAATTTCTTTCTGCGTCAAAACACCATAAGTTTCATTTCCGCATCCTTGTGACTTAACATAACAGCCCATTAAAATAAGCGATATCATTTAAAATCAACTAGCAAGTTTTCTAACTGTCATACACCAACTAGCTAGGTTGTAGGGCCTTGGATTAGGTGAGTGGAGAGTTAACTCTCCAAGGCCGCTCAAACAAAACATAGAAGTTGATTAATTTAGCGAAATCCAACTCGTTAGGTAGTTGGGAAAAGCTCTCCTCTGGGGAGTCAAGCACGAGGGGAAGTGAAGAGGCCCCAGAGAGGGATACCCCCTCTCCGATTAGCTGAATCTGACCTCAAGACAGGTCCCCCCGGCTTTCGACACGGATTGGTGCCCCATAGTTGCCACTCTAGGTTCCACACGGTGTTGCGGGGCAATGCCGTGTTGCACAGTGACGTACGCATCACTTTCGGATTTTGATGCCTTGCAGGGGGTGCCCTTGCGAAGCTTGGGTGCTTGAGCCGGCAAAGGCTGTCGTTTGGAGGTCAGCGTAACTGTTTCTGATACCTTCGCTAGTTGTTCTGGGCCCTAATCATCCCAGACTGCTTTCAGGAGGTCCTATACTTCGCTTTCCTGTATTTTGGTGTCCGGTCCTCATCACCCGGAGCGGAAATACTTGGAGGCTGTTTGCTTGACTGTATCTCAGGGATTTTTATTTTAGTGAGTGCTTTTTTCTCCTAGCTTGCCTAGCTTTTCACTTTTTTGAGTCTAATTTAAAATCTATAAAAGTGGTTGATCAAGCGCCTCGACGATCGAGGAGAATCCGGGGGTTATCTCCCGAGAGTCCAGAGCCTTCTTCGAGAAGGCATAGGAGTGATTTAGCAGGTGGTTACCACCCTGTGGCATCTGACGCAGTGGAGAGAGATCCTCCACAAAGGTCTGAAGGTTTCATAGCTGATTCTGGTGTCGGTTCCGAGAGGAGCGTTCCGCTCACCTCGCGAGTTTTATTTCCTCAGGAAGAAGATTTTCAAATTGAAGAAGTACCTAAACCTCCTGCGTCAGGTCCATCTCCTCTTCCTCCTGATTATCCGTTCGTTGTTCAATACATCGGACCTGAGTCAGAGAGACCGGAAGATCTTCCATATCATTCATACCTTTCGATGGCCACGACTGGGAACGCGGCTTCTGCTGTGAGTGCTGCAGGCATTCAGACTCCTGCTTCTGTTGAAGGAGGAGGCACTATTGCTTTATCTTCGATTGCTTCTAGTGCTGTTGTGTTTGGCTCTGGTTTCACCCAAGCACATGCTTCTCATTCTGATCCCTTCTGTTCAGGGATGCCCACTAGTGGGAATCCCTCTTTTTCCTTTTCCGCTACTGCAGCTGGATCTACACCCATGTCTTCCATGGCTAGTGGATCAACTTATTTTCAGGGTTTCCCCTTTGGAACTCGGCACATTCCTAGTTCCAATCCTTGTTTAGGGTCCTTTCCGTTTACGTCCCAGACCCAGAGTTTCAACCCTTGGTCTGGAGGTCATAATTCGACCACTTTTACAGGATGGAACCCTGTATTCACTACAGTGGGGGCAAGGAATCAGTTTTACGCAGCTCATCAAGGGAATGCTTCTTTCCCTTTGTCGAGTGCTTATCAGAACTTTTCTCCTCTGTATAATGCCTGGAACCCCTATCAGGGGCTTTCCTCTTCATTTCATACTTCAGCGGGGGGAACTGGTCTGGGCTTTGGTAACTCTGCGTTGGGAGGAGGTTCTTCTCCTTTTTCTACGAGTCCTTTTTGGCAACCTGGTGCCTCATCAAATCCAGGGTATTCTTTTCAGAATGTTGGGAACCCATCCCATCAAGCATGGAATCCTCAGGCTCCGCCTCGCTTACCTTTTCTGGCAACGTTAAACTTGCCAGATCTGTCACAGTTGACTAATGATCCGATTCGTTATAGTCCGAGGTGGCCTCCGGTCCCGACCAAACTTCCTTCAGATATTCCAAATTTTGAAGGTAAGAATGGAGAAGATCTGGCTGACCACATCACCACTTTCCACTTATGGTGTTCTTCGAACTCCCTGATCGAGGATTCGATTAGGTTGAGATTGTTTCAATGCACCCTAACTGGAAACGCTGCCAAATGGTATATCGAGTTAACTGGGGGCAGGTTTGCTACATTTGGAGAACTGGTTGTCACATTTCTAAACCATTTTCAGTTGCCTGTCCGATATGAGGCTGGGACGGAGCTCCTGGCTAATTTTAAGCAGGACGAAGCAACCCACATTTCTGATCACATTCAGGAATGCAGGAGAAGGAAGAGGCTTATTAAAGCTCATATTCCAGGAGAATTCCTTCTCGAATGGTTTCTGAAATCTCTGCAGTCAGACATTTCAAAATATGTATCCCTATCTGGGGTATTTTCTGAGGAGCAGGCCATTTTTAGGGCCCAGCAGCTGGAACTGATCTATTCTCAGTCTGGGGTCCTTTATAAATATTTGCCCAATGCTCCTCGCTCCAAATTAGATTTATCGAAAACTAAGCCCGGTCCTCATGGTGATGGGCTTGTCGGATCGATCAATAGTGGTGCAGCCAGCCTGCTTACTCAACTGCAGCAGTTGTCTTTGCAATCTGCTCCTTCTAGTCAGGCTGTGCCTGCTGAGTCATCACCTTCCCAGTCTTTGTCCATAAATGATGTCCAAGCTTCTGATCCCAAAGGAAATCAACAATCCGATGGGAAGAAGAAGGGACGAAATAACAAGAAGAAGGGCAAGAACAGGAAGGGTAATGCAAATAAAACCAACGAGCGTGTTGGTGAGGGTCCAAAGGAGAAAAAGAAAGTGAAGTTTCCATGCAAGTTGTGTACTGGAGACCATCTCACACACCTTTGCCCTAAAATTCAGGATGCGCAGCGCTTGTTAGCCCAGCAAGGTTCTTCTAGTTCCCAGGCTGTGTTAACAAACCCTTTTCCCCAAGGGCAACAATTAGTTGTTGGCGCGAACCAAAATCATGGGGCTTCCTCTGGGGGCACCCAGGAAGGGGAAATTCCATCGAACATTTTCATGATGAGTGCTCACGCGGATATCGCTACGAGATCCCGTGATTATGGCGGAGAAGAGTCTTCGAAAGCTAAGGAAGTTCCTGATGCTACTGAGCCGCTTCACATTACGAAGCCTACTGTTGAGTTTATGCCTCGGATGCCCAAAGCATATTCTAAGCGATCAACGATTAATCCAAATGCTAGGGCTGCCTAGAACTACTCGATTGTAGAAGATCTGGTGCAGAGTCCTTGTGCTATGTCAGCTTTAGAGGTACTCCAGTCTTGTCCGGCTCAGCGCAGTGCTTTGCTCACTGCCATTGGGGCTATTGATCCGAAAAATTCTCTTCTGATTACTTTTGATATGACTAATTTTAATAAGAGACTTCCTCATCACATGGCTTTCCATATTAAATCATCGTATCGGAAGTGCAATATCTTTCGAACGGTTGTTGATGAGGGTGCTTCTACATGCGTGATGTCTCTCGCATGTTGGAAGACACTTGGATCTCCCAAAGCTGTTCCATCTAGCACTGTTCTTACTGCATTCGATGGTCATTCTCACAGACCCCATGGTATTGTCTCGGCTTTGCCCATCTGTGTTGGGGGCAAAACCGTTAACATAGAAGTTGAGGTAGTGGATGCAACCTTGGACTACAACCTTCTGTTGGGGAGGAACTGGATATATGAGATGGATGCCATTGCATCCTCATTATTTCGAATTGTATGTTTCCCCCACGAAGGGAGGATAGTTACGGTGGATCAACTGGACTGTCCTCAAGTAGACCTGAATGCGCCTTCTGACTCATCTGTTCCTAAGTTGGATAATACTAAGGTGCCTGTTGAGAATCTAGGAGTTGGAATGTATTCTTCCCTGATGGGTACTTTCGATCTTCCTCCTCCTAAGGTTCATATTAATGCTATTTCATCCTCCAAGGCTCCTCTTCGAAGAGAGTTCTTCAGAACTCATTATTTTTCGGACCCTTGGACCTTACCTTCCCCTACTACCACATTGGCGGAAGGTCAAGTGGGTGGAATGGCATTTCCTATTTCTGCAGCTGAGATTTCCTATCAGTCTGTTGTTGACTCTGCAGAATCTATTCCAGCTCCTCTTTCACCGGAAGAGTTGGATGGAGATGTGGCTCCGGCTTGGACACTTAGTTCTTCTTCTTCCCAGGATTACCTTGATACCACTCTTCCATCTGAAGAGGCCATCCTGGAAGCCATGACTGGTTTAGATAGACCATGGGATGACTTGCATCATTGGTCTTACTTTTTACCTGACTTGAGCGAAGTTGAAACTAGTTTTCCAAGTCCTCAGTCTCCTGGTCCTGTTCACCCAGTCTTGAACCCTTTAGCACCAACACAGGTTTATGCTGAAGGGAACATGGCTGTGATTTCTCCTACTATCCCAGTGAACATTTCCAGGGATCCCAATATTATCGAGAATGTCTTCATCAGAGCTGAATGTTCCCGTGAAGAGGTTCAAATTTACACCGAGCTCTTTAAAGAGTATAGGGATGTATTCGCTTGGTCTTATGAGGAAATGCCTGGAATAGACCCATCTATTGTCTAGCATGAGATCAAGACGTATGAAAACGCTAAGCCGGTGAGGCAAAAACTTCATCCGGTCAATCCTAGGAAGGCAGCAGCTATCAAAGCTGAAGTTGAGAAGCTGCTTAAGGCGGGATTCATTTTCCCTGTTCCTCTGACTGAATGGGTTTCAAACCCCGTTCCCGTAGATAAAAAGCAAGGAACGATTCGAGTGTGCATTGATTTCAGAGACCTAAATAAAGCATGTCCTAAAGATAATTACCCCACACCATTTATCGATCAGATCATTGATGAGTGTGCCGGTAATGAGATTTTCTCCTTCATGGACGGTTTCTCCGGATATAATCAGATTACTATCCGTCCTGAAGATCAGCATAAGACTGCCTTTATTTGTCCCTGGGGTACTTTTGCATACAAGAAGATGCCTTTTGGTCTTAAAAATGCTGGGGCTACCTTTCAGCGGGCCATGTCATATGCCTTCCATGACATCAAAAAGATTATCGAGGCATACTTAGATGATTTAGCTGCTCATTCTCGAAAGAGGATGGATCATCCTGGTCACCTCCGGAAAATATTTGAAAGATGTCATTTTTATAAAATTCGATTGAATCCGAACAAGTGCGTTTTCGCGGTTACATCCGGTCGGCTATTGGGATTCATTGTGTCTAGGGAAGGGATAAGGGTAGATCCCTTCAAGGTTGAGGCAATACTTCGGTTGCCTCCCCCGTCCTCTATCCGTTAGCTTCAAAGTCTACAAGGAAAGTCTAATTTTATTCGGAGATTTATCGTAAATTATGCTGAAGTTACAAAGGGATTTATGAGATTGTTGAAGAAGGGAGTTCCTTTTCTTTGGGACGACTACGCTCAATGCTCATTCAATGCTTTGAAGAAAGCATTGACCTCTGCTCCTTTATTGAGTCCACCTGATTATAGTAGGGATTTCCTTTTGTATCTGGCAGCAGCAGAATCTACTATTGGTATGGTTCTGGTTCAGGAGGATGATGCTCTTGCAGAGCATGTTATATACTACCTTAGTCGAGGCTTGGTAGGACCTGAACTCCGGTACACTCCGATAGAAAAATTAGCTTTAGCAGCAGTTCATGCTATGCAGCGACTCCGACATTACATTATTCTTCGCAAAACTTATGTTTTGGCAGCTGCCAATCCATTTCAGTTTGTCCTCAGTAGGCGAGTGATTGGGGGCAAATACAATAGATGGATTGTGATCTTACAGGAATTTGATCTTGAGTTCATGTCTGCCAAATCCAAGAAATCATTAGTTTTCGCGGAATTGATCTCCGAGTTGCCCTGTGGAGAAGAGATGATCTATGATGAGTCCTTTCTGGACGAACACTTGTTTCTTATCTCTTCACAGGATCCTTGGTACGGGGATATCATTATGTATCTCCAGACTGTGAAGTTTCCCTCTACTTTTTCGAAAGATGAGCGTCATAAGCTGCGTCACTTGGACAAGAATTATTTGATTATTGGTGATGCTTTATACCGTCGAGGGGTTGATTCAATCCTAAGACGCTGCTCAACTCTTGAAGAAGCTGAGGCTATACTCAATGATTCTCATAGTGGAGCTTGTGGGGGTCATTTATCTGGGCTTGCTATAGCCCAAAAGATTTTGCGTGCTGGATACTTTTGGCCCTCGATTTTCAAAGACTGTATTGAATCGGTCAAAAAGTGTCATCCGTGTCAGGTTTATACTCGAAAAATGCGCGCTCATCCAGCTCCGCTTTTTCCAGTCATTATTGTCGGTCCCTTTACAAAGTGGGGTATTGATTATACTACTTGTAACCCACCTTCGGCTAAAGGTCACAAGTACATTATTGTAGCAGTAGACTACTTTACGAAGTGGGTCGAGGCTATGCCTACTTTTGGGAATGATGGTGAGACTGCAGCTCTTTTCCTTTTCAACCAGGTTATCGCTCGTTTTGGTATTCCTAGAGAGATTTTCACTGATCATGGCAGTCATTTTCAGAATAGTATGATGGCTGAGTTGGCTCTCAAATTGGGTTTCCGGCAGGAGCATTCATCTCCATATTATCCTCAAGCTAATGGGCAAGTGGAAGCCGTGAATAAATCCTTGAAGACAATTCTTCAAAGGAAAATTGATAAAACTAGATCCAACTGGCATATTATGCTATATCCTGCACTTTGGGCATACAGGACGTCAGTGAAAACTGCAACTGGCTTTACTCCGTTTCAGCTAGTGCACAGGCTGGAATCCGTATTTCCTATTGAATGCAAGATTCCTTCTCTTAAATTAGCTATTGAACTTCTTCCTGACACTTCTAGTCTGGCAGAACGGCTTCTTCATCTGGAACATCTCGATGAGCAGCGTCGGGATGCCGCCACGATGAATGAAGCGCATAAAAACCGAGTTAAAGTTCAGTACGATAAGGCGGTCAAGCCTAGGGTCTTTTCGGAAGGTGACCTTGTTTTGGTCTATGCCCAAGAAAAAGATGCCCTGGGGGCAGGAAAGTTTAAGTCTATGTGGTATGGCCCCTATATCGTTAAAAAATTCCTTAAGAAAGGAGCATACACCTTGGTTGATTTTGAAGGGAACGAGTTGCCGGAGCCCCGAAATGGGCTCTATTTGAAGAAGTATTATGCCTAGGCTTCGGCCTGGCATGTTGCTTTTGTATATAGTAGTTTTGCTTTGTACATATCTGGTTGATTTTCGATCTTTGATGAGTTGGTGATGTTTTTGATCTGCTTTGGCAGGTTGTGTTGGATGTCATGAGTCATTTTGGTTTCGCTGATGGTGCTAGTAGACACACCCGGAACTTAGCTTCCGCGGCTTGGGTGCTTCATTATCCATCCGGTCAGCTGTTAGTATCAAGAGGGGTCTGCATTGGTCCTGCTTCCAATAATATAGCAGAATACACTGCAGTTGTTCATCTACTCTCGGAGGCAATATCTTTGGGTGTTGATTCATTGGTAGTTTTCTTGGACTCTCAGCTGGTGGTGTCGCAGTTGAACAATACTTATCGGGTACGAGATCCATTTTTATTACGATTGTTCTTGAGGGTACATTTGTTACAAAGGTCATTTCAATTTTTAACTTTCATTCATATTCCTCGAGCTGACAATTGGTTTGCTAACTCATTAGCTAATCAAGCATTGGATTGGCATATTAATCATTCCATATAATAAAATTTTAATCATCAAAAAAATCATACATTTTGATACATTTATCACATCACATCAAATATCGTTGTATATATATCATCAGAGTGTTCAAAAACTTTACAAAATTTGGATCCATAAGGTCATACAAAACTTGGGCTTATGCCCGATCATGTTCAGTCTCAAAAAATAATATACAGTCATCTAATACATAATATCTGTCTACTCCTGAGGTCCCTGCCCAGAAGTCGTGTTCCTATAGAACGTGACCGCGGTGGCAACTCGGCGGAATAATCGTACCTAGTCTCGGGGCACTCCTACCACCCGTCTCTGGATGGCTTCAGGCAGGTCTTCCACGGCAGCCATAGGTATTTGGCGAGTTAATCCCTCCAAGTTCCTCTGCACAGCCTGGAGCATCCTGTCTGAATCCACTGTATCTGCTTCGCCCCTGCGACGCTTGTGGCGCGGGAGACCCTCAGGACGAACTGGTCCAACATCTGAATCATGATCATTTTAAATTGTCAGTCATTATGAATCCAATCAAAAACATGTTTGTTTTTCATTTTTTCATATATATTTGAAAAAATCCAAAAAAAATTATATAAGTCAAAATTTTTTTTTGCAAGCTTATCGACTGTGCCCCATGCTGTGCCTGGTGGAAGAACTAGATCTGGATCTCCACGAAAGTCCATCCCGGCATAGGGATAGTCGTCCACCGTGATGATTTGTTCTCCCCACCAAAGGAAGAACTCATCGTCCCATGTGGTCCGTGGTACTTCACTACCCCCCAATCTCTTCATCATGTCCGCCCAACGGGAAATTCTTGGGTCCCGCGGGCTACTGATGGTAGAGATAACTCTGGGTCTCAATGCTGGTATCTTCTCAAAGAAGAATGTTGTCAAAATTGTACCGTAGCCAAAGTGTTTGGTCTTTTCTTGGCGGATTGAGGTCAACTGTTGCTTCATGTTCAGTAATAGGGCTGTGCACCAATCATACACATGAGTCAAACATTCTACTGCTATGCTCATTTGCGTCCTGGACGCCTGATGTAGGGAGGCAGATCCTGCCACTCTGCCGATGGTGAAAAGGAGGATTTTCATGTGAAAATCCCATACATATTTAATTGCAATCTGAGTTCCAACCTTTTTGGAACCCCCTACGCAATACACGTGGACATAGTCTTCCACGGTTAACCCTCCCAGGGGCTTCCCGTGCAAGTCTACTGGTTCTCCCCTCCGGGAGAGTCCAGTGATGAAATATATGTCTTCCACTTCAATGCGTACTGGCATCTGATCAATTATGAAGCAATCTTGGTCTGGTTCCCAATAATTGATGAGCATTTCTAGCAACCGAACATTGCTTTTCATATTTGGCATTTTGAAGAATTTGAACAATCCGCAATTCCGAAGGATATTTTGCGCTGCTCGATCTTGCATGACCTCTTGATCAATTGCGCTGTGTTCACGCTCTCTCCATGAGATTGTCATCCTGTCAAATTTCATTAAATCATGCATTAGCCACGCTTTTTTTGATTCGGACCTGTGCATACGCGACTTTTTCTTTGCGCAGTCGCGTGTATACGTGACTTTCCTGTTATGAACCCGCGTATGAGCAAGTCCGTGTCTTTTAGCAAGGGTTTTAATGGTAAAAATCACTAAATTTTAATTTCTAAACGGACAAAATGATTTGCAAGGATGATTGAGGAGCCTACCTGAAAATTCGGTGCGTTTCGACGGTCAGTTGTTCCTGATTTGACGAAAGAAGTTTTTTGCTCCAGAGCACTTTTTTCCAAATCAGCAATGCAATAATGAACCAAATATGAGGTAATTTGTCTATTTATGCCTAAAAAGTTGAAAATTTTCGCAAAAATTTTTTATGCTCATTTTTTCGATATATCTTCAGCTGCATAACTCGGATGCTTGGAAGTGCCCAGTTTGGTATGTTTTTAGGTACATTTTGATGATTTTGAGATTTTTCCTGGTTTTTGATCCATGATTACCGACTTGTCACGACAGGTATATGATCTTCACTGGCATATAGGTTAGAGAAATCACTTTCTGTTGCATCTTGCATACTAGCCTCCATACTGATCACTTGCCTTAGGGTCGATCCCATCAGGTCATGAGTATTACACCCATTTTACTCGCCGATTATTTAATCATGACTTGGTGGTAGAGCCTTCCTTTACATGGGCTTCCTAGTTAGTTCCTCGCTATCACTTGTTGCTCATGCTGCGTTTTGTGTAGGCTCAGGAGTCCTCTTTAGTCCCGCCATGTCTTATGTGTTGAAGCTTCATTCTTCTTCTTCATCACTATCATTTTTTCTGGCTTTTACCCTAGAGGCTCCCTGGTGTCGTTAAGTTGTATTACTGCATTGCATATTGGCTACTTGTTTATCCTGGCCTTTAGCCGGCTTCATTTGGACTCGATGTTTAAGCCAACTTTTTACCTTGACTTTCTGTACAAGTTAACCATTACATGCACTTAGCTATCACGACTTGACACCTTTGTACCCATGGATGGAACGTTCCTCTGAGTATCACTGACCAGTTTTCGCCACCTTGCATTGAGCATAGGATTGTTCCAATCCCCGGAACTAGTGCATCTGCTTTCTTGATACTCGTTCTATCCATTGTATCATAGCATTCTTTTATTCTTTTTCAGGCTTATTATATGAAAAAGACAAAAAAAATCAAATATAACAAAAAGAGCGGGAACAGGATGTATCTTTGTTGTTTTGATGGCAGTACAGAGTCAGTTTGTCGCCCTTGAACAAAGCACATATACTTATATATATTTCCTTCATTTGGGATGGTTTTAGTTTTGACCTAGGTTCAGCCTTTACCATGTTTCACTTGTCAATTCTCCCCCGGTTGGTTGTCTCTTCCAATCATATGGAGAGTTTGTTCTGCCTCCTGCATAACAGACTTATACAGTGTCACTTTTTATTGCCATGGTCATCACGAGTCGTGCTTTTGTTCAAGGGAAGTCTAACCTGAGTCGGCCATTCTGCGGTGTCTCTTGACTCATTATTCAGTCGGCCTTCCCGGTCTTGTCAGTATCATGTTCTATCACATCAGATGTTTTGGTCTTCTGCTCGTGCTGGTTTGAGAAGGTCCCCATTGACTTCTTGCCAGCGGGTTTGTCTCTTATCGACTACGACACATTGCTCTGAGAGCAAGCCTAGAGCCGCACCCTGGCCCTATTTCCATCATTGATAGGTGACCTTGTGCTCAACATTTGATCATCATTATGGGTCTTTCACTGAGTGGTTTCCCCTATGTTCGACGTCAGCACACATTATCACACTTGGGATTCGTGCAGTACCTTGATTTCCATTTGACCCTATCGGTGGATTTCTTGCCTCTGTGTCAGCTTTCATTATTGGTTGGTTCAGAGGGTTTCTTCCGTGCGCTAGCTTCATCTTGTGCACGTCGGAAACGTACTTCGGTTTTGGTTCCATCACTCTCCTTCGTCCGATTCCTTCCAAATCTTGGCCTGCGGGTTACACTCGCGCTGGAGTGATGTGGGATGCCTTAATGCCTTCCTTCCAGCAGATCTTTTCCCATCGACTCTGACTCATTGCTCTGGGAATAAGGTCTAGAGTCTTTTTGTCAGTACCTTAGGGTTTGCAGTCATCGGTGGCAGACTCTTCGCTATCGACAGTGGGGATTCATCATTGCCTCCTGATTGGTAGATTCTTTCAAGTGTTCGACTTCAACTCATTCATTCGCACTTGTTAGATTGTACTGGGGCACCTTGACGCTCATTTTCATTATTGGTGAGTTGTCTCGTGTTGGTTAACGGTATACATCATTGACCGGTAATCCAACGATTTCTCACAGGTCGACTTCAGCTCATTCATTCCCATTGTGTAGAA